>VXBJ01006976.1:169989-207722 GCA_013400055.1 Nycticryphes semicollaris
GGGGGGTTGGGGGGAGGATATTAAGATAAAATACCTACTGCTTTTAGCTGATTGCAATTTGTCTTTCAGCTCGGCCCACGGCTTAAAACCAGCCATCAAATATTATAGGTACCGTCGTAAAGACTGGTCAGGAGTTCAAATTCATGAAGAATTCTTCGCTAGAAATACAAGATGCCACATAAATATGCCACGATCCCGGGTTCAGGAGCAAATAAATCACAGGGGGGGGGAAAAAAAAAAGATATACAAATAATCCAATGTGAGCTGGTATTTTTGAGGAAAAAGCAATTCTTTTCATTATTTTTTTTTTAACCTTACTCACTGGGGGTTAACAAACATAATTCAACGTTATATCAAACATAAAGGAAGATGCATAAACTGTAAGATTAGAAAGCTTTGAGAGAAGCTGGATTCTTTCCTTTAGCTCTTTTATCTCACCACTCAGTTAATTTGAAGGGAAGAAACGCCGCTGGCACTGTTTAGCAACAATTCATCAATCTTTTTCTCAATGGAAGTCAAGTGGCTCCTTTACTCCAATCCCAGATTTTTGGAGAGCCTCCTTTTTTTTCCTTTCTTTTTTTTTTGCTTTGATTTTAACTTTGGATCCTGGTGGCTTTTTTTTTGGGGGTTAGTGGTGGTGGTGGTTGCAGAGACACGTGGCAGGTCGGGGTCACGGCGGAGGCGGGGGATTAACCGGTCCCGCTGAGCAGGGAAAAGGTCTCCTGCCAATCCTCAGTGAGAGAATTAATAAATGCCCTCATTAAAGCAACTTCAGGAGCTGGATAATGTTTCAGAGATTTCCAAAAGAGTCAGTCTATACACTGGGAAACCAAGAGAAATCCCCCCAGCTCCTTAAATACGGGCAAAACCATCTAGTGAATAGAGAAGATTCTGGTGGGGGCAGAAATCTGGCCTCATGAATTGCATTAAGGAAAATGTGGAATTTTTCTATCCCAAATTTCACCTGGTTGGTGAAATGGGGGAGGGGGGTGTGAAGCTGTTTAATTCTCAGGTGCAGAGATCCTCCAGGAACGTCTCACTGGGGGCAGCCACGTTGCTGGGGATACGGGGAAGCTCACGCCGTGCCCAGAGGAGTCGGGGTTTTTTTTTCCTAAACATTGGCTTATATATCATTAATAGCAAACAGACCATGAACTTTGATTTTAATATAACACTCCTTAGCTGTAGCATTTGCCATTTAATGAACGCTGAAAGCAATAATAGGCTAAAAGCTGAGGAAGGGCTTGTTTTATAGCGAAGGCTATTAGCACTGCATCCGACGGGTCCATCTCCAGCTCACCTTTCCGAAAGGGCAACGGCGCGACTAAATGTCTCGTGCCGTGGCCTCATGCTCTCCTTCCCTCACCCCAACCGAAGGATGCAGGAGTGCTGAGATCTCCCAACACACCTTTGGTCAACTCTGCCCTAAGTTACCTGGTACAAACTCCTTCATCCTGATCATAGAATTGTCTACGTTGTCAATTGTCTGTGTTGGAAGGGACCTTTCAGATCATGGAGTCCAACCATCAACCCAACACTGCCAAGATCAGCACTAAACCATCTCCCTCCACACCACAGCTGCCGGCTTTTAAAGGATGGTGACTCCACCACTTCCCTGGGCAGCTTGTTCCAATACTTGAAAACCCTTTCAGTAAAGCCATTTTTCCTTGTATCCATCCTAAACCTCCTCTACAAAGAGACTGACCCCCACCTCTTCACACCCTCCTTTCAGGGAGCTGTAGAAAACAAGAAGGTCTCCCCTCAGCCTCCTTTTCTCCTGGATGAACAACTCCAGCTCTCTCAGCTGCTCCTCACAAGTTCTCCAGACCCTACTCCTCGGCCAACAGGCCCCTCAACAGCTCCACTGCCCTTCTCTGGACACGCTCCAGCACCTCAACGTGGGCCTCACCAGTACCCAGTAGAAGGGGACAATCATCTCTTGAGTCCTACCTACCACACTGTTCCTCACACAGGCCAGGATGCTGGTGGCCTTCTTGGCCACCTGGGCATGCTGCTGGCTCATGTTGAGCCCACAGTTGACAAACACCCCCAGGTCCTTTCCCACCAGGCAGCTCCAACCACACTCTGCCCCAGGCCTGGAGCGTCCATGGGGTTGGTGGGACCCAAGGGCAGGACACTTGGCATTGTTGAACCTCATCCCATTGGCCTTGGCCCATCCATCCAGCCTGTCCAGATCCCTCTGCAAAGCCTTCCTACCCTCCACCAGCAGGTCAACACTCCCACCCAACTTGGTGTCCTCTGCAAACTGACTGAGGGTGCACTCAGTCCCCACGTCCAGCTCATTGATAAAGAATTTAACTGATCCCTGACGGATGGTTATGGTTTATGGTGCCCATCTCACCTGAAGGCAGAATTTGGAAGCCCTTCTTCACTAGTAGCATCCTGAGAAAGGCCTCCCTACTGTTAACACCTCTAATGAACCCATTAGATGAAAAGGAAAGAGAGGGCAGGCTGGGATTTATGAACTATCTCCTCATTTTGTTGTGTCAAAATAGAAACTCCATTTTTTCTCTGACACAACCTGAACTTTTGTTCCTTATTAAACATGAACTCGCCTCCAAGGTTGAAATCTCAGGCAGGTGGGTTGCTTTTTTTTTATGTCTTTAAAGTAAATGAAGGAGAAGGAGGAAAAAAAAACCCCACAAGGCAAAAAATACCCTCTCAGAAAGAAACTTCACTTCATTGATTATGTCAGTGAAGAGCAGATGCAAAAAAGACACCTCTTGCAGAAGGTTAGCATCTTATTTTTCTGTGAAGGAGAAATAAGATGAAAAAGAAAAGAGATAACTAGTTTAGGAGGTCTCCCACTGTTAGTGAGGCACAAGCAGTTCTAAAAGAGTGACAATTTAACTGTTTTTAACTCAAAAATAAAAGGAAAAAAGAGAAGTAAAGAACAGGAGGTAAAAATCTGCGCGGTGATGGGCTTCGTAGAGGGGGATCAATATTTGCTCTCCTCATCCCGAATGGATCCGTGGCACCTCCACAGGGTTCCCACAACCGACCCTTCTGGTCTGGTAAGAACCTCTCATCTTTCAAATGGAATGTCTTTGGATAAATCATCCTCCTGTGGTCACAGCTCTCACTTCAAAACTCCTAGGACAAGGCTCTGGCACCCCAAGACTCGTTGGGAAAACCCCAAGTAATAAATTAGGGGAGTTGGGCCATTTCCTAAGCCAAGAAGAAAAGCTAAGCATGGGTAGCAGATTCATTTATAAATCAAAAAGAGTAATTTTCTTTTCTTAAAAGTACCTCTTGGTAGTCACTATGAAGAAACATCTCTTTTAAAACACTTTGAAGGTGTTTTCTGGGTTTCATACATAGCCAGAACGAAGGGCCAACTGTTCTTATGACATTCTGTTAAGGGGAAAAAACCAAAACCCAACCCAAAACCAGCAACAAAACCAACGTAGCAATTCCCTTTCTCTGCTGACAGATGGATTATGCTGTTAAATATCGGTGTTATAATTCACATCCTGAAAAAACAGCCCCCTTCATGGGTCTGCTCCCCCTCCCCAGACCATTAACTGGCCATGAAGCTCCCCACCACTATAGGCTCTCCCACCTCAAAGAGCTTCTCCACGCAATCCCTGTCCTTCCTGAACTGGGGAGCCCACAACTGGACCCAGTGCTCCAGATGGGGCCTCCCCAGGGCAGAGCAGAGCAGAGAGGGAGGATGACCTCCCTCCACCTGCTGGTCACACTCTTCCTCATGCCCCCCAGGATGCCATCGGCCTTCTTGGCCACAAGGGCCCATTGCTGCCTCATGGGCATCCTGGTGTCCACCAGGACTCCCAGGTCTTTCTCCTCAGAGCTGCTCTCCAGCAGGTCACCCCCAACCTGTCCTGGTGCAGGGGGTTCTTCCTCCCCAGGTGCAGGACCCTACACTTGCCCTGGTTGAGTTTCATCAGGTTCCTCTCTACTCAACCCTCCAGCTTGTGCAGGTCTCGCTGCATGGTGACACAGCCTTCTGGTGTGTCAGCCACCCCTCCCAGCTTTCTATGATATTAAAATTAAAATTGATATTTTTTTTTTCGAGGGGGTTTATGTCTTGGAGCAGATTACTGAACATTGCAGATTCGCCCCGTCGCAGGGCTGCGCAATAACGCGCAAAATGAATAAAGCCGTGCTCCAGAGGCACAGAAGGATCTCTTTCGAGCCCTCGCTGCAACCCAACCCAACATCTGCTTCGGCTCCATCCACAGGAGGGATTCTCTGGGATTCTGCTGATGAAAGGCAGGAGCAGAGGCAGAGGATGGGTGCGTTCGGGGACGGCGGCGTCAGTTTTGCATGAAGCGAAAGGCGCGATTGCATCTCATCTCAGTGCCCTCCCTCAGCACAACGGAAGGGGTGGAAGGAATAGAAAAGCCCTGGATTAGTTTCTTTTAACGGAGGAAATCCTGATGGAGGACAACAAAAAAAAAAAAGACCTGGGCTTTAATCATCTCGTTACATCCATCCTCTGCCTAAAAGAAATGATTTCTTGTCAGAACATAAACGGTCGGGTTTCGCCGAAGGAAGCGGAGTCTCGCTGGGGTACGTAACGAGGCAGAGAAGGGAGAACGTTATTGCCTGGGACAGCTGGAGCTGAATTGGTTCTTCCACCACAAAGGCACCTGAAAAACACACAATGGGGAGGAAAATCCGCGCTGACTGGTAGGGAGGAGTAGATTAGGTGACCGGAAGACCCTTTTCTATCTCGACTCTTTATTATTCAACGAACCTGTTTGATTCTCGGGAGCAGTTCAAATTCCTGCCCCCACAAAGGCTGGGTTTTGCTTGGAAAAAGCAAAAAAAAAAAGGCAAAGCTTTTGATTTTTATTATCCCTGGAGCTCCTTTCGACAGAGCTCCTGGGGTGGTGATGTGAAGAGAGTATTGAAAACTACGAGAGAAAAAGTGGGCTGGGGCCAGGATGGTGGGGAAATGGAGGAGAAAAAAAAAGATTCCCTATTTTTGGAGTTTTCTCTTCTTTGCTCTGCCCTGGGGAGGCCCCATCTGGAGCACTGGGACCAGTTCTGGGCTCCCCATTTCAAGGAAGGAGAGGGAACTGCTGGAGAGGGGACAGCAGAGGAGCACCAAGATGCTGAGGGGCCTGGAGCATCTCTGTGGTGAGGAAAGGCTGAGGGACTTGGGTCTTTGGAGTCTGGAGAAGAGAAGGCTGAGGGGGGATCTGATCAAGGCCTAGAAATCCTTGAAGGGTGGGTGTCAGGAGGATGGGGCCAGGCTTTTTTCAGTGGTGCCCAGTGAGAGGATGAAGATGAAATGGGCACAAACTGGAACATGGGAAGTTCCATCTCAACCTGAGGAGGAACTTGTTCCCTGTGAGGGTGTCAGAGCCCTGGCAGAGGCTGCCCAGAGAGGTGGTGGAGTCTCCTTCTCTGGAGACATTCCAACCCCACCTGGAGACGTTCCTGTGGGACCTGCTGTGGGTGGCCCTGCTCTGGCAGGGGGTTGGAGGAGATGATCTCCAGAGGTCTCTTCCAACCCCACAGCATTCTGGGTTTCTGTGACCTGTTAAAACCCATCAAAGAAACAAAATGCATCTTTCCACCACCGGGAGTGCAATGGATGCTCTTCACTGGGCACAGCCTCGTGAAGCAGAGAGAGTTTTTCCGACTCAGAGGTAGGAATGGATAGAGGCAGCTTAGAATGCGAGATTCCGAAGGATCCAGTGCAGAAAAGCAACCAGTCTGTCAGCAGAGAGCATTTTTGGAGCAGCAATTTTCTTAGTGGGAAGAGTAAGCAGGTTTGCAGATTGCAGCAGAGACTTAAAAAGCCTCAACGATGCTGCTTGACACTAAGATGACAACAGCAAGGGGAGGAAAAAAGCCAGAGAGGCCTTTTTCCGAGCTCTGCTGGGAGAGGAGTGGGTGGGATGAGCTGGATCTGTCTACCAAACAGCGGGAAAACCAGTCCTGCAAAGCTGAGCGGGGGTGGGAGGGACCGGATAAGAGCATCTCTGCAAAATCCTGGGGGGGGGAAAGTTCAATGTTGGCCACCCACTGCTAATAATAATTAGTGGTTGGGGTAGATTCACACCTATAGGGATACATAGGGTCCGTGGTTCTGATTGCACCACCTGATATTAATAACCTCCTCGTTATTGAAACTCGTAGAACATTCAATAAAGCTAAAACTGTGGAAGAACAAAGAATTTGAAGGCTCATGGGCTTTCAAAAAAAGCCTTTTCTGGATGTGCTGTGGCCTAGGTCTCAAAGAGATGAGGTGTTTTCCTTTTTGTTTTTCCCTTTTGTGATTTAATAACCTCAAAGCGGTCCAATGGAGGGCCAAGAAGATGATGAGAGGGATGGAGCCCCTCTGCTGTGAGGACAGGCTGAGGGAGCTGGGGTTGTTCAGCCTGGAGAAGAGAAGGCTCCAGGGAGACCTTAGAGCAGCCTTCCAGGATCTGAAGGGTCTACAGGAGAGCTGGGGAGGGACTCTTTGTCAGGGAGGGGAGTGACAGGACAAGGGGTAATGGCTTTAAATTGAAAGAGGGGAGATTGAGATGAGATCTGGGGAAGAACTTCCTTCCCATGAGGGTGGTGAGAGCCTGGCCCAGGTTGCCCAGAGAAGCTGTGGCTGCCCCATCCCTGGAGTGGATCAAGGCCAGGTTGGAGGGGGCTTGGAGCAACCTGGGCTGGTGGGAGGTGTCCCTGCCCAGGGCAGGGGGATTGGAACTGGATGATCTTTAAGGTCCCTTCCTACTCTAACCATTCTGTGATTTTAATAAGCGGAGAAGAAATTAGATTAGAGCAAAAAAGGACACGAGAAGACTTTACAGAGAACTGAGGAAGCTCATTTGTATTGCTCTGCACGTGTTCCACCAAAAGCAGGGTTACTTCTGGTGTCACAAGAGACAAAAAGGTGATGCCACCACCTCTGCAGCCCAGTGTTTTGGTCTGGGCCAAATCCTACCATATACCCCAGAATAAGAATGACCAATTTTATAAATGCCTTTATAGGGCACTCAGATAACAGAAAAGAGATTGAACTTGGATTTTGTTAGGATTTCAACTTCAAAGGGTAACACGGGCCTTAGACTAACCAGCTACATCAAGCACCCCCAAGGCTGGGGCTGAAAAGAAAACGTGCTTATCCATAAAGGAATCAGAGTCTATAGGGTACAGAGCTGTTTTATTTTAGAACCCTAGAGGGTATCTCCAGGCTGGATCAGGGCAGGGAATCCATTATTAACGAAACAAGAGGTGGAAGATGAGCAGTGGTCAATGGAAATTTCAGGAGAGGAAGAGGGATCAAGGAATGGGAGTTGTGATGTTTTCAAAGCCTGGACAGCAGCGGAAAAAGCATCCTGTCAAGGAGAGGAGAGATAAAAGGGGTTTTCCCCTGCAAAGCTTAAGAAGGACCACAGCAGGAGAGTCTGGAAACCGAAGTCTCTTGTCACCTTCACACGTTCTGCCAAGCGAAAGAACTCATCAAGCGACTGGAGACACTCAACGTACGCTTCTCTCTGGCAAAAGGCAGCAGACTGAGAGCAAATCTGGCCAGTTTGGAGAGCCCAAGGTTGGTGGGTTTTTTTTTCCCATCTCATGAGAAAACTCTTTCCATGCATTTCAATAGGGTACTGATGTCATTGACATGCCAGAAAATCCTCTCGGTGCTTGGAAGCCAAAGGATCGTAAATACTAGCCCCTCACACACACACACCCCCAAAAAAAAACCCCCACAAAGCAGAGAAATTAGACAAGGAAAATACAAAGTGCTATGAAAACTGCTTAACACCGCAGGGATCAAATCAGATGCACCAAGGGAAGAGGAACCCCTTTGTCCCAGAGCTCTCCTGTAGCACCCGACCCTTTCCTGATGTGATTTACAGGAGGTGGCATCAAGACAGGACCTAAACCCACCTCATCTCCCCTGGACAAGTGGATTCTCACCAGCTTTATTCACTGGGAAAGGCAGGAGCAGCCACAGCTTTGGGTTTGCTGCTCCATCTAAACGAGACCCGGGGTATCGGCACACAGTGCAGCAGCCCCCAGAGTAAATTATCCCAGTTTGACCAGCGCCCAGGTCCCCACAGCCCCAGCAGCAGTCCCCAGAAGCACTGGGGACAACCTCGCTGAGTTCCCACCTGGGATTTAGCAGTCTCAGGACTTGGCATCAGGAGGAAATTGAGATTTCTAACCCAAACTCGGAAGGAATCACTGCCTGTGTACTAGCCCCACTCTGATTAGATTAATTTCATGGATTCACAGAATCCTATGGGGTTGGAAGGGACCTCTAGAGATCATCTAGTCCAAAGTCCTGCCACAGATGGTTCACCCACAGCAGATCCCACAGGAACATCTCCAGGTGGGGATGGAATGTCTCCAGAGAAGGAGACCCCACCACCTCTCTGGGCAGCCTCTGCCAGGGCTCTGACACCCTCACAGGAAAGAAGTTCCTCCTCATGATTAGTGAACAAACCCAGCTCCCTCAACCGCTCCTCAGAAGTTCTCCAAGACCCTTCTCCTTGTTTTCCAGACCCCTCACTAGCTCCACTGCCCTTCTTGGGACTTGCTCTGGCCCTCAATGTTTTTCTTCTTGTGAGGGGAACAAAACTGGACACAGCAGTCCAGGTGGAACCTCACCAGGACCACGTACAGGGAGATGATCACTGCCCCAGTCCTGCTGGCTGCACTATTCCTGGTACAAGCCATCATCCAAGCCCTTGTGTCCAGGGAATGCTAACCCTGCCTTCTGGCCAGCCTCTTCCAAGATCTGGGTCCGTGTGGGGCTTTGGGCACCTTTGCTCATTGGGCAGAAACCAGCTTGGGAGCATCTCCATTACTCTGAGGTGACCCGAGGTCCCACAAAGCTCTCAGAAGAGGAGGGCGCCGTTGAAAAGCACAAGAGATGAAAAAACCCCAAAAAACACTTGGGGAAGGGAAGGGAAGGGAAGGGAAGGGAAGGGAAGGGAAGGGAAGGGAAGGGGAGAAAGGAGGAAGGGAGGAGCCAAACAAATAAAGTCAAAGCCTCTGATGACCCAGCAAGAACATTTTTTTCTGACACAAATGTGCAAATCTGGCCAGGAAAAGCAGAGGGGAAAAACAAAACCAACCAACCAAGCAAAGACTCTTTTCAGACAGCACAGACTCCCAAGACCCTGCCAAATCCATCTTTTTTAGTAGCCTCCAACACCACCTTGATAACTTTATCTCCTCTGGTTGCGACTGTACTGGAAATATCTTCAGAAGAAAGATCTTTCCTNATTCCTGGTACAAGCCATCATCCAAGCCCTTGTGTCCAGGGAATGCTAACCCTGCCTTCTGGCCAGCCTCTTCCAAGATCTGGGTCCGTGTGGGGCTTTGGGCACCTTTGCTCATTGGGCAGAAACCAGCTTGGGAGCATCTCCATTACTCTGAGGTGACCCGAGGTCCCACAAAGCTCTCAGAAGAGGAGGGCGCCGTTGAAAAGCACAAGAGATGAAAAAACCCCAAAAAACACTTGGGGAAGGGAAGGGAAGGGAAGGGAAGGGAAGGGAAGGGAAGGGAAGGGAAGGGGAGAAAGGAGGAAGGGAGGAGCCAAACAAATAAAGTCAAAGCCTCTGATGACCCAGCAAGAACATTTTTTTCTGACACAAATGTGCAAATCTGGCCAGGAAAAGCAGAGGGGAAAAACAAAACCAACCAACCAAGCAAAGACTCTTTTCAGACAGCACAGACTCCCAAGACCCTGCCAAATCCATCTTTTTTAGTAGCCTCCAACACCACCTTGATAACTTTATCTCCTCTGGTTGCGACTGTACTGGAAATATCTTCAGAAGAAAGATCTTTCCTATAGAGAAAACACGACAGAAAACATGATGAAGACGGGACTTTCTTCTGTCTGTCAATACTCCGTGCCCTTAAAGATCTCGTGAACTTCAGTGTAGGCAAGGCTGGAATTTAAATGCCAAGTGCAAACACTGTCTGGGATGCACAGCCCCAGTAAAACAAAGAAGAAAATACTTTTGGCAAGGGTGTCCGAAGCTGTCTAGTTAAATAAGCACCTCAGGAAAAGAATTAATAAGATGGAATAATTTTGAGATGGGCCGGCAAAGAGAAGTAACCTTTCAGAGGTCAAAAAGTGGAGGGCTAATACTAGAACGGCTAAAAAAAACCCGAGTGAGATGTCTGAGAGGAAACCAGAAGTATTTTTAGAGATAAAGATAACCTGCCAGGTTATAGACACTTCTTTTTATCGCTATTTAACAATTTATAGAGCTGGGAGCTCATCAAAGGAGATGGAGAGATCTCAGTCAGGGTAGCAATTAGGAGCATTCCCCCAGCAGGAGGGAGATGTGTCTTCACACCCCCCTCAACAGCAGGAGGAGGAATTTGAAGGTTGGACTGAAGCACCCAAAGCAAAGTCTACTGAGATATTGGGTGAAGAGGCGACGATCTTCCTCTGGCCGTTTCGATGCCTTTTAATTGGTGTTTTGTTGCCTCTTCCAGGGCTCTTCCACTCTCAAAGCGAAGAGTTTCCTCCTCGTGCTTAGACAAAACGGATGTGACAAACAAAATAAGTAAAGCCACGCAGAGCTGTGGGGTAAAGACGGGGTGGAAAACCACAAGCAACCTGTTTCCAACCGCCGCAGAGATGGTGCTGTCACCTCCCTTTGAAGCTGCCACCTGAAACAAAATATCTGGGGAACTCAGAGCCGACACCGGCTCAACAGCATCTGAGGCTGCAGGACCATCCCTTGCTGAGACAATCAGGTTTATAGGGGGAAAAAAAAGAGCATTAAAAGAATAAAAAGAAGATAAAATGTAAATTCAGGTCTAGATCAGCTTGTGCACTCTGGCGTTGATGATGCACAGGAAATAAAAACCTCGAGGCCAAATTCCTCGTGGGTGTGAAAAACAGAAGAAAAGGGTGAAAGAGCCTGGTGAGAAATGACAGAGCTCAGCGCCCTCCTTGAACACCCGGGGACGGCACCGGTTCCCCTCTCTTTAAGCCATAGAAGCTGGAGAGACAAAACCAGTGACCAAAGAGAAGATGTGAGTAATAGAAATGAGTAATAAAACACTCCTGCTGACTACTCACGACTACCAGCTTGTAGTTCTTAGAGTAAACCTGTTGTAGGAATTGACCTGCTGGAAAGCAGCTCTGCAGAGTGGGACCAGAGAGTCCTGGTGGGCAACAAGTTGCCCATGAGGCAGCAATGGGCCCTGGTGGCCAAGAAGGCCAATGGCATCCTGGGGGGCATGAGGGAGAGTGGGACCAGCANGCGATGAAGGAGGAGCAACAGTACATTTTGCTCTTCTGCTCTAAACCAACTTCTCAAGAACCTCCTCGTACCCCTCCTCCTCAGGGGGGAGCAGACCCTTGATGCCTGAAATTAAAGCCTTTCTAAAAACATTCAGGGAAGCAGTTGGGAGAGATGGAAGAAACCGAGGCTCCATAAACTGCTGGGAGGATATTTATAAACACTCAGGGTCCTTCATGTACCCTTCCCGTGTTATTGATCATAATTAATAATAAAAGAAAAGAAAAAGAAAAAAAATCAATCCCTAAACTACATATTTATACAAATATCACACACTGCCGTTCCTTAAGGGAATACCACTACAAATTTCAAATAAAATGCAGTAAAATAGATCCCACATTCTACCTGAAGGTCTGGAGGTGCTTCCCCGGCTGCTGAGACCTCGGATCCGTCCCCACCGAGGGCCAAAACTCAGGTTAATGAGGCGAATGAATAATAAGAAGTTCATCAGCGGGGCAAGGAGGGGAAGGTCAGGGAGGAGCTCTCTGCCATTCAACGGGGTCTAGAGATAAAATCACAACAGCCTGCAAAGCTGCCAGCTATTTCAATTTTATGGCAGAACCAGTCAATCACAGCCTCTGAATAAAAAACAACAAACCAACCCAAAACCAGCAAAACCACAAAAAAAACCCCCAGCCTCACCCAAATCCTCTCATTCACACAGATTGAATTGATTGCTCTTCTTCAGAGAGAGTTCACAAAAATGAAAGATCTTCTGATCTAAATCCCTTCTATCTGTTTCTCAAAGCCTTGAGCCCTGATGATTTTTGCTTGACCATTGAAAAAATTTCAATACTTGATCCTATCCCATCCAAAGGATCGAAAATCAAGTTGCAACCTCCACTGCAATCATTTAAAGTGGAAGCAATACCAGGTGGATGCAAGAGTCGCCAGGTAAAGAAGATGGACCTGGGAATCCTGTTGGAAGCAAAGCCAGAGGAGGCCACGGAGATGCTCCATGGATGGAGCCCCTCTGTTGTGAGGAGAGGGTGAGAGAGTTGAGGGGGTTCAGCCTGGAGAGGAGAAGGCTCCGGGGAGACCTTCAAACCCCTTCCAGTCCCTCAAGGGGCTCCAGGAAAGCTGGGGATGGACTCTGGATCAGAAGGGGAACCAGAAGACAAGGAGGAAGGGTTTTAAACTGAAAGAGGGGAGATTGAGATGGGATTTGGGGAAGAACTTCTTTGGTGTGAGGGTGGTGAGAGCCTGGCCCAGGTTGTCCCAGAGAAGCTGTGGCTGCCCCATCCCTGGAGGGGTTCAAGGCCAGGTTGGAGGGGACTTGGAGCAACCTGGGCTGGTGGAAGGTGTCCCTGCCCAGGGCAGGGGGGTTGGAACTGGATGATCTTTAAGGTCCCTTCCAACTATAATCATTCTAGGACTCTACACCTCTAAAGGAGTATTTTATATAGATTAAAGCTGCAAAAGACCTTATGAAGCACTTCCTTGGGGTGGGATAACTCAAATCTCCACTCCAGCTCCAGCAGCCACCCCACCAAACCCAGTTTCCCCACACAGACCAGCTCAGCCACAGCCAGGCACGTCCCTCATCTTTCCCAGATTTGCTGTGCCAGGCATGAGCTATTCTCGCCAGCATCGCTCACGAGTCGAACATCAATCTTTTTCTTTTTCTTTTTCCCTTTTCCCCCTTTTTTCCCCCCCTTTCTTCCCCCAGCTCTCGATCCCAGCACACGGCTCGGATCGAACCACGGGAGCAGGAAATTTAGGACACAGAAAATAGCGGTTTCAACAACCATTCTTTTTTTTTTTCTCCCTCATTTTACATCACATCCCTAATATTCTTTATTTATTTATTTATCTATTTACATGGACTGTGTATGTGTATTTTCTCCTGGTCTCAATAGTAGAGAAATGTTTTTCTCCTCCAAAATCCAAGAGGAAAATACGACTTGACTAAAAATGTCGCACTTCGTACGTTTTAACAGTGAAGACTCCCAAAATACAAAGGGAATAAATCTACTTTATGGTAGGATGAAGAGCTAATTCCGTAGATTAATCCAGATTTTGCTGGTTATCTGGGTACACTCTTCTACTCCATAAAACCCTCGATGCCTTCACATCTCTGTTTTCCTGACCATTTTGATTTGTGCACAGGAGATGGATTGAGCAGGGGTTTTGTTGCCCCTTTTCTTTTTGTCTCCCTGCCTCTCTAGGCTTAATCTCCATATTTTACAAACAAATAAAAGGAGATTAATATATTGCTGGGTATCTCTCTCTGCATCTTCATGACCTTCAAGATATGGCCTTGTATTTTTGTCCTCTGTGCTTATTGAGCTGGGGTTTGAACGTCCCATTGGCATAAAAATGCAGACAAATATTATGGTCCCACAGACAAAGACCAAAGTGATTGTCTTTTTCTGATACAGCTCAAATCCCTACTATACTTAAATGCAAATATTTTTTTAATTTATATTATTTATTATAAGAATTGGGCAATTCTTAGGGAACTGCTACGCATGTGCGTAGCAAACGCAATGCTATCCTTTTAGAACCACAGAATCATTGAGGTTGGAAAAGACCCTGAAGATCACCAAGTCAAGCCCTTAACCCACACTGCCAAGTCCACCACTCAACCATGGCCCTCAGCACCACGTCTACACCTCAAGAGGAGCACCTGGATCAGTGCAATCATAAGAACAAATCCAGTCTGGGTGCAAAAAAGGATGAGGAGCAGCCCTGAAGAGAAGGATTTGGGGGTGTTGGTGAATGAGAAACTCAACGTGAGCCAAAAATGGGTGCTGGCAGCCCAGAAAGCCAGCCCCATCCTGGGCTGCATCCCCAGCAGCGGGGCCAGCAGGGTGAGGAGGGTATTTCAACCCTCTGCTTAGCTCAGGGGAGACACCCCTGGCCAAGTGCTGCCTCCAGCTCTGGAGCCACCAACAGCACAAGGACATGGACCTGTTGGAGCGGGGCCAAAAGAGGGCCAGAGAGATGCTCCAAGGGCTGGAGACCCTCTGCTGTGAGGAAAGGCTGAGAGATTACGGGGGGGTGTGAGGGGGGTGTTCAGCCCAGAGAAGAAAAGGCTCTGGGGAGACCTTCAAACCCTTTCCAGTCCCTCAAGGGGCTCCAGGAAAGCTGGGGAGGACTCTTGATCAGGGAGGGGAGCCATAGGATGAGGAGGGAAGGGTTTGACACTGAAAGAGGGGAGATGGAGCTGAGATGTGGGGAAGAACTTCCTTGGTGTGAGGGTGGTGAGAGCCTGGCCCAGGTTGTCCCAGAGAAGCTGTGGCTGCCCCATCCCTGGAGGGGTTCAAGGCCAGGTTGGAGGGGGTTTGGAGCAACCTGGTCTGGTGGGGGGTGTCCCTGCCCAGGGCAGGGGGTGGGAACAAGATGAGTTTTAAGATCCCTTCCAACCCAAACCATTCTATGACTCTCTGAACACTTAGTATTTCAGGGCAGGTCAAGCTTTCAAGATCCCTTCCAACTCGAAGAATTCTATGAAGTCCAAAGCCATGCCGGTTACCTACAGCTGAGTCTTCACCCGTGATCTCCATGGGTCAGCAGAGGGAGAAATACCTCTCAGCAGACAATCCTCCGCAGGAGAACTTCATTAAAGAGGACAAAGAGAGCCACAAAGAAATCTCTTTGGTGGTGAACCTTCATTATTCCTTCTCATGATGCAGTCCACACGCAGCACACCATCAAATGGCATCTGGCCCAGAAGCAGAGGACAGAGTGCTACATGGTGTCCTGAGCCAGTTGGGGCATATTTTAACAGCAGGGGACACGGGAAAGCTAGTGTGAACTGCAATGTCTTCTTATCAAATCCTTTTTTGGGTCTTTTTCTTTTTTTTTTTTTCTTTTCCTTCTTTGATGTTGTTTAAAAAAAAAAAAAAAGCCAAACGGCAATATCAAACAGAGCAGACCTTTCAAAAGGTTTTGATAACAGCAGCCAGCTGAGTCCTTTTTAAATGCAATTATTTTATGTGGGACTAATTCAGAGATAAAAGTCAGCTCTGTGAATAGAGCTTAAATCCATTCCTTGCAGAAGAGGCCCTTAAATTACTCCCCGTTTGAATAAACTGGTTGAGAGGAAGTGTTTGACGGAGAGATGCAGTGGAATGACCCATCGGAAATCTGGGACTTCCCATGGACTTCCCAGGGGGAAAACCAAGCCAGTAATGGCTCCCATCCCTGGGAGTGTTCAAAGCCATGGGTTGGGGCTTTGAATCTGGTCTGGTGGGAGATGTCCCTGCCCAGGGCAGAGGGGTTGGAACTGGATGTTCTTTAAGTTCCCTTCCAACTCTAACCATTCTATGGTTCTAACCTGGGTTGAAATGGGGTAAAACGGAAGGGAGAGGATCCCCCTTGGCCATAGGGCTGGTTTTTGGGAACAAGAGGATCCAGGCAACCCCATGGGTCTTTGATCCCTGATCTCATTCAGGCTTAGGGCTAAAATTTAGCTGCTACTCTCTGTTTCTCACAGCAAGACAGTACAAATGGGCCAGTTCCGAGGGCGCTTGTTATGTTCGAGCGCTCGCACGTTCAAGGATCTACCAGCACTTAGAATCATAGACTGGTTAGAGTTGGAAGGGACCTTCAAGACCATCAAATTCCAACCCCCCTTGCCATGGGAAAGGATATCTCCCACCAGCCCAGGTTGTCACTTCTTAATTTACTCTTCAGCTCCAAGTTGAAATCCTCTTCCGTCAGGCAGGTTCACCCTGTAAAAACCCAGTTTGTATCGATTTCTGGGCACTTTGTCACCAAAGCCAGCTTATACCCCGGCGGGCACACGTGCTTCACACACATCCCCAGGTCTGGCAATCACGTATTTAATCAGGGATTTGTTTTACAGCTACTTTTAGAAACCATCGACCCTGGTTTAAACCAGTTTGCATTTCAGTGCTAATAATATCGGTCTACGGGGCTTTAATTAAAGGAAGATCCTCCTGTCAAGAAATCTCATGACCATCGTGAATGGACAAGCTGGAGAGCTGGGCAGAGAAGAATCTCATGAGGTTCAACAAGGGCAAGTGGAGGGTCCTGCACCTGGGGCAGTTCTGGGCTCCCCAGTTCAAGAGAGACTGGGAGCTACTGGAGAGTCCAGCGAATGGGGAACAGAGATGATGGAGGGATTGGAGNAACACTAGGTTTTTATAATGCCAGAGCCTACCAGGTTAGGAATTACTACCTGGGCACACACATCTCCATGTTAAGGATGAGTTCTGGTAGATAAAAAACCCTAATAAATTCCCCAGCGTCAGAAGGGGAAAGTCAACACGTGGGAAGTGATTGCCATTGTCTGTGAAATACTTCAGCAGAGCATTTTAATTAAAGTAAACAATTTCATTATAGCTAAATCAAACCAAAAAAAAAAAAGAGTTTCTTGTGGTTTTGGCAAAAGCTACTGAAGAGTTTTGATCTGCTTTCCTTTCTTCTCAGGTAAACATCTTAATCCCTCACTGGTGTAAATACAAGATATACTCTTCTACATTGATCTCCAACTGCAGAGAAACATCCGTCACGCTTCAGTCTTTTTCTTCATTATCATTTTAGTTTTGCTCTAGCAAAGCTTTCCTCTACCCACAGAGAAGACCAGCTCTCTCAAGACATCCTGGAGCCAAGACATCTGCCCACCACAGTGGTCACCAGCCTCTGCAGGGGACGGTTCCGTCACCAGGAGGACCTGCTCTACCAGAAGTCCCCTCTGCCTTAGGCCAAACAACATGAGATCTGGATGATCTCAACCAAGCCAAGGCAACCCCAGCACCCACAACAGTTGGACGAGATGATACAACCCAATGAGTCCCCCCAACCTTCTTAGGGACCTGCCACCACTCATGAATCAGTGTAAACCTATTTTCTCCCCCTAAATACCATCTGTTTCTGCAGCACCACCAGCATCTACGGCCACAAACTCCCTTCCCTGCAGCGCCAAGAAGCACTTTGTTATCTCCATTTATAATTCAAACCATTAATTTCTTCTCCCAGTCATACAAACCAGTGAGGAACCAACTACTGGACCAAAGATAACACCAAACCCAAACCTACCAAGTCACAAGGGTGACCTGAGCCCCTGGCATTTCCCTGGGGCTCACACCAACCACCTTGGACTCTCCTCCTGAATTAGGGGACTTCACCTCCCACTTTTTACCCCCTCAAAACCCATCAAGGCCTGCAGTGGGAGCAGTCAATAGGCGAGGAACCGGGAAATATGCTCTACAGAGAACATTAAATCCCATGCCTTCGCCACGAGCTGCAAAGAACACAGCTTTGCCATTTATAATGAAATCACTGAAAAGCAGTCGCATTTTCCTTGCCTCATCAAGTCCGATTTCAAGGTGAGAAAAGCCTTAGTTAGTTCATTTTGTTCTAAAAAATAGACATAGTATTTTTTCAGTTTTTGTTCCAGCTCTGCAGGTATTCGGGGCACCGACTGCTGACGGATTCCAGCGAGTCCTTCCCGTTGAGTGAATGATTATTGTGCACATGGGAGGGCAAGGGAAGTCATCAAGGTGAAACACTTCAATCTCGAGTCTCAAAAAAGTTGCATAAAGGCAGGAATGCTGAGGGCTGGAGGCTCCTCAACGGCAACGACACTGCCCTTCGCAGCCTGGGGTTTCTGGGATCTGTGATTTGGGTAAAATCACAGCTTGGAGTCTTGATCAACTGGGCTGGATCAAAAAACCAGCTTGGAACCATTCTGCAATGTCTCCCCCCAAAAATAAAAGAATGAAAGGACTGAGAGCAGACTTGAGGAGAATGACTTGGGGGTGTTGGTCGATGAGAAGATCAACATGAGCTGGCAACATGCGCTGGCAGCCCAGAAAGCCAACCCCATCCTGGGCTGCATCCCCAGCAGCGGGGCCAGCAGGAGGACATGTACCTGGAGAGCAGGGCCAGAAGAGGCCATGGAGAAGCTCCAAGGGCTGGGGACCCTCTGCTGTGGGGAAAGGCTGAGAGATTTCGGGGGGGTGGTGTCAGCCTGGAGAAGAGAAGGCTTCAAGGAGACCTCAGAGCTCCTTCCAGTCCCTAAAGGGACTCCCAAGAAAGGTGAGGAGGGACTTTTCATCAGGGAGGGGAGCCATAGGATGAGGGAGAAGGGTTTTAAACTGAAAGAGGGGAGATGGAGATGAGATGTGGGGAAGAAATTGTTTGCTGTGAGAGTGGTGAGACCCTGGCCCAGGTTGCCGAGAGAAGCTGTGGCTGCCCCATCCCTGGAGGGGCTCAAGGCCAGGTTGGAGGGGGCTTGGAGCCACCTGGTCTGGTGGGAGGTGTCCCTGCCCAGGGCAGGGGGTGGAATTAGCTGGTTTTCAAGCTCCCTTCCAACCCAAAGCACGATTTGGATTCTGTGAATCCAAACGGTGTCACAAGGTCCCAGCAAGATTATGGGTCGTTGCCCATTTTTAGGCCGCGGCCGTTCCCATCCCTACAGAAACTAGAGCAGGACAGAGCCTCGACACTGCTCCACCACTGGAAAAAGACCGGAATAAATTGCTAGCTACATCTGCTACCCATCTGCTTCCATGTTTTTTTCCAGCCTTCAGATATATTTGGCATATCGTAAGGGTATCCGTGGCGGTTATTGTAAGAATGGGGCTATAATTTTTAAGACAGTCTCATTAACGAAAAGCTGGAAAAGAGACAAGTCAAAATAGAGAACATAAAATACCCAATAGCTAATTTATGGTCTTTTATTTCAGGATCTTAGATGCATTTGCTTCATAACAAGAATATATTCTCCGCTCCTCTCTTTCCCCCATTTTCAATTTCCTGGGTTACTAAAGTTGAAAAATTCATTAATGAAAGCTCTTTGCATCCATAACTCAGGGCATGGAGCTGCTCTTCAAAGCCTGGCAGTGAAGTCTCATTTATAGGTGGGAAAGAGTTAGGGCTGGTGAGATCAAATTCCAACCAAATCCCACCGAAAGAAACAACGTCGCCAAAGTAATTGCTCATTAGTAATCACACACACACACAAATCCCACCCAACCCCAGTGCTGCCTTCGAGGAGCCCAACCCAATGGCAAAGGAGACACGTCGAGAGAAAGGAAATACTCAGGATAAATCAGAGGAATCAATTTGTGCTTAGAAGGTGGAATCCAGCAAGGGAACTGGCAGGAAGATAATTTGCCCATAGAATTAATGGTCAAGGCCGGAAGAGACCTCTAGGGTCATCTAGTCCCACCTCCCCGCAGTCAGCAGGGGGACCCCCAACTAGACCAGGTTGCCCAGGGCCTCGTTGAGCATGATAAGATAGAATCATACAACTATCTAGGTTGGAAGGGACCTTTAAGAGCATCTAGTCCAACCATCAAGATGTTGAAGGAACCCTGGACTTGGGTCAATCGAGGACACAAAAGACATCCCAACAATTTCATTCAACCTGGAGAGGGAAACTTATCTCTGGCAGGGAAAGAGACCAGGATTTGGGATGGATATTAGAAAAATATTTCTTCCCCAAAATGGTTATCAAGTCTTGGAAGAGGCTTCCCAGGGAAGTGGTGGAGTCACCACCCCTGGAAGTATCTAAAAGCCGGGCAGCCGTGGTGCTGAGGGACATGGGTGGTTTTGTCGGTGTTGAGTTGATGGTTGGACTCAATAATCTAAAAGGTCCCTTCCAACCTGGACAATTCTGGGATTCTCCAATTTACTCCAGCTCTAGTTCAAAGGAATGAGTTCATATCCAAACGGGAAAAGAGCAGAAATTGCAACCAAGCTGTAGCAGGTACCTCCACCTACTTTCCCGACATCCAAACCTTGTCCCTGCCCCAACGGGCCCAGATAATCCAGCCTGACCTGCTGTCTATTTTTGGGCCAAATACAGAAAAAAAAAACCCAAAAAAGGACTAAAATTTCACCTCTGCATTTTGTTTTTCCATTGGATTTTCTGTGCATCGACAGGTAACACAAGGCATCGATAGATACCACAAGGCAACGAGTGTAAATACTGTCCCCACATCTATTTTCCCAGTTAAACCAATCAACCCACCACATTTTGCTGGGGTATAAAATCACTTCGCGTGATTTTCCCTGTTGAGTGACTCATTGAGTGATGGCGAGACAAAGAACCTTGTGAATAGAAGGTGACGCCGCGCCTTGATTTTATTCCCCTCCTGTTCCTTCCGAAGTGTCGGGATTAAGATAAATCCACCCACACACTCCCTCAAAAAAAATAAAAGACAGCAAAAAAAAACCCCCCAATTCTGTGATTTAACAGTGAAATAATTATAATTTCATCTCATTTACTCCTTACTCATCTCCACCACACAAATACTCGCCCACTTTCTTTTTCAAACATACACACGCCCCCCAAGAAGTCTCCTGGAACAATCAACCAGCTTGGTCTACACATCTAGAAAGCCAGTTGCTTAATGACTCTTGCTTAATTGCAATTCATTACATCCCAGTGCTATGTAAATTATTACTATCCGGCTTTAAAGAGGATAAAAGGTTTTAGAAATCCTCCGTATTTATGGAAAGAAAGTTGAGGTCTGCTCTCTGGGGCTGCAACGTCTCTCTTCCTGGAGTGTTCGATCCCACCAGCCCTGTCTTTCCAAGAATATGTAGGACTATGACTAAAAATGACTATTTTTAGCTCCCAAAATATGGTATAAATCACCGTGTGGGTCAATCCTTGCTAATTACCCATGACTAAGACCCGGTTTAATGTGTAGTGACATAGAGACCTCCAAATAATAATGCCTTCTCCCTTGTTGCACTCCACAGCCAGAAAATATACATTGAAGGGGCCTTCTTTTGGGAGAGCAGGTGCTGAGACTTCAGCGATGACAAAAAGGTGCTTCTGGGGTGTGAAAGGCGTTACCGAATGAGCGGCGAATGCATCAGTTTGGTCGGAGTTAAGCGTCGAAGACGGACGCAGCCCGGTCAGGTCCCTTCTCACCCTCTCACTCCATCTTCCCTTGGGTGAACGCAAGAGAAAGGGGCATGGAAAAAGCAGCACGGAGAAGGATGAGAGGCAGGGGACGTTGGGAGGTTTGAAGGAAGTGGACTGAGAGGAAAAAAGATCNACTTGTTCCCTGTGAGGGTGTCAGAGCCCTGGCAGAGGCTGCCCAGAGAGGTGGTGGAGTCTCCTTCTCTGGAGACATTCCAACCCCACCTGGAGACGTTCCTGTGGGACCTGCTGTGGGTGGCCCTGCTTTGGGAAGGGGGTTGGAGGAGATGATCTCCAGAGGTACCTTCCAACCCCGCAGCATTCTGGGATTCTGTACACAGGGAGATGGTGAAACTATCAGGCTGCTGGTCCCCAATACCCTTGTTGCAGCAAAGTCGGAGAGACCAACTCTGTCCCCAACTCGGTTGGCGACCTCAGGCATCCTTATACTCTCCTCATTACAGTAAATTCTCCTTTCTAAAATCCAGTGCCTCCAAGAAGCCATTTAGAAAGAGAAAACCCAACTTTTAAAGCAATGCCATTGTCTATCAAATCATCTGGAAACCCCAAGCAGTTAAAGGCAGGGAAATGAATAGTTAATGATACCATAAATCTTACGCTGCCACATAAACATAAACACATTCTTTCTTGTCATGTATGAAGGAATAAATGGTTTATCACACCTTAACTCTGCCACATTGAATAATTTCCCCACTATTATTACTATTTTAAGGCAAGTATGGATTTCCTCCAAGGAGGCCCCGTTAGGACTCCGTTTCCCACTTATTTATTTCTGAATGGACAAAGCATCTTCGGAAAAGTCCTTCTGTGGAGATTTAGACGTGTCCAATATCAGACTAAACAGAATTTTATCTGACAACAGCAACTGGAAGCTGTAAGAGAGATTCCCTGGCCATTTAGAAGGTGAGAGGAGAGGGAATCAAATAGGTCCATGGATTGGCATTCTTGCCTGTGCTGGAGGAGAAGAGATGACAACTCCTGGGGAATAAAAGAGCTCTAGGGTTTCTCTCTTGTAATACACCCCAGCGGGCTCAGCAGTAAAAGAAAATGCTCGTGGACTGGCATTTGGCCTCTGAAACAGGGGAAAAACACTTTCTTAGGATGAACTCAACAGAAGCAAGCAGCTTCTGGAGCCCTCCTGAGTAGGAGGCGCCTCTCTGCTCCGACTGCGGCCTGTACCCTACGGATGAGAGGTACCCAAAGGGCTGCACATGGAGAAAGGATCACAGAATCCCAGAATGCCATGGGGTTGGAAGGGACCTCTGGAGATCATCTAAGTCCAAGGTCACCCAGAGCAGGTTGCACTGGAATGCGTCCAGGTGGGGTTGGAATGTCTCCAGAGAAGGAGACTCCACCACTTCTCTGGGCAGCCTTTTCCAGGGCTCTGCCACCCTCAAAGGGAACAAGTTCCTCCTCATGTTGAGATGGAATTTCCCATGATCCAGTTTGTGCCTGTTACCCCTTGTCCTGTCACTGGGCACCACTGAGAAGACTCTGCCTCCATGCTCCTGACACCTACCCTTTAGCTATTGCTCAGCATTGATGTGGTCCTCTCTGTCTGCTCTTCTCCAGGCTGAACAGCCCCTAGGTCCCTCAGCCTTTGAGTTCCTCCAGTCCCTTCAACATCCTTGTAGCCTCCACACTGCTACAGTGGAGGCTCTCCAGTAGTTCCCTGTCCTTCTTGAACTGGGAAACCTAGAACTGGACCCAGTGCTCCAGCTATGGCCTCACCAGGCCAGAGCAGAGGAGGAGGATGACCTCCCTCCACCTGCTGGCCACCCTCTTTTGACTGCCCCTCAGGAGACCATCGGTCTTCTTGGCCACAAGGGTATATCTTTGCCTCGTGGGCAACTTGTTGCCCACCAGGACTCCCAGTTCTTTTACCTCAGAGCTGTTCTCCAGCAGGTCAACCCCTGACCTGTGCGCGGTCGTCTATAAGCTACCAACATCCAGAATGGAGACGGTAGGACCCCATTCCCATGGGGGAGGCAAAGGACAAGACATCTCTAGGGAAGCAGGGAAATAAAAGCTGTGAAATGACACCTCCATCTCTGCCTGGAAAAGGGTACAATCCCAGCTTGGAAAGAGGATCCAACTGGGAACTCACCTCTGCCCTTGCAGCTTCCTGAAGCCGCGCCGAGAAGAACGCTTTTGCCACCTTTGTAAAACGCTTTGAAATCTGAGTGAAAACTATTATTTAAGCACAAAATATAATTACAGGGAAGCCCAGCATGGAGAAATGCTGCAGGGGAAAAGGGGTGTGACATTACTTTTAATAATTCCGCAGAGAAACCCAGAGGAAAGGGATTGTAAATAGTAAAAAAAAAAAAAAGGAAAGAAATAAAGGATAAATTAAGCTACAAAACCTTTCCAAAATCACTTCTTGTTGAGTCTAAAGCAGCGAAGGGGTGTTGGATCTTCAATCAGTTAATTTGGGGTGCATCATCCAGACCTATTTCTCAACGCTTTTACCTGCCAAATCCGGGCTCAAAACTGTTTGGATTTTGTGACAGGCACGAGGAGCAACGCGACAGCTGGCTTTGATTTCTTGTCACCTACACTTGGAGAATTTCCCTCAAGTGCTCTCAGTTCTTTGTGTGAAAGAACCGCTGCAGAGGTGCAAAGTGTTGTTATTATTAGGAGTGTTGGTATTATTGTTCTTTGCATTGTGAGGAACGGGTCTCAAAGGAGCTACAATCCATCCAGTCGCCAGAAAAGCAAGTCCTTAGGGCAGCAGTGCATCAACTAATGAAGGCCCCCCCCCCCCCAAAAAAAAAATAAATAAAAAAGAAATAATTGGATGGAGAGATGATTTTGTATGAAAAATTACACCACCTGAGTTGCTCAGATGAATTGTAGAATTGCCCAGGTTGAAAAGGAGCTTTAAGATCATCGAGTTCAACCCTCAGACTAATTCTGATAAAAAACTATCACTAAACCATGTCCCCGAGCATCATATCAACCCGGCTTCTGAATATCTCCAGGGATGGTGCCTCTTCCATGGGCAGCCCATTCCAATGTTTGACAACCCTCTGGATGATGAAATTCTTCTCAATATCCACCCTAAACCTCCCCAGCTCAACTTGAGGCCACTTCCTTTTGTCCCATCATCTGTGACGTGGGAGAAGAGACCCACCCTCCCAACTACACCCTCCTTTGAGGGAGTTGGAGAGAGGGAGAAGGTCTCCCCTCAGCCTCCTTTTCTCCAGGCTCAACACCCCCAGCTCCCTCAGCCTCTCCTCACAAGACTTGTGCTCCAGACCCACCAACTTCATTGCCCATATTCTCCCAAGAATATCTCATAGATGCCACAGATCTCTACCTATACCTCACTATTAACTATACTGAGAACTTTGCAATAGAGAAAGGCTCAGTATAACCTTTCTATAAGGTCACCAAGCCACACAACTCAAATTATACAATACACCCCCTCCAAGGTCCTTCTAGCACTGCCAGGTGTCACTCTAGGTGATTCTTTCCATGCATTGAGTGCCAAAGTGGATCCAGAGGACCAGAGAAGGCACCAGTAGGATTAATGAGGGGCATCAGAAACAGTGGGACCAGCAGGTGGAGGGATGTCATCCTCCCCCTCTNTTAATGGTATCAACCTGAGCCTTATAAATCCAGACTGTAAAGCCCTGCAGAGTCATATTTTCCAGCATCTGGAAGGTTTGCACAATCATCATCACGTTGTGAACAGTCCCTACCGCATCGCCGCAATTAATCCACTCCAAGCCTTTCCCTGCCTATAATCAGGTCAATTCCACCTATATTGAGACAGATAATTACTATTTAAGTGTTTCCTACAGGTTTGGAACACGTGAACCCTCTCCAACCCCCTCCCAGAACCTCTTGTAGATGGTAGCAAAAATTCCCCGAGGCCTCACAGGACACAAGTTGCTTTTCCAACCAAATCCTTCCTTTCTTTTTCGGGGTGCTTTGCGCTTTCCCGAAGCTTCCAAGGACTAGGTGGAACCCCACCAAGGTTCTAACACCCTTGATGAAGTCCAACCCAGTTACCACGTGCGATATGAGATTCCTTGATGAATAGTTTGTCCAAAAATCCCGCCTCATTTCTTACGGTTTGATTTAAGCAGATAAAGCGCAGCGGAAAGGTCACTCGTTTTTATCCATCCCTAGTAAACAACACCCTCCCCTTCCCCGATTCCATCACTGCTCTTTCCAAATCAATCCTGCTTTATTTTTCCCTTCGGAGCCTCCGGAGCGTAACTGGGATCGATGGGGCTCGTTCTGCCTTCAATGTGTGAAACGTTGCTCCCCCCCGTTGCAGGGAAAAGCTGCTCCTCCTCTTCCTACCTCTCATTGTCTCAGGCTAAGACAGGCAGCAGGCTAATAAATGCCACATTTAAATATTTAAATCAGCAGTTCCATCCTCAGAAGAGACTGCAAGGATCCATAGGGTGGTGTTTTGGTTTGGGGTTTTTTTAACTTTTTCCCAAAAGGCTTAAAAAGGAAGAAAATCAAAGCCTTCCCCACCGCAAAACAGGATGGTATTTTTCCAACACGTATTCCCTAAGGACAGCGATGAGACACTTCACAGGAACCAACATTCCCAACCTGAGCAAAAGGAGGACTTTGAACACGGGTCACAATTCCAAAGCAACAGACTGGGAGGGGATTTTCAAACTTTCTGGTGCAATTATTTTGTTTTTTTTTTTTTTTTCATATTTAATCCCAACCCAGAATGCTGTGGGGTTGGAAGGGACCTCTGGAGATCATCTCCAANGCCTTCTCTTCTCCAGACTCCAAAGACCCAAGTCCCTCAGCCTTTCCTCACCACAGAGATGCTCCAGGCCCCTCAGCATCTTGGTGCTCCTCTGCTGTACCCTCTCCAGCAGTTCCCTGTCCTTCCTCAACTGGGGAGCCCGGAACTGGTCCCAGTGCTCCAGATGGGGCCTCCCCAGGGCAGAGCAGAGCAGAGGGGGAGGATGACCTCCCTCCACCTGCTGCTCACACTCTTCCTCATGCCCCCCAGGATGCCATTGGCCTTCTTGGCCACCAGGGCCCATTGCTGCCTCATGGGCATCCTGGTGTCCACCAGGACTCTTTTCCTTTAAAGTTGGGGGTTGAAGGAGGGGTGTGACGTGTGAAGAGCTCTGTGGACCAGCACGGACGTGGGATAGAGGCAAGAAGCTGCCTTCTCCCAGCGATGGGGACCAGGGATGGTACCCAACAGACTCAATTTACAAAGCACAGAAGGTACATTTAAGTACTGGTTGGACAATTCTTTAGAAGCCGCTCAGAGCACAGGAGAAGCTGAACCCGACTCAAGGGCACCCACCCTTCAAGGATTTCTAGGGGTTGATCAGATCCCCCCTCAGCCTCCTCTTCTCCAGACTATAAAGCAGTGCTACAACATCAAAGTGAGGAAAAAAAGGGAACATTTCCAGCTTCTGGGCACCAGTCAAAAGTTTTCAGCTGAAAAATCTCCTGTTCCATCGCACAAAAATCACTTCTTTCCCTATTACAGCACCCATTCTTTGGCTTTTCTTTAATTTCAAGTGCCATCCCTTGCGTTATCTTCTTTCTCCTCTCCCTCATTTCCTTCCCTCCAGGTTCGCTTCTCCTTCTGCTGGTTGCTCTCTGTTCCAGCTACGGCGCCTCTTGCTACAGAGTCATTAAAAGTTGGACTCCGCTGTTAATACGGGGATTCACGCGGCGCTGACACTTCAATAGCATCCACACGCCGAGATGCGAACACAGAGATCTCCTAATGGTTTGTGTTCCCTTCGTTAACATGATTGCTCCTCCTTTATAACTAGAAACCTTCAAGACATTTGCCAGCGTGGAGCTCGTGTCATTAGGTGGAGCAACAGCAATATTTCAGAGCCGGGAATTTACCTGCCCAAAAGTTCATGGGAAATTAACTAAGAGCTACCAAAACTCCACGATCCCTCATCACACACTGAATCCTTCCTAAAAATGTTGTATTTTGCTCACGGTGACAAGAAAATGCTTGGGGTTATTGGATATCGCTTGCTGTGCAGTTATTCTCTGTCTAATGGATCGGTTTCTTCTCCCCTCCTTTCCTCCAGCCACTTGTGACACAACCTGTGTTGGTCCCTTCCTTAACACAAGGTATGAAGTGGAGAACCTGCTGTAGTTGGAGGTGTTCCAGCCCATCGCAAGGGGTTGGAGCTCCATGATCTTCAAGGTCCCTTCCAACCCAAAGCAATCAATGATTCCTATGAGAATCATTATTTCAAATATATTTATTAACCTAGCAACCAGTGCCCTGCTCATTCCAGGTATCCCAACAACAGAAGGAAACGAAGAGTCGGCCCATCATGGGTCAACCCAAATCAGTACGAGCCTGGCCTTACTTTGGGTAGGCAAAACCAAAGAAGAAAGATTCATTTTGGACTCAATGATCTCAGATGTCCCTTCTAACCATGAAGATTCCCCCATGAAGGGAAGTAGCAATCCCAGGCACAAATACAGGTTGGGGGGAGAATGGCTGGAGAGCAGCCCTGAGGAGAAGGACTTGGGAGGGATGGTGGGTGAGAAGCTCAACAGGAGCCGGCAGTGTGCACTGGCAGCCCAGAAAGCCAACCCCATCCTGGGCTGCATCAAAAGCAGCGTGGCCAGCAGGTCCAGGGAGGGGATTCTACCCCTCTGCTCTGCTCTGGTGAGACCCCACCTGGAGTCCTGTGTCCAGCTCTGGAGTCCTCAGCACAGGAAGGACATGGACCTGTTGGATTGGGTCCAGCAGAGAGCTACAAAGATGATGAGAGGGGTGGAGGACCTCTGCTGTGAGTACAAGCTGAGAGAGTTGGGGTTGTTCAGCCTGGAGAAGAGAAGGCCCTGGGGAGACCTTAGAGCAGCCTTCCAGGATCTGAAGGAGGCTTCAGGAGAGCTGGGGAGGGACTCTTTGTCAGGGAGGGGAGTGACAGGACAAGGGGTAATGGCTTTAAATTGAAAGAGGGGAGATTGAGATGAGATCTGGGGAAGAACTTGTTTGGTGTGAGGGTGGTGAGAGCCTGGCCCAGGTTGCCCAGAGAAGCTGTGGCTGCCCCATCCCTGGAGGGGTTCAAGGCCAGGTTGGAGGGGGCTTGGAGCAACCTGGTCTGGTGGGAGGTGTCCCTGCCCAGGGCAGGGGGCTGGAACTGGATGGTCTTTAAGGTCCCTTCCAACCTGATCCATTCTCTGATTCTATGAAATCTGCCCTGGACAAAGGGTAATGGCTTTAAATTGAAGGAGGGGAGATTTAGATAAGATACCAGAAAGAAATTCTTTCCTGTGAGGGTGGTGAGACCCTGGAACTGGTTGTGGCTTCCTTTTATTATCATAGAACTGTCCAGGTTGGAAGGGACCTTTAAGATCATCTACTCCAACCATCAACCCAACACTGGCCAAAAACCATCACTAAGGTGACTTCCCACGGCCTCCACCGCGCCGTCAACTCAAGCAGATGGATCTACAAAGAGCCCACCATGTCCTGTCCTGCTCTTTGGGGAAAGTCTGGAGAAGGAAAGGAGCCGGTGGACGTTGATCACCCTTCAAAATCCGTCCCCGTGCAGGGGACCTGATCCAAAAGTAACACCAGTAGAAAGCACTGAGTATGTGAGCAGGTTTTGAATGTGCCTTTTCCCTTCCTTCCCCTTGTTTAGTCTTTATTGCCTTTGGAATTGAGCTACCCCCCTAAAAATATAATAATATTAAAAAAATGCATTCATCTTAGGTAGAAAAGAGAAACATATTTTCCTCATAACATTTTGTTCTCAGAAGAAAATGAACTCTATCTTGATTGTCAGGTAGCAATGAAGCTCAGGAGCTAAAATACAGACGTAACCAAGAAGGAGGAGGTTTGCCCTTTATCAGCAGCATCAGCCTCTGCCAGAGAGAATTTCATTTTCAAAAGAAAGTAATATTCAGATATGATTTACAGAATCTGAACCTCAAGCAAATGAAACCTCAAGTAAACTTGCCCCACACCTCGTCCAGCTCAGGGTGTGAGCTGGAGCTTCCCATCTCCGCTGAAGAAGGTTGGCTTTCAGCCACCACCTTTCAAAGTGCCTCCAGAAGCTACACGGGGACTTTGAGGCTCTTAATTCTCCCTTCTAGAGAGCCCAGCCTTAGTGAAATAAGGTTCCCAGCTCTACATTTGAGGTTTGGGCTTGGGAGCAATCACTCCATACCCATCCAAGGTGAATGTATGGAAAGACTTGGGTTGGGAAGGACCTGAGGAGGTCCTTTGGTTCAACCCCTGCTAAGGGCATGGATGATGCCAAGCAGAGGACGTGGTTGGCTACAACACTACCCAGGCAAGCACAGTCCCTGGAATCTTCTGCATTTTCTGGTTGGAAGGACAACAGTGAAAATGAAAACAGGGTGAGGATGATGGATGGAGTAAGAAGGTCCAACCACCTCAGCAACAGCGTGTACCCTTCCGAAAGGTCACGTCTACATCGTCGCGCTCGTGTTGTCACATCTAAGCCCCACGAATCCCTCTGATGCCTTTTCTTCACACGCACAGACCCTAAATTGCACAACTTCTCTACATCAAAAAGTCCAACAGGGATGTCTCCTAAGCCTGTTATGAACTGATTTGGCTTTTGGAGTCAAGAATATCTAAGGTTGTTGGGTTTTGTTTTTTTCCCCTGGGCAAAGGTATTTCAAGTTCAACTTGAGTTTGTAGCGTTATAATTACTTAAACATCTGTTCTTTAAATATTAATGCTGTCTGGGTAAATTATTCCTACCTTTTATTATGTTCTGAGGAGGTGCTTTATATATTCCTTGTGTTTTTCAGTCAAATTGCAATTAAAAAAAATAGAAGTAGAGGAACACAAGGGGGAAACGCTCCGTATAATCCCCATTTGTAGGTATTTTCATTGTGAATTTGAAAACTGATTTCCCTCTGGGTCTTAAGGCAAAAGGGAATTTTGGGGGGTTTAATAAGCTGCCCTGATGGGTGTTGTTATTTTCACGGGCAGGAAGAAGGAAGAAAGAATGAGGATCCAAACCCAAATCTGGCCACATGTTTAATGAGCACCTCGAGAGCTCTCGGCGGGGTTTTGTTTCTTCTCCGACCTCGTGTTCTCAGACCACAGAGAGAGAGAGACCGGTGAGTTGGTTTATTTGCAGCACAAGGTTCTTCCTCTACGTTTTAAGGATGTATTGTGTTACCAACAAGTCATCCTGACCAGCGTAGGTCCCCACATGGAAATGGGGACCCACTTCACCGCGTGGGTCTTCTGCACGGACTGGCTTTGAGCGCAAAAAATTGGGGCAGGGAACCAAGTGGTCACCTCTGATATTTGGCCACAAATATTCAAACCCTACTCAAAGTTTTCAGTCTTTCTCCCCCAAGCATTACCTAAATACCCACGTCTACCTCTGGATCAGAAGGAGTTACGTGCCCATCAGCAGGCTGGTGAGCCACCAGCCCACTACCCAGAAGGGAGGTTGGTGGCACAGCACCAGGGAGGTGTGCAGGTCCCCAAGCCCAACCTTATCTTTGTGTCCCACCACCACCACTGAGACCTGACACCTTTGACAACGGCTTTGGCTGCCCTGTGAGCTCTTCAGCGAGGGATGAGATGACATCTATCCACCACGGATGTCCATCCCTCGTGACGGCCATGAGGCCTGGGTGTCACCAAGCCCTTCCCGGTTACAGGAGATGGGGCTTTGTGATGGCCAAAGCTCTTTGCAGCACCTTCCCCATCCCGCAGCTCTGAGGTTTGAAGTGAAAAGAAAGCCCAGTTTACAGACTCCATATACTATTTAGAAATAATTAGGGACCCTTTCCTGCCTTTTCAAATTAGCACCTTGGTTCCAGGCACCTGGTAAAGGTTACGAGGCTCAAACTGCACTCTGGGGGGGGTTTTAATTGATCTCAGCACGTTCCCTAAAGGGATGTTTATCATCAATTCTCTTCGTTGAAGGATGAGGACAAAAAGCTTATTCAGTCCTAGAAGGGGCTGGTGGGGAGGACAGGGGGGAGAAAAAGGAGTTGGAGAAAAGCCTTTACTCCCAGAGAGAGTTTTAGAAGGAAAGAGAGAGAGACGGTGTAGGAACACTCATTTATCCCCTGTTTAATTATGCACAGCGGCCCCTTTCCCACACGTAGACAGACCAAACGCGGCCATTCATCATTTCGAGACGTTATGTCTTATTCCATTTCGCTTCTCTCTTGTCTTTCCTCCAGTTTAAACGGGAGCTTTTGTACACGCATCCAACCCTCTCTCTTTTATTTTGTTTTTTTTGGTTCCTTCCCCTCCCCCCCACCCCTTACAAACCCCTGATTCCCCCCTTCAAACCCCACCCCCAGCACATCTGTAGCCTCCTCTCCACCCACTAATCCCTACGTGGGATCCCAACATCTGGCTGCCGCTGCCGCAACCAGAAGGGAATTTGCTTCCTGTGCTTCATGGAGCAACGGGATGGGAATTGGGATTCTCTGAAAGAAAAGAGGTGAGGGATGGAGATTTCCCAAGGATTTTACCCTTGAGGAAGAGTCCTCCATCATCCCCGCCATGGTCTTACTTCCCCAGGCAAGAAGAAGGGGGGAGCCAAGAGAACATCCCAGTGTTCCCAGTATCCTTCGGCCAACAAGCCGGGTCATCTCTCCTCCCCGGGGTGCTTCCCCCTACCTACTCCCCCAGTTATTTTCTTTCCATTGTGCTCCCTTCTCACTCCTCCTCCCCCTCCATCTCATTTTCCCATCTCTCTAAGTCCCTCACCTCCCCCACGTTCTTCTGGGTCTATTCTCCTCCCGGTATCTAACTCCCATTAATGTCAACTGGAGTTATGCAGGCGTGCCAAGGGGAGAATGGACCTCTTGGAGCGGAGCTAATTAAGCTCCTCTTTAGAAGTCAGAGCCTGTAATCTCCCAGCCATCAGCAACCCGCTGTCAATCAAGGTGCATCCTGGCCTGCCAGAGATCCATCCATCCCTACCTGTTCGCTTTGAGGTCACCGAGAATCCACTGATGGGGCTGCGAGGGGGGAGGGTGGCACCGCGCTGGGTTCGGGTTCGTCTCCGGCAAAGCCCCTTTGAGTTTTGGAAACGCCTTGAGAACAGGCATTTCGCCGGCTAAATTCCACCAGTGAACTGCACACATCCATGGGAGCAATTTGCATTTAACTCTCTAGAAACTTGCTGCTCCTGCCAACAAGCGTCAGAAGGTGACAAGGCCTTTGCAAATCCATCTCAGTAGAAGCAAAAAAGGGACTATCAAGGTATTTGCTACTCGATTCAAGCTCAGTTTCTTTCTTCGCCGCTCTGCAACACCACCTACCCCCCCCCATCTTTGCTTCTACCCAAAGCAACACTGGGCTGGGACACCAATGGGACCCTTCGTGGTGCCACCACACACGGTACCTGAACTTTAGGATGTTCTCCATCAGTCACAACCAAGCAGACTGAGAGTCCTGACACAGCCAGGGAATGTTAAGCACCTGGTAAAGCATCAGATAGAGTCAACAGCTCCTCTCCCAGTTGCACACAGGTTCCTCGCCCAAGAGATGGCACTGCTTTCTCAAGTGTCCTTCTCAGATCCCAGCTTACACAAGAACCCAGTCTCCCAGTACGTCTGAAATAGCTCTGCAGTTTCCAAACTGCAGGAAATAATGGATTTGCCTTTTCTTTCCATGTAAGTACTAAATGCCACAACGTGAACCCAGGGAAATCCCTGTCAAATTCCTGGATTCACCTTCAGCTCACCTTTGCAAGGTGATCTACCAATTTGGGGACATCATCACCACTCTCCTCTGTCTCACCATCTCTCCCCTGGCTGCAAGGCCCATATAGTTGTGCCTTTGATTTTACAACATTCCTGTCCCAAATTGCCTCGGTTACACCATAAATCTAAAGCATCAGAGGCATGAACCACCAACACACCAAGAAATGCGGGCTGGCCAGCACCAGCACCACAGAATGGGTTGGGTTGGAAAGGATCTTGAAGATCATCAAGTTCCAACCCCCCTGCCCTGGGCAGGGACACCTCCCACCACACCAGGTTGCTCCAAGCCCCCTCCAACCTGGCCTTGAACCCCTCCAGGGATGGGCAGCCACAGCTTCTCTGGGACAACCTGGGCCAGGCTCTCACCATCCTCACACCCAACAAGTTCTTCACCACATCTCAGCTCCATCTCCCCTCTTTCACTCTATTTAGGGTGAAAGTATTTAGGTTCTCTAATCCTTACCCATATGGATGACAGTCATTCACAGAGTAATTCACATCCTCTGTCTTGGCCACGATTCCCTGCCGGGTTCCGTTAAACACCTTGTGAGATGCTTCACCCTGACCTCATGGTTCCCACACCACCGGGCACCAGTGGAGACACTCACTCACCAGCTCCTCTGCTGCTAAGGGATCCTTAGCGAGTTCTGGTGGGGTCCCTCTTCCTTCACCGACCACAGAAGAGGAGCTGTCAGGGAAATCCAGTCCCTCTAATTTGGTTTCTGGCAGGTGTCTGAATGTTGGTGCCCACTGAAGCGCTCAACGGCTTGAAGCCTTTCAAGACCCACCCCCCGAGGCCACTCTGCCTGCACAGAACCTGGCACTAACTTGACAGGATTTTCCTCTGGAGGTCTTTCAAATAACCTCATCTTCTCCACCGACTAAAGAGGGAGCTCCCACCAGACCAGGTTGCTCCAAGCCCCGTCCAACCTGGCCTCGAAGCCCTCCAGGGACAGGAAAGCCAGAGCTTTTTTTGAGCAAACTGGGCCAGGTTCTCACCACCCTCAAATTGAAGAGGGTTTTGCACCCTAGAAAACCCCTCTGCAGCTCCAGGCACCACCATCGTGTTTCCCATCAGGAACTACGGGGAAAACACAGCGGCCGATGGACAAAGGGAGACGGGAATGAGCAACCACACCGGCTTTTTCCAGCCTAAGTGAAATAAGTAAATAAATAAATGGTCTCCCAAAAGGTAAAAATCCAGGTGTAAAATCATTTAGTAACGAGCTGAACAAGGAGAGCGCGTTGAATACCAACTCTTTGAGGCAAAACATCCCTTTGGTGATTACCCCAAAGTCATCCACGAAGGAAAACGCGCCGGGGTTTGCGCCCAGCTGTGAAATAGTCTGTGTTCATTTCCACTTCTCATGGGTAGGCAAAAAAGAAAACCCCAACAAAAAAAAACCAAACCCCAAACCCAAACATAAACTTCGGTGTTTAAACCTCAGCTGTGAAGAGAAAGGCGTCGATATTATTTGAGATACGGACTCTATTTAACCAACCCCCAATGGTCTAAATTCATCACCGTGAAAAGGGGGAGAAAAATCCACCCCGTTTAATTAATTGCTTCGTTTTCACTGCCTCCAGATTTGTCCCTTGGATTAAACTGCACGTTCAGCGGGCAGGTGGCGTGTGGGAACGCGGATATTGGGTAATATGAGTTATTTCCCTTCGTGTCGAACAAAGCAATCCAAAAATACCAACAGAAAAAATCCCAGCCGGGCTCACATCGCCCAAATAACAGTTGGTTTTAAGTCACACGAACTCCAGGTGACAACCTGGACTGCTCCAGAGTCCCCAAACCAAGTCCCAACTCCTCTAGGAAGAAACACCTACTCTAGTGAGTAGGTGGCATCAGGCATCTGGTGACTGAGGAAGTGGGAGATGGAGGGAAGGGTCCCTCAAGCTCCTGAAATGCCCTGGAGAAGGCAATTCAAGGATTACACTACCACTGGCCAGAAACTCCTCTTCCCTTCCAGAAACCTCCCTCTCTTTGGGTAAAAAGACTTGATGTTTCAGATGTTACAGTAGAAACTTGAGGTTTCAACTCATAGGGTGGGGGATTCCGCCAATGGGAATGGAGACACAACAAACACTGCTACGTCAGCTACCTCTCATTTAATTCTATGCTCCAATTTACTATCAAAAATCCACTTTATATCCATCTTTTTAAACCTGACCCAAGGTGTATATGGGAGATACATATCTGGGAGCCCCAGGCACCAGTTCCCCAGATTCTCAGTCCCAGGCACAAGGGAAAAAACAAGGAGAGCAGCCCTGAGGAGAAGGACTTGGGAGGGATGGTGGGTGAGAAGCTCAACAGGAGCCGGCAGTGTGCACTGGCAGCCCAGAAAGCCAACCCCATCCTGGGCTGCATCAAAAGCAGCGTGGCCAGCAGGTCCAGGGAGGGGATTCTACCCCTCTGCTCTGCTCTGGTGAGACCCCACCTGGAGTCCTGTGTCCAGCTCTGGAGTCCTCAGCACAGGAAGGACATGGACCTGTTGGAAGGGGACAAGCAGAGGGCCAGGAAGATGATGAGAGGGATGGAGAACCTCTCCTATGAGGACAGGCTGAGAGAGTTGGGGTTGTTCAGCCTGGAGAAGAGAAGGCTCTGGGGAGACCTTAGAGCAGCCTTCCAGGATCTGAAGGGAGCTCCAGGAGACCTGGAGAGGGACTATTTGTCAGGGAGTGGAGCGACAGGACAAGCGGTAACAGCTTTAAACTGAAAGAGAGGAGATGGAGATTAGATCTCAGAAAAAACCTCTTTTCTGTGAGGGTGGTGAGACCCTGACTCAGGTTGCCCAGAGAAGCTGTGGCTGCCCCATCCCTGGAGGGGTTCAAGACCTGGTTGGAGGAAGCTTGGAGGAACTTGCTCTGGTGGGAGGTGTCCCTGCCCAGGGCAGGGGGGTTGGAGCCCCATGATCCCTTCCGATTCTAACCATTCTGTGATGCTATGAAAAGGGCAAATCAGAGCGTTGGCCAAGCATGTCTTTCTCCCGAGGCTTCATTCACTTGTCAAGTTCTCAGCTAAAACTCTCCAACCTCTTCTCCAAATCTTACCAGGGTTGCCCCAAACTACAGTTTTGAAAACAGCCAGAGTGATTGTGCTTTTTCATTTACGGCGATGCTGTGAAATTAATTTAATGATGAAGGGCTTTCTTATTCCTAGACTCAAGACAACACACAAATGCTTGGCAAATACATACAATTTCCTGAAAATAGCCAGAATTTAATCTGCAGTTATTAACCAAAGAGTCTTGATTTCAGTGTTATTCACTGAGGTTTATTTTTGGCTTGTTTGGTTTTTTTCTTGTTTAAATGCATTGCCTGGTGCTTAACAAAAAGCATCTGGTACCCATTCCTGGGATCCTGTAATGATCTCAAAGAGCACAGAAAATCCCAGAATGCTGTGGGGACCTCTGGAGATCATCTCCTCCAACTCCCTGCCAAAGCAGGGCCACCCACAGCAGGTCCCACAGGAACGTCTCCAGGTGGGGTTGGAATGTCTCCAGAGAAGGAGACTCCACCACCTCTCTGGGCAGCCTCTGCCAGGGCTCTGACACCCTCACAGGGAACAAGTTCCTCCTCAGGTTCAGATGGAACTTCCCATGGTCCAGTTTGTGCCCGTTCCCTCTTGTCCTGTCCCTGGGCACCACTGAAAAAAGCCTGGCCCCATCCTCCTGACACCCACCCTTCAAGGATTTCTAGGCCTTGATCAGATCCCCCCTCAGCCTTCTCTTCTCCAGACTCCAAAGACCCAAGTCCCTCAGCCTTTCCTCACCACAGAGATGCTCTAGGCCTCTCATTATCTTTTGTGGTCCTGATGCTCAATACCTAATTAAGTTCTGCTTTTAGATTAATCAAAAATCCTGCTACCCAGGACGCGTTTGTAGACACGTTCCTGGGTGGCCCAGGCACCCCAGGGATGATGTTCCCGCATCGTCGGGGACCAGAGGCGGGATGTGGTCCCTCACCACACTCTGACCACTCATGGTGGGTGCTCTTTGGGGGCCTGACGGGTTCACTGGGATCACAGAGACCCAGTAAAAGCTCCCCCCCCCAAACTCCCAGCCCCATCACATGGGGAGCAGCTCTTCAGAGCAGGGAGAGGGAAGCAGAGCCCGTGGGAATGAGGACGCTCGTCCACTTCATTTATCAAAGTCAGTGACACCTCCAGGATTTAATACAGACATCGCTACACGGAGCTGTACAAAACAGCTTTTACACAATATTAATATCTGTTATTAAGATCCGTTGCAGAATCTCCTTGATTGAATTTCTATCTCTCTACAGCACATTCCTTCCTTTTTCTGTTCAGCAACGGGAGCCAAACACACCAAAATCCCCACAATAACTTAAAATTCATAAACCTGAAAGCACCGACGGGTTTGGGGTATTTTTCTACAGAATTTAAAGCCGTATTATCCCCCCAAAATGCACGTCAGGAAATGAATTCCCCTGAAAGAATAACCCCATGTAGGATACAAGAGCCTTGTATCCAGGATGAGTAATACAGAACATGTGAAATTATTTTGTCTATAATAAAAATATCTTTATTATAGGATTGGATATAACGTTAAGAACTCTGGCAGCAAAATCCTTCTAGAGTTAATTCCACTCTGAAAAAATTACATTAAAGCTTTATTTAATTTTTTTAAGCCCAAGATATGGAGATCATCACTGACCACTTCAAGATGAAATGACAGAAAGGCTGTAGGTAATTAAAATTTTGTAATATGAGCCAAATTCAAGTCCTCCATCATTTGCCTTCTACGTTACCACAGCAAATTCCAGAATGTTATAGGACTGGAAAGGACTTTGGGAGATCATCTCCTCCAACCCTTTGCCAAAGCAGGGCCACCCACAGCAGGTCCCACAGGAAC
>VXBJ01006977.1:20026-30873 GCA_013400055.1 Nycticryphes semicollaris
TGGAGGGTGGGGTGAAGGACTTCGCTTTGAGGGATGACACAAATGAAAATGTATGGGGAAAATAGGGAAAAAAAGAAGGGCTGTTTGTTTAAAGGAATGCATTTCAGTGGATATAAAAATGACAAAATAGGAAATAGAGAAGATTAATTATATAGTTAAATTTACACTATTTCTGATACCAGCGTATGAAGGAAGCACGTGCTTCTAAGACATGGTTTTTTATTCTACTTCAGTATGTGCAGCATCTACTCACTAGATGAAGGGCACTGTGTATGCTGTATTCTCTTCCACACCACTATTCCTTGTAACACCCTGTTGGCAGCTTCAACTAAGCAGCCCACCTTTATATAGCAACAAAAGGTATGTCTTGGCTACTTTAGAGCATTTGTACTTTATAGTCTGGTTGCATTATTCATAGTATTTTTCAATATGAGCTTACAGCTCATATAAGGGTACCAGCCAGACCATCCAGTTATTAGAACTAAGTTTCACAACAATATAGATCCTGCAGTTCAATGCTCTGTGTTTTTAAATCCAGTTGGAAAGGCCTTTGATTTTTTAAACCTTGTGGGACCATTACACATGAATGGAGAGGAAGCAGGTTTGGAAGTAGAAAAAAACTAAATTATTAGAGGATAGAGACTAAGGACTGAAGAGAAACCCATTAATTTCATATGAAGGATGCACCTCAGTGCAACAATTTTCTAATACAGCTATTGTCAGTTTGTCTACAATTTGGTTTTGGTGGGTTTTTTTTTTGTTTTGTTTTGGTTTGGTTTGGTCTTGTCTCAAGGTATTGTTTTCCACAGCAATATTTAAAACAGTGTCATAAAGTTTGTCAGTACCCGCTAGCTTTATTTTAGAACTCTTACCTATGCGGTAAATCAAACTAGAAGTGGAAATGTAAACAACAGTTGCATATAAATGTGGATCAAGACTTTTTTGATGCAAGGATTTAAAGTCAGGCACCAAAATGGCATAACCAACTAAATTAAACAAAGAGTTTCTGAAAGGTTAAGCACCTGTAGTTTCTGGTTGTATTGATCCAAATGGGAATGCCTAGTGATTCTTTAGAAAATCTGTATTCCTTCTGTTAATTTTTACTAAAGGGTTGGGTTTCTGTCTGTGGTATATACATTTTTAGAACTTTGCAGAAAGATGCTAACAAAATCCCTTGATATTTCAATATTTTTTTTTGCCGTTTCTATTGCAATCCTATTTAAAAAAAAATAAATATAATATTCCTTTAGCTAGCTCTACTAATGAATGTAATTGATTTGATTCCCTCACTTTATCAACACTGTCACTCACCATGAGATATTTCCTTCATTTGTCTAATGGAAATGTTCCTTTATGAGGTGGTTGAGGGTGATTCATGACATTGATCCTGTCTTGCAAGCCTTACTGAAATCCATACATTTCTCCTTTTGCAAAACAATTTGCTGGACCTAGAACACCACATTCTCAGTGCACAATAGCATGCGTGTCAATGAATCTGAGTATGAACAGTGGAGGATGCACTGTTCTTGAAAGTACCTGCCATTGATTATAATTATGACCTTTGTATACGGGAAAATAATTTGGATTTTTAAATTTTGGGACTGATAATATGACCTGATAATACAACCCATTTCAATTGCAAACCGCTGATGATAAAAGCAGACTATTTTCCACACTGATATAAATGCTATCATGACAGATACTCTCAGGCTGTTTAGCAAGAGATAAAAAATAAGATAACAAAATTTAACATTCTGTGGCAATACAAGTAACTTTATGTTAATATATTTCTCATGAATCAGAACTAAAAAGAATTGAATGAAAAAACCACTTGCATGGAATTTAGTTTTCCCAAAAGATTTCTTTGGAGTGAAAGACTTGTTTAATCACTTTTTGATTGAGTTTTATTTGCTTTTAAATCTGAAATCACAGAATTACAGAAGCACAGGATCATCATGGTTGGAAAGGATCTCTGAGATCACCAAGTCCAACCATATACACACAAAACCCCTGCAGGCTCAGCCACTAGAGCATGCCCTGAAGAGCCACATCTACACGTTTCTTAAATACCTCCAGGGATGGCGGCTCCACAGCCTCCCAGGGCAGGCTGTTCCAGTGTCTGATCACCATCTCAGTAAAGTAATTCTTCCTTATATCCAGCCTAAACCTGTCCTGCTGCAACTTCAGACCATTTTCTCTGGTCCTGTCATTATTCACTTGGGAGAAGAGGTCTACACCCACTTCTCTACAAGCTCCATTCAGGCAGGTGTAGAGGTCAATGTGGTCTCCCCTCAGCCTGCTCTTCTCCAAACTAAACATGTCCAGTTCCCTCAGCCTCTCCTCATATTACTTGGCCTCTAGATCCCTCACTGACTTGATAGCTCTCCTCTGGACACACTCCACCACTTCAATGTCCTTCCTGTAGTGAAGGGCCCAGAACTGAACACAGCACTCGAGGTGAGGCATCACCAGTGCAGAGTACAGAGGCATGACCACTTCCCTACTCCTGCTAGTCCCCCTATTCCTAATACAGTCAAGGATGCTGTTGGTCTTCCTGGTTGCCTGGACACATTGCTGGCTCATGTTAAACTGGCTGTCTACCAGAGCCAGAAATGTATGTTTCATGTTGCTTGCCTTTGCTTACTGGAGTCTGAGCCATTCACGTAAGCAGCATTCATTCTTTCGAATGGCATGTGCTCTTGCAATAGACTATGTATCTATAATGCACTAAATGACATGTGATTGCTGAAAATCTGCATCATTCAAAGCCTTGGTTCATTATGAACAGCATAGTTCATCCATCTGAAAAAGTATGGGATAACCAGAATGATCCTTTCCCATGTACTGTGAAGCACAAAAAGAAGGTGGGATTTTTTTCAGGAAAAAATAATTCAGCAGAAGTGCAAAGTATAAACTGTCTGGCACTTCATGTTACAGTGATCTCTATGATTTGTCAAATCTTCTGATATTGTAGCACATTTCTTATGGCAGTTCATCAAAGGGATACAGAAAATTCATAAATGTTTTCATAAGAAAATGTGTATTTTGTTCAAACATAAATTAAAAAAACCAAAACAAGCAACCAACAGAACTTGAAATTCTTAAAGTGTTCTGTTAACTGATTATTTCATGGTGTTTGTTTGTATAACAGTTTGCATAGGTACATTTAAATGGGCTTCCTAAGTGGTACCACAATATAAGCAATCTGGGCATATCAACAAATAAGAAGGTGACATCAGTTTCAAGGTTGGGAGAGGTATTGAAAAAAGAGTTTCCCTGTAAATCTCTACAGTTTACTGCTAACTCTAAGTAAATTACCTGCACAGGTATGGGCCAGAACTGATATACATTCTAGGACTTTTGATTCTCAGCTTTGCACCGGAATAACATCAAAATCCTTTCCCCCATCCTTGGCATTGACTGTTGCTCCTGTAATTGCCTTCTCTGTTATGAGTCTTTTTTTCCCCTTTCCCTATAAAAAAAATTACTGCTTGCCTCTGTAGAAGATAAAACCTGAGTAACTGCTGTACCATAGAAATGCAGCAGGTTTGTGCAATAATACAAAGAAGGGAAGATATGCGACTTGTGGGCAATTAAATACATTCTACACTGCAGCCCATCAGAGAGCCACTTATTTTTAACTCCTTTTATTTATTTCTCTTTAAAAAGGGCTTTAGCCCTCCAGCTTCTCTCTGAAGAAACTTTGAGACCAACCATGACAGGACTCACATTGTTAAGCCTGCTGGGTAGCATCAGTACAAAACGTGATGACAGAGTCACCCACAGAGAGAGCTGTCTTATTTATCCCCATGCTGGCAACTGATGCACTCCTAGCAGTAGTAGCTTTCTCTGTAATAATTTGTATTATTATTTATAACAAATTACATGTCAAGGACACAATGGCAGATTGGTGCATCCCATTAATTTTTGTACTAGGGATGGGGGGAATGAAAGGCTTGAAGAGTTACTAGACACACACTGACAATTTATTTTACCTGTAAACTGAGTAGTCCTTTGCATTTAAAATTTTATGAGACAGAGAAGGAAAGAGACAGTCTCAGTCAGACTTGAGAGACAGCAAGCCAAAAAATGAGAAATGGAAGACAGGCTTGGAGAAGTGTCAGATGTGGATATCAATAGAAATGGTATCTTTAATTCCACTACATTTACTAAGACAAAGTTGTTTTCAGTAAAAAACACTTGTTAAATGCATACTTTTCAAGAGTTTAGCTGATGAATATTAGGGTCAGGGAACACAGTCTATACTGATGAACACTAGCAGATTTTTTACAAGGCAGTGTAGTAATAGAATGAGAGGTAATGGCTTTAAACTGGAAGAGGGTAGATTAAGATTTGATATCAGGAAGAAATTCTTTACTGTCAGGGTGATAAGACACTGGAACAGGTTGCCCAGGGACACTGTGGATGCCTCGTCCCTACACGTGTTCCAGACCAGGCTGGATGGGGCTTTGAGCATTCTGGTCCAGTGGGAGGTGTCCTTGACCATGCAGGGGGGTGGAACAAGATGATCTCAAATATCCCTTCCAACTCCAAAAATTCTATGATTCTATGATTCTGTGATGTGCATTTTTAAGAGACTGGGGTGATGTTCTCTGTGTTTAACAAGTAGTTGCTGTAGGTTGTTAGTATCAAGCTTTACATACAAGTTATTCTGCAAGAGATTCATGGCAGGAATACTTCCTAAACAAGGAGAAGTGGAGACAGAGGCATTACTAAGCAAGTTTTAAACATCATAATGAGTTTAGTAAGCAACTGAAAGCAAGAGAAGAACAATGTGAAATCATTTGTGAAAAAAGTAGGGGTAGGGAGAATGACAGCTCAGACTCTGTGGCCTGTGTAATGTAAGAGGTCACACAAGATGATTGTAATTGTCCTTTTTGGCCTTAAAAATCCATGAATCTGTGAATGAATGAATGAATCTATGATTCTCAGACAAAAGCTGAAACAAAGTTCAAAGATTTCAGGTCCAAAGTCAAACTCATAAGTGAAGACTTATGAAAAGACATGATTGATGACTAACCTTGTCCTTAGACTGTATGTGAGGCTACTGCTTTTTAAAAGTGACACTTGTCACTTTTCTATCTTACCAGCAGGAGAAGAAAAATATATATATAATCTTTGTCAACATCAATTTTTCCTTCAGGTTTATTGCAATCATAAACTGTACTGCACAATGAAAAAATACAGTGTCACCTTGGGTCTGTCAAACTTGACATTAAAAGGTTAAATGTATTTCTTAGCTTACGAAAGAGGAAGAGTAGGCACATGGAGAAGTTGCATAGATTAATACTTCTTTTTTTTCTCTTTTTTTTTTTTTTTAATTGTAAAGTTTACAGACAAACAATGGACATCACATTCAGCTCAGCACCAGAAAGGTAATTGTATCAGTAAGTTCCAAAGAGATGAGGGTTCTTTCAGTGGATGATTTGCAGTGCTAAGCACTATGGCTCCAAAGAGATTCACAGACTGAAAGTTGGTACATATAAGCTGGCAAGTCAACTATATTATCTGTGCCGAATTGGGTGGAGTTGTCCTCACTGAGGCTTTTTTTAACCTGCTAGACTAAGCAGTTCCTTTTTCCTCTTCGTTTTGAAACCCAGTCTTATTACATTTCTTTCTCTTTCTCTCCTTTATCACTCCCTTGACTGTTCTGCTAAACGCTTCAACTTGACTGTTCTTTTAAAATTCTGCAACTGCATAGATTAAAGATAAGAAACTTGAGAAAAGGAAGGGTTGTTTATGTCTATATGGGAACTAGTGAGAACTTTACAAGTTTCCATTTGTTTTTTTTTAAAGTAAAAAATAAATAATGCTTGAATGCTGCTAGCATCAAGATGTGGAATATCTTGCCTCCTGCAGTACCTTCTGGAGGGAAACTCATACTTGCTCAGAAAAGGCATATACTGAAAAAAGAATATGTTGGAGGAAAAGCTATCAGTTTATAACTAATATAACTAGATGATGACTTTATATTACTGGTTAGATAAGCAGAGAGCTTAGTTGCTTGGTTACAGTATTTTAGACAGGAGAGAGGCAAAACTCTGGTACTAGAATCTTGCAGGTATATAGATGATGAGTTTGCATTCATTTCACCTTGTATTACATGGAAAACAAAATGAAAAGGAAAAAAAAGAAGTATCTAACTACAATTAGGGCATTTGTGCCATTGGCATTTGTGAACTCTATTCTGAACTTTGCACTGGAATCTATATGCATGGCTGTTCATTTTTGAAAGGTCAGACATGCCATGAAAATTAAACACCTAAAGTGCACATGTCACTCCACACCTAAAAGGACTGTTTAAGTATCTAAAACATAGATGGAACAAAAGTTTTGCAGGATTTGTATGTTCATTTACAGTAAGTCTAGCACACATCAGTAAGAAGTAGTCAATTGCAAAAATTACCTTTATTTCTTCCTTTGCATATGCTTAAGAGAAGACCTGAAAACTGTGTACTGGAAACATAAAAATTTCCCTGAATTGACCAGGCCCTGAATCCCTAATAAAAAATAATTTGTGCTGTAATGACTCCTTTTCGTTGTTCTAGGCACTGCTCGTTACCTGATGCTGCAGGCAAAGCGACATAGTTTGTCTATACTAGACTCTAAATAAAGAATCCAGAAGATAGAAAACAGAAAAAGCATAAAATGAATCTTAATGGCCAAATCAACCAGTTTTTAATGATTTTTTTTTTTTTTTTCGGACTTCATACTGCAGAATTAAACAAAAAGATGAAAAAATAAATGAGCCAGAAAGATGCCAGTGCTTGACGTTATTACCTTTCATAAGAGATTTTTTTTTCAATCTGAGTTTCAATTTTTGACTTTAAAAGTCTGAATTGTGTCCTCTTTTTGCTATATATATATATAAATCAGTAACACTCTTCTATCCTATCTAGTGTGGGAAATCTTTGACACCTGGGAAAAATTAGGAAAATTACAATGCAGAAATTCTTCTTCTAGTACACCTGAGATCTCACTAACTGCTTTATCTTAGTTGTCCTTCTACTCCTGGGCCTTTAGTGATGGTTGGAGGAGGGTACTTTCTGAAAGAAAATAATTTGTTTAGAGGATGGGGCCAGACTCTTTTCAGTGGTCCCCAGAAGCAGGACAAGGGGCAAAGGACATCAATTAGAACATAGGAATTTATGTCTGAACATAAGGAAAAGTTGTGGGTTTTGATTTTTTTTTTTTATTTTGAGAGTGACAAAACACTGGAACAGGGTGCCCAGAGATGTTGTGGAGTCTCCTTCTCTGGAGATATTAAAAACCAACCTGTATGTGTTCCTAAGTGAACCTGCTCTGGCAGGGAGAGGTGGACTAGATGATCTCCAAAGGTCCATCCTAACCCCTACCGTTCTGTGACTGTGTGTGATTCTCCTTTAGAGGAATAATACATACCACTACATAAGAATTCTTATATCTGCATAGTTTTTCTTAAGTAGTTGGCTTTTGAAAAAGGCTTCTCTTACTTAACTTTTAACAATAGCTCCTGGAATTCTTTTTTCTGGGAGCTCTCCAAAGTTTGTGAAAGATATGAAGTGTGAAGAACAAAAAGGGCATGATCTGATCTGCAGCAGGTACTGCTTATCAAAGAGAGCTCTTCAGATGCACGTCCTTTAACTAACTGGATTGGTGTTGTGGATTGACCCCAGTATCAGAGGCTGGTTAGGAATTACACCCAGGCAGTGAGCCCATCTAACAATGTGCATTTATGTTAATGTACGTGTGTGTTTGAGTGTGGATGGATGTATCATAAAGTTCTGGAAGCAATTGAAGTATTATTTCTCCTTTACTATTTGCAATGTTGATTTCTGCAATGTTGATTTTCTGTACTAATATAAGCAACATGGAAAAACTTAAGCTGCAAAGGTTTATTTAGCAAAACAGAAAGCAAGAGTGAAAGTCAGCAAGGAGCTTCACAATTTTGACATATAATTCTTCAGATACGATCAAAGAAGTCCATTTACTGGATGCTCTACTAAGTGTCAGGGAAAACAATTTAAACAATTGGAGCTGTCGACAGGATGACACTTTCATTTTGAGGCAACTTTCAAGGTTTTGAAACTTGTTCTTTTTCCAAGTTGCGTTGAAACATCTATTTTCCTAATGAATGATTTGAGTTTGGGATTCATGTCCAAAGGAACTTAGGCAACCATCTCTACCCTTCAAAGTAAAAAAGAAAAAAATACAATAAAATGAAAAATAAAACTTTTTCTGAAGAAAACTTTATTGCAGCCAATGCACTTGTACATAATACTTCTCTTTTGAGAAAACAGCATAGTAGGATACAATTTAACCTAATAAAATATGTTCTGACCAGGAATTTTTAACAACTCTGCTCATAAGAATGCTAAAAACAATCTTCTTTTGTTTTAGGAAAATGTTACAGGGAATAATTAGACCACCATATGAGAGAAGAAGTAATACAGCTGAAATGAATGTGATGTTTTAACTTTGCAGGTTAGTTGACATCCCTAGGGGAGACTGTGTTCTGCAAATACAGAGGCACAATTCTTGTCACAAGTGTGTGCTGAAGCTTGTAATGGGTTTCTTCTGAACCTTTCACACTTCTGCTTTCCACAGAAGGTTCATTTACCTTTTCGAAGCAGAACAGAGCTGTTTTTAGATTGTCTTGATTCCAATAGACATTCAGGTCCCTTGAGTCTAAATTGGGATGCCTTCGTCTAAGCAAATTTTTATCTGACTGGTTGTGAAAGAAGTGAAAAGTGAAAGAAGAAAACAGCACCAGCTCTAAAAAGCTTCATGGTTTGTGTTTCGTAGTTCGTTAAATATTCCTTTCAGCAATTCCTGCACTACTTGTCTTTCTCATGTCCAGTTCCTTAATTAAAATTGCAAATGCCCAAACCAATAAACTGAAATCCAGGCACTTTCTTAGTTTGTCAGATTGAAGAATAACTTCTTATGCCTGATTAAGTAATAATGAGGTATAATGTTGCTATATAATTATTTTAAGTACACAAGGTTTACTATGACCACTCCCACGAGCTCTGTGTTTAGGTAACTGTCACTCTGTAGTTGTTGCCCTTGCAGAATATCCCCACCCATCACTGGCTTACTTCCCCAGTATCTGTAACATACAGTGAGTATCCTAGTCTGGTTGCAATATTCTATTTCAGTTTGGTTTTTTTTTTTCTTTCCGCTGCTTCTACATCTGATCACCACATTCTTGAATCCCATTCAGCATTGCGTCATTTAACCAAACGCTGATCCCCAAGACAGTGTGGCATGTCTGGTTTACACTTGCATGTGTATGGCAGAACGCCTATTAACCTAGTTACAGTAATTAGTTTACTACAATGTTTCTCCTATGTATATTTGAATCAGACTATGTATATTTGAATGAATCTGTGCTCAAATGGATCCCTGTCCTTCCTGAACTGCGGGGCCCAGAGCTGGACACACCATTGCAGATGCAGTCTCACCAGGGCAGAGTAGAGGGGGAGGAGAACCTCTCTCGAACTACAAACCACACCCCTTCTAATACACCCCAGTATGCCATTGGCCTTCTTGTCCACAAGGGCACAGTGTTGGCTCGTGACCATCCTGCTGTCCACCAGGACCCCCAGGTCCCTTTCCCCCATGCTGCTCTCCAACACGTTAGTTCCCAACCTATACTTGTACCTNAGCCTACAATTAGACTCCATCCCACTGACTATCACTTTCTGGTTTCTATCCTTCAGCCAGTTCACAATCCACCTTAGTACCCTATTGTCCAGGCCACACTTCCTCAGTTTAGCTGCAAGGATGCTGTGGGAGACATACTACAGGTGTTAAGGGTTTAAGCGTAAGCGTGTTTCAAACCAGAACAAAGCAGTATGGCTTTACTGGGAAACAAGGCTATGGAGCAGTTTATAACCCTGGGTGCTGCAGAGAAAACAGCAACAAGGGCTTGCAAAAATGAGTGTGAATTTCTGTACACATTTTGGTAATAATTTCTGTGTCTTGTTCAGCCTTTCTTGAACTTACAGCATTAATTTCATTTTCCATTTCTAAAGCATTTCTGCTGTAGATTGATGTCTTGAGGTAGCCACAGGCTTCCTTGTCCCTCTATCCAGGACCAGAATTGAACGGAATCTTCAGAGATCATCTGTTCCAGCCCTCCTGCCAAAGCCGTTTTCTGGGCAGCGTGTTCCAGTGCTGTGTCACCTCCAAAATAAATAAGTTTTTCCTCATGTTCAGATGCAATTCCCTGTGTTCCAATTTGTATTTGTTACCCCTTGTCCTGTCACAGAGGATCACTGAATAGAGTCTGGCCCCATCCTCTTGACACTCCCCCTTTAGATATTGATAAGGATTGATGAGATCCCCTCTCAGTCTTCTCCAGGCTAAAAAGACCCAGGTCTCTCAGCCTTTCCTCATAACAGAGGATCATTCTCTTAATTCTCTCGAGTCCCTTGATCATCTTCGTTTGGTCTCCAGCTCCTCCACCAAATTTTACTTGATTAACTGAATGGCTCTTGCATAATAAATGAGCTTCTAGGAACATGAGCTACACCAAAGTCAGATTTTTTCTGGTGAAGTGACAGAGTGGTGGCCTCATCTGCAAGGCTCAGTCTTACAGGACAGAACACAGGCACCTTGGCATGAGGCACAGGGAGCCCCTCAAAACCTTCCAGGTCATTCACCTGCCTTGTGAGCAGTCTGAATTAAAGTTGTGTTCCTCTCTGGTGCAAAAGAGGAGAAACAGGGAGCTGTGAGGCTGCATGCTAACCACTGGGTTATGATATACTACAGCATGGGTTTCTTATATTTGTTCTGTTGATACTGTTTTACTTTGTATGCATAATTAAAAACTCTTTGAA
>VXBJ01006977.1:56678-76002 GCA_013400055.1 Nycticryphes semicollaris
CCCTCCCTTCCCCTGATACATTATTCCTGTCTCTGGGGTAGTTAGATGACTTCCATGTTAAAGATACCTATGGCAACTTCTCATGAATACAATTCAAAATTTGTTCATAATAGTATTTTTTCTAAGCGCTTCACAGTATTAACACCTTGATGTGGTGGGGTGATACTATAATCTTTTGTCAGAATGGAAAATGTATGTGGGCATCTCTAAGTGTCTTGACAAAGAAAAAGTATGGTGTAAGACACTGGAACAGGTTGCCCAAAGAAGTTGTAGAATCCCCATCCCTGGAGGTGTTCAAGGCCAGGCTGGATGGGGCTTTGAAAAACCTGGTGTAGTGGGAAGTGTCCCTGCCCATGGCAGGTGGGTTGGAACTCAATGATCTTTAGGTACCTTCCAACTCTAACCATTATACGATTCTATGATTCTATAAGACATAGCTTTTGCTGGGTCCAAAGAAAGAAATTTCTGGTCCTGGATCATGTCTGTTCATGGTCAGTAGCAAATTTTTAGGTAGGATTCTGCCTGTGACATTTCCTAAGTTGTTAAGATATATCTGGAGTCATAAGTGCTTAATGTCTGTGTCATTGGTTAAAGTTAATTCAACAGCTTAATTCAAGACCTGGGTGGAATATTTTTTTAAGTCTCTTTCATGTATCAAGCTGCACATAATCTTCTTGTGGGGAGAACATTCAGTGGAAGAAAAGCCACCCTAAGATTCATACCAACCATGGGTGGGTGAGTGGGTGTAAATGCCTCTACAGGATTTCTGGCACAGGTTGCATTATAAAACAGAAATATGAGGGTGAAAGAGTCATATCTGAGTGAAAGCACAGGTTGATTAGGTTGGCTTAAGGGAATTTGCCTCCCTACTCCATTAGCTCCTCTCACTGAAGTGTAGTTTGTCAAGGATTTATGAACATACAGAAGACTCATCAGAGAAGACTTATGATCTCTGTGCCACATCCATGTGCCACTGAGTCAATGTATGCATGTACAGTACATCTGAAATATTTGGAATGTGCCTGATTTATTGTATGCTCTTCCATACTTTTATGTGGAATTACTCCATCTTCAGATCAATCTGTTTGTCCTTACTGATACGCACTTGCATATTTTAGAACAATCAGGAGGTATAGGCTCTAAGAACAAGATGAGTGAAATTCTGTCCCATACGTCATACGAGAATTATGATAACATGATCAAAGTTGTCCCTCTGGACAAAAATGGTAATATTCTGTGTGGGAAAAATATAATTTCTGCCTTTCTTTCCTTTTTTCTTCATATTGATTAAGTTTAAACAGAAAAGAAATGGCATTTAAACAGCAACAGTGTATTGATATTTACATCAAAGAGAGCAGACAAAAAGAAACCATGCAGTTCATGCTGTAGGATTGTAAAATGCATGGCCATATAATACAGGAGAAAGATATATGGGATAATTTAGGTTTGAAAATACCTTTAAGGTCATTGACTTCAACCATTAGCCTAGCACTGTCAAGTTATCACTAAACAGTGTCCCTCAGCACTACATCTACCTGTTCTTAAAATACCTCCAGGGATCGTGACTCACCCGCTTCCTACTCCTGACAACACTTTCAATGAAGATATTTTTCCTAATATTCAGTCTAAACCTCTCCTGGTACAACTTGAGGCCATTTTCTCTTGTCCTACTGCCTATTACTTGGGAGAAGAGACAAGCCCCTACCTTGCTACAACCTCCTTTCAGGTATTGTAGAGAGCAATAAGGTATCCTCTCCCTTTCTTCACGCTAAACAATCCCAGTTCCCTTGGCTACTCTATGAGGCTTGTGCTTCAGATTCCTTACCAGCTTCGTTGCCCTTCTCTGAAGTCTTTAGAATTTCAATATCTTTCTAGTAGTGAGGGGCCCAAAACTGAACACAGTGCTTGGGCTGGGGCCTCACCAGTGCTGAATACAGAGGAGCAATCACTTTCCTAGCCCTGCTAATGACACTGTTGTTGATGCAAGCCAGGAAGCTATTGGCTTTTTTGGCCACATAGTTACACTGCTGACTCATATTCAGATGGCTGTTGACAACACCCCTAGGTCCTTTTCTGTCAGGCAGCTCTCCAGCCACTCTTCCCCACATCTGCAGCGCTGCATGGGGTTGTTGTGATGATCCAAGTTCAGGATACAGCACTTGGCCTTGTTGATGCAGTCTGTCTAGATCCCTCTGTATAGCCATCCTACCCTCAGGGAGAACTTGGACAACACTTCTGCCCAGCTTGGTGTCATCTGCAAATTTACTGATGGTGCACTCAATCCACTCATCCAGATCACTGATAAAGAGAATAAACAGGACCAGCCCCAGTACTGAGCCCTGGGGAACACTACTTGTGACCAGCCACCAACTGGATGTAACTCCATTCACCACAGCTTTTTGGGACCAGACTCCCAACCAATTTTTTGTCCACCACAGGGTACACCTGTCCAAGCCAACTGAGCAGCCACTTCCTCCAGGAGAATGCTGTGGGAAAGTGTCAACTGCTTTCTTAAAGTGCAGGTAGAAAATATCCACAGCCTTTCCCTCATCCTCTAAGCATGTCACTGTGTCATACAAGAAGGTCAGGTTTGTCAAGCAGCATCTTGCCTTTCATGAACCAGGACTGCTGATAGACAATGGAAAGGGCTTTGTGAGAATTTCTGCCAGCTGCCTCAGTAAGCTTAGGTCAATTCCATCCAGTTCCATAGACTTTTGTGTGTCTAAGTGGTGTAACAGCTCACTAACAATTTCCCCTTGGATTATAGGGGCTTCATTTTTCTCCCTGTTCCTGTCTTCCAGCTCAGGGTGTTAGTAACCCTAAAAGCAACTGGTCATACTATTAAAGAGTGAGACAAAGAAGGTATGACTCATCTCAGCCTTTTCCTCATCCTTAGTCATTACGATTCCTACAACATCCAATAAAGGGTGGAGATTCTTTGGAGACCTTTTTTTGTTGCTGATGTATTCATAGAAATACTTTTTGTTATTGTTTTATGACAGTAGCTATGTCAAGTTCTAGGTGGGTTTTGGGCCTTCTAATTTTCTCCCAGCATAATCTCATGACGTCCTTGTGGTCTTCCTGAGTTGTCTGACAAAAGCCATAAACTCTTTTTTATCATGAGTTCCAGCCAAAGATGGAAGTTCATCCAGACCAGTCTTCTTCCTCTGTGACTTATTTTTNTGTGACTTATTTTTCAGTACATGAGAACAGCTTACTCCTACATGTTTAAGATTTTCTTCTTGGAAAATGTCCACCCTTCCTCATCTCCTTTGCCCATCAGGACCATCGCTCAAGGGGCTCTGCCAACCAGGTTCCTAAACAGGCCAAAGTCTGCCTTCCAGAATTCCAAGAGAGCAGTTCTACTGAACCCCCTCCTCGCTACTTCAAGAATTGAAATCTATCATTACATGGTCACTATGACAAAGATGTCCTCCAACCATCACATCAGTCACAATCCTTCTCCACTCACAAACAATGGGTCCAGTGGAGTGACTTCCACAGCTCCCTCACCAGCAGTGTCAGGAACTTTCTAGAAAACTCCTAGAGTGCTTCCTCCCTGCTAGGTTGTATTCCCAGGAGGTATCTGGTAAGTTGAAGTCCCCCAAGAGAACAAGGGCTAGTTATTGTGAGACTTCTGCCAGCTGTTCTAGAACTTGTTCTTGTTGAATTTCATCAGGTTCCTCTCTGCCCAATTCTCCAGCCTGTCCAGGTCTCACTGGATGGTGGCACAGTCTTCTGATGTGTCAGCCACCCTCCCAGTTTTGGATCATTATCAAACTTGCTGAGGGTACATTCTATCCATTGGTATGATACTTTTCTAGCCTCAGAAAACATGATCTTAAAATAAGTTGAAATGTCTTAGATTTGATAGATCTTCTCTCTCTGGAATTGGTATTACTACAGTAATTATGTATGTGTGGGGTCCTACACCTGGGGAGGAATTACTCCCTGCAGGTTGGGGGCTGATCTGCTGGAGAGCAGCTCAGGTTGGGGGCTGACCTGATGGAGAGCAGCTCTGAAGAAAAAGACATGGGAGTCCTGGTGGACAACAGGATGACCATGAGCCAGCAAGATGCCCTTGTGGCCAAAAAGGCCAATGGCACCCTGCGGTGCATCAGGAAGAGTATGACCATCAGGTCGAGGGAGGGTATCCTGCCCCTCTACTCTCTCTGCCATGGTGACCCCCCATCTGGAATAGTGTGTCCAGGTCTGGGACACACAGTTCAGGAAGGTCAGGGAAGTGCTGGAGAGGGTGCAGCACAGGACCACCAAGATTATGAGGGGCCTGGAGCATCAATCTTACCGGGAAGGGCTGAGGCACTTGGATCTCTTGGGTTTGGAGACAAGAAGACTGAGGGGTGATCTGATCAACACCTGTAAATGGGTGGGTGTCAAGAGGAAGGGGCCAGTCTTTTTGCAGCGGTGCTCAGTGAGAGGACAAGAAGAAAGAGTAATAAACTTGAACATAAGAAGTGTCATCATTCCTCAGCTACTTTGTTTTATACAGTAAGTTTGTCAGTAGAGATATATTCATGGATGCCAGCTAGCTCAAAGCAATATGCCGCTGGATTTGGATGGCAGTGCTTTACAAATTTGGGTACTGTAGAAAGTAACTTTATAAAAAGTGACATATTGGAGAAAAAAGAATATATCCTCACAGATAAAACTTCATCTAGTAAAAATAAAAAGAAAAGCAATAAGAGAGGAATAGGGGAGTAAGCATGTGATTTCATTGGGTTAAATGCTACATTAACTGATAATGTGTGGTTGTGTAATTATTATTAATGCTATTATTAATACTGTTATTTGTGTGGTTTAATGACAGAAATACGAGACCCTTACTAGTTCTGCCATTGTTTAAAAGCCAACAGAGCTTAGAAAGTGGGAAGTTCAGGCTCTGGGTGAGTTGAACATGGTTTCTCCTCAGGAGGAATGTGAAAACAGGTCAAGAGTCAAATGGTGCATGACCCTTGATTCCACTTGACATTAAACAGGAGAGTTGAACTCCCTTGCAGCTTACTTGAACCTGTACTATATCTGTTCCTTTCTTCAAAAAGCAGTCCTGGTGGGATTCTAGCAGAGGTGGAGCAAATTTGAATTTTGTCTGATCTAATTATGAATTAGACTGACTTGCAGTAATGTTTTTAGAAGCATCTTGGCAGTTCAAGAGACAAAATCTCACTTTGAAATACAACATATGTATATGGGAGCCTAAGTTCCTTAAGATTTTACCTTTAAAAAAATGGGACTTAATTTAACTTTGGACAATTCAATGCATCTGATTTCACCTTGAAGGAATCTCAGTTCCACTACTTGTACTTAGTGTAAGAAACACATTTCCTAATGAGCAAAAAGACTAATTTCTTCTGTCACCTTTCTTCTCTAATTCCTCTTCTTCTATATTTTTTACTTTTAAAATATTATTCTAAAAAAGGGAGAAGTTGTATACAACTCTTGTCCAGTACATCAGTGATATATTCTTAGCTTTTTGCCCTTAATTTAATTTAGCCTAAAGCTTATTTTTTTTTCCTGTTAAGAATGCTCATCTTGATAAACTCCTAAGGGCCCTCCTTGGAGAGCTTTGTTAAATCTAATTTTATTAAAACTTAGGATATGAAAATCTTGTTTGCATAATTATCTACATTAAGTATTTCTACCTTTCTCTTTGGAGACCTCATTTGTAATCCCTATATTTTTTTCACCTTCACTTTTCAGACTATATTTTGAACAAAATTCTGCAGTGTAATAAAGTCTAGCCACATTGAAGAACTAGACTTCAATTGTTATGGACTTTGCTGCAGCTCAGTAAGAATTGTGATGGATGTTATATCATTTTTCTGTGTGGTACAGTGAAATGCAGGAAGTTAAGCGGTGACAGTTATGGAAAATAAGTTTGTCAGAAGAGGAAATCTTCATTCATAAAGAAAAAAACCTGAGATGTTGATTCAAAAATTGTTATTTTTTTCTTTTGAGCCAGCACCAAGTTAGTGCAGTTCTGAAGGAGTGCTATGTCTCCAATAAAACGTTTTTCTTTTTTTTTCCTTAAAAATAAGTAAACAAAAAAAACCCAAAATACCCCCCAAACCCCCCAAAAACTTTAAGAAATCTTCAAGTACCTGCTTTACTGGTCAGGAGGATCCTTATACTTGAAATACAAGGATCATTGGATTCCTGAAGATGAGAAGGCAATATCTAATGACAATTCTTGTCCTCAAGGGTTGGAAAGGATATAAAGGATGCTATAGAAGTAATTAAACACAACCTACTCATCTACTCATAATCCAAAATCAATAACATGTGATTTATTTTCCTATCATACCTCATAAATTAATAAAAGCTACCATAAGTGGCTGGATCAATCTATGCTAGTTTTAATTTTCTAAAACTTTGGTATCTACGAGTTGTCTACTCTCCCCCACTAGGTACTGAAAGAACATTTAGTTCCAAAGAAGACACCTATTTTAGCATTGATTTTAGCTTTCTCTGGATGCCTCCTTCATTTTACAACAGAAAAAAATTAGATGATTTGAGACAGACACCTGACTTTATTATTAAAATAAGATGACATGGATTCCACCTTAAAAAAATGTATTTCATAAAGAGTATACAATAAATTACATGTATTCATCATGTATTTGATTACAGTTTTATAAAAGACTAGGGTCAATTTTCAAAGTTTTAGGAAGAAAACCATAGAATAAAACAAAAAAATTCCAGAACCTGTACTCTACCAACTACGTGGCTTACTATTAATAAATAGATGACTGTATTGTATAAGCCTTGATTACCAATGACTAATTATTAATTTTTTTACTATTGACTTATAAATCTGATTCAAAGTCTATTTTGACAACATTTCAACTGTTAAAAAGCTGTTCTGATTTTCTTGTGTATTAATATCAAACAGACAAATAAACCAAAGGAAAACCTTATAAAATTGTTAAATTAGTTTAGGACACCTTAGAAGATAAAATAATACATATGTTAGAGTTGAGTAAAGTGAGGCACAGAAATTGTTTGTCAGCTATAATTGCATAAGGTTATACATTCAAATGATAACACGTAAGAGATCAAAATTCAGGTGTGGCCTTTAGCTCCTTCTTCTGTCTACAAAACACTGTCAAGATCTACTTCATCAATGCGTTCAGACTGCCTGAGATATAATAAACTACAGACCTCAGTTATTCACTTGCAACTGATCTTGGTGTTTGGTTGCTCAGGCACAAAGAAAGGATCTATAGGAAGTCTATGCCTTTGTATAGGTATTCTCACAGCTGATAATAAAGGTGATGTTAGCTTTGCTGATCTTTAATCATCAAGCAAACCATTTAGAAAATGAGAAACTTCTTTTTTCTCAATCTGTGAATGTCAACTGGCAAATTTCTAGTTTAGCCTGACTTTCAACATAGATCCAAAGGCTGAAGCTTCTGTATTAATTTGTTTAAGTATCATTCAATACATTGTAAAACCAGATGTCCCCACATTTTGGTGTACACAAAGCCATCAATTTATTTAGGCAAATTATGTTAGACCTATTAATAAGTTAAACTATGTTAAATCTGCTCATCAGTTCCCGACTCCATCCTTACTGTGATGGGCTCCCAGGTCACCCTCAAATTGGAAATGAAATTGTCTCCACATTTTCCAGAAAACTGGCAAGTTGGAAAAAGATAAGTCTCCTGAACTGCTACTCAGATTCTTCAAGTTCATTACAGTGTGCTCAAAAAACATTGGTCATGAACCTGAGAAACATGTTCTAGCAAAGTTTATGCAAAGATTTGAACCAGTCTTTAAACCCTGCTTTTGATTTGGACCAGGTAGTCTCCAGAAGTCTCATCCAGCCTCAGCTAGTATGTGATTCTTGGGCAACTGAATACTGCTCTTAAATTCAAAAACATCTAGAGTCTTTAGACACTAAAATTTTATTACTTGTGTGAAATGAGTAAGCTTCTATTATAGTCTATGTCATTACAGGTAATGCAATGAATGGAGACTGGAGAGACAGTCATTTGCACAGATATGTCAGCTTTGAGGTGAAGAGTGCAGAACTCCCATGAAGGCACTTATAGCTCTATGGTCAAATCTAGATGCCTACAGTTCTGAGCTAAATTCCACATTTCATTTTTTCGGAGGAAATATCAGTTTCCGTTTTGCCTCTTAATAAGCAACCCAAATATAGGGGCATAAAAATGAAATGGACACTTCTCATAATCTCTCAATTTCTCAACAAAATTCAAGAGAAGGCAAATGGTAGCTTCTTCATTTTGAAAACCTTTCTGACACATTGATTTTGAGACTTTTCTTATGGTTTTAATCATTAAAGAATAGTCATCATCATTCTATACAGATGTTTTATTTAAATTAAAATAATACAAATGAAAAAAGCGTTGCTGAAAAGTTCTGAATACAGGTGTTCTAAACTGAATGATCAAGAAAAAAAAAATAATCAGAGGTGAACAAGCGATTTTATCTTCTAAGCATTTCCATGAAATGTAGAAAAAAACACTTTTGTTAGGGAAATAGTAACCTTGTCACCCTGGCCATTCAAAGATAGGTGAAAATGTAAACCATGAAGTTGCAATTCACTGCAAGTGCATGCCTCTTACAACTTTCCTTCCCATTAAATTAATTTTCTTTGGCCACTGAGATTATGAATATGATTCCCTAGAGTAGTTGTTAGAACTCTTACCTGAGTAAGGTCAGCTCTCCAACCTTTTTTCATAAGTGTTTAATATCTTTTGTCCAATTACTGTTTAATTTAAAGTCAATGGGATTTAGCATTTTAAGTGACTTCAGTACTTCAGAAACTGTCCTTATGAGGAAAGTCCTTTCTAATTTACGTAAAACTAATAGCACTAGTATTCAAGTACTAAATTTAGCACTTAAGTGTTAATTCAAGATCCAGAAAAGAAAGAAAGGAAAATGTTTGGGGCATGAATCAAGTGACTGTCTCTTCAGTGATGAGAAGGTCTGATTCTGCTTTAATATTAAGGCATGTAAATTAGGATTTGACTTCATTAAAGGTAGTGACAATACATCTGGTACCAAACACATGCCAGAAAAATCCAGTTCAAACCTTTATTTGGGACCTTGCTTTCTCTTTAATAACAAGGTTTTTCTCTATTTGAAATTATAGGGCAAAAATATCTTAAAATTATTTAAAAATTGATTTGGTATCTTTACAAGCAAGAATTATATTAGTCTGTTGTTGTTATTAGGCATATCTTGAATTATACACACAGAAAGGGAAATGGCAAAGAAAAGAATCAGGAAGCCTTAAGTTGGCTGGTAAATTCCCTTTGCTTGCTTTAGCATATTTTTATGTCTTATTGTTAAGTATATATAAGAAATACCCAATATTTGTATTTCTGTTTAAGAACCTTGGAGATTTTTCATCAGTAAACACTCATAAGATATGCATGTGGCTATTGTTTTTAGTTCTTTCATTCTCCTGTGAATTGTAAGTTGAGTGAATGTGTGTGAGAGAGTGGCATTTTATATTGACTGAGACAAGTATAACAACCTCTGGTGGCTCAGCTGCCATCACAGCAATTCCACATCTCATCCAATTTGTGAAGAAATGTAACTCTGTGCTTTTGAAGTTTGATATAATAGAAACAGAATAGAAGGACCATCTGAAAGATCTGGTTAAGGTAATACAATGGGGCATAATTTCAATACAAAAGTTTGCTGTTACCCATCCTTCCCATTGCTTGAGGGAATTTGTGGTAAATTTGCAGAATATAAGGTGATGGTTGGTGTGATGCAATGTAATGGTGCAGATCTGAGGTAATGATCAGAAAGATGTGGATCTTGTCTATCGATCACAGTGCATCTACAGGATATTCTTTTTTAGCTGACTTAAGGGGTTTGAAAACTTTACAGTACTTCTTTAAAAAACAAACACAGCATACTGAAGGGAAAATTTCATATTCCATGGATGTGTTCTGAATCATTCTTTTTCTCTTTTAAGGATAGTATTTACAAACCAACCAAACAAAACAAAACTCCAGCCAAAAAGCTAATGAGTACCAGTGTGAATCTGAGAACGACAAAGTTACTTCCCTATGAAACATCTAATCTGCCTTTTTTTCTATACTGTCATGTCTCACATAAGCATGGAAAAACCCATGAGTCCAATTGTTCACTGCCTTTTATGGTTTGTAATTCATCTGCCCTCAGGAAGTCACCTGTCTAAGGCAACATTTTCATACATTTTGCTCAAATGTGTCTATGTGTGTTGTTCAGTCAAAACTTAGCAAAATTAAGCACATATAGAAAGGTTTTTATCAAAATAAACAAGGTAAGATTGGTCAATAAAGTTAGAGATCTTAGAAAGTTTGAAAAATCCTGTCAAATTTCTCAGAGTTTTTTGTTCTTATTAATTATATTTCTTATAGTATTCACTAGATATGCTACCTCACAAGCTTTTAGTGAGTTTATACTTCTCTGCAAGGCACAAACAAGTACTAATGTGGTTTATCACTGGGTTTTATCACTGAACATTTAAGGTCCCAATCATCAGCTTCTCTTATTGTTTGTACTCTGACTTACCTGCTTTCCTTAGTGGTATTTTACATCCATGTTTTACTAGATTAAAAAAAAAAAAACAAAACCAAAAAACAAACAATGCAAAGGGCAGTTTACTAGAGCAACAACTGTGTATTCATTTCTACACACACACACGAAACCTAATGTATATACCTACAGTTTTACTACTGGTGTATGCTAGCAATTGACTTAGATTTTTGTCAGGACCTTTTGGTCAGTAGCACCTTTCTCCACACCAAACCAATGTTTCTTGAGAATAATGCATAAAGACTGTTGTTAATCATGGAAATAGTTCATCAGTTTATAATTACTCCTTAGATGATGCTGCCGACTACAGTGTAAGCATACTCCCAGTAGAAAGTGGACCCAAACTATTGATTCATTTAGGTCAACAGACTCTGAGTAAAATTTTCCCTTTAAATATAGGGAGTCATGTGACAGACACAAAAAGTTGTAAGGTCAAGAAAGCATCTCTGCAGATTTAGCTGTCATTAAGGGTTATAAAGGTAATCATGACGTTGTGTGACTAAAATGAGGTCTCACCCTTTTAGGCATTTTAATACTTATTCTACGGATTCTGAACAAGCTATATCTTCTCATACAACTTTTCTACCCTTTTGGGTATGAAAATCACTTTATTACAGATGGAGATTCACAGTTTGGACACAGTACTGACTTACCATAGGATGCAAAACTGAGTATATTTTTTTCCATCTTACTTAAATATCAAATACAAAGCATAAGCATGTAACTCAAGCTCCTGAACATAACATGCAGTGATTAGGCACTTCTCTTACTGGATCTGTGATTAACATTTCAAATCCTTCAGGTACAAGCATGCAAAAAAAAAAAAAAAAAAAGTACTGCAGAATAAACTAGAATGGAAACATACAGTGTGCATGGTAATTTATAGACATGATTGGAAAATATACTGTGCCTGCGCAGTAAGTGCAAGGTGGTTTATCCTTGCCTTCACTGAGTGCCCTGAATTTCCTGTTCCTTTTGTCTCTTTCTCTTTCCAGTCCTGTGTTCATCTCCTGCCACCATCACCAAAATTCATATTATTATTCAATATAACTTCAGCAGATAGAGTGGAAATTAGTGTCCTCTATCTTTTGCCACCAGCTGGAATGGCATGTATCCTGTTGTTTGGTATAGGTTTGATGGAAAAATGTTTGAGCCTCATTAAAGTGTGGAAATGAACACATCTTCCACATCTTTGCAAAGTGCTTAAACTACTAATATGTTAATTTAAAGAAAAGATGACAGCCATTAATCTGCTTGAAAAGAGAGGTGGAAACCAATGCAGCACATAGATAACCCTATTACTATAAATGCTTATTAGGCCGTTTTAAGATTGTCTTCTGGAAGTAGATCCCCCAGGAGACTTGAGCAGAAGAAAGCCTAGTTTGCTGCATTGTAATCAATATTAGGTATGAGTTAAGCTGCTCATCCCTGCCAAACCTTAATACCATTATAGGTACCTGGGGAACTTTAAACTAAAGAAGTCAGCTGGCAAGGGATTTTAAGTTCCTTGGACATTAGGGGTCAGCTAAGGATGACAGTTTAAGTGCTTACTGTACATTTTGTGTAAGTCCTAGATTAGATACTCAAGTCCTTATATCCCATTAGGTCCTAAGTCTTTGATGCATTGCACTAAGCCGAGGTGTTTAGCTGACATGCTTAGTCACTTAAGCTCCTGATAGAGGGAGAGTCAGGCCACCTGTAATCTGAATCACTCTTTTGACTTCTCCATCTTTGTCAGTTGACTACAGAAGAAACACAGGGAGAACAAGTTTTTAGATGTAGGTATACTCTAGTTATGACTTTGATGCTTAAAGTGAGATGAAATATGCTTAGCCATCAGTTAGTTAGTGCTGGAAGTTACAGAGAAACTTTGTGATGAGTAGGAACCCAAAGTCAGCTCGCGGAGTTCAAAGCCCAGTGTTTTAACCTGCACCACTATCCCCATGCCCAAACTCCACCCCTCCTCCCCCCACACACACTGTTGTTATCTCTCTGCCTCAATTTACGTGCTTTCATGGCTATGCTTATACAGCAAGAATATTTGGAGTCTTAGCTAAAGTAAAACTGGCACAACTCTTCAATGCAAGTTAGGACAGCAAATGAATGAAGAGTGACAGAACATATTTGACACACATGCAAAATTGTTGCTCAGAGTACATCTTTTTGTCACTTGATCTGAGTTGTCAGTGCAGCGGAAAAATATTTTCTTTCATTTAAAAGTTACAAAAGTGTTGCTATTTATTTGATCTGCAAGTCAGCTGGTGCTGCCAGGCCACTGCATTTGTAGCCGTAGCATTTCAGTGTGTGCAGTTTACTGAAATCTAGGCTGGCATTATACATTATTAAGACTATATAAAAAGCTTTAGCAAATTGCCAAGACCCAGTTCCCCTATCCTCCCACTTTAAACATTAACTGGGTTTATATCACTGCTAATGTGAAACACTTGCTCACAGCAGCAAGTGGCAATTCTGGGTACATCAAACCCCAGGTGAGGAGTAATTATGATTCAATGTCAAGATTAATGTTGTCATAACTTTAAAATATGGCTGACATGACAAAGCCCTCCTGCTGTCTGAGGATAACCCGGATGCAAATGCATTAGAACAACTCTGGCATTTCCCCTAGCACCCTTAGTGCCAGGCAAATCTCTAGCTGGTTCTCAAATAATATGGAAAAAAGAAGAAAAGGAAGAAGAAAGATAAGGGCAGATGGGATGAAAATAAAATAGAATGACCTGTTCCATGCAGAAACTGCTATGGGGAGGCATGCAGAGAGGAGTGTTGCAAGATAAAAGCAAGTAACTTCAGTTTAGTTTTTAAAGCATCCACGGTTAGAAATATTTGGGACTTCAATGGGAAATAAATTCCAAAGAGTTCTGCAAGCTCTTTGATGAATACGTGGAATTATCTCCTTGTCTTCTCATTACCAGTTTAAAAAAGAAAAAAATAAAAAAAAAGAAGGAAAAAATAGAAGATCTGACAATTCAAGCCATCATCTTTAGCTTCTGTTGTTTTCCATTAGCAATGTGAACATGCTCTTTTAGTGATACACAAAAGCTGGTTTCCAAAGCTACTGCTGAGTTCTGCAGCATGCCAGGACCTGATGCACTTGTTCTAAGAGCAGTTCAGAAAGGTGGCTAGAGACAGTTTTCACTACTTTATTTGTCTCAATTATCTGTTCCTGCCTATTAAAGTGAATGAAACATCATGGCATTGTGTATCACAGGCTTTATGTTTGCTAATAACATTGTTGTTTATTACTCTGAACATTTTGTATGCAGTCAGTGTGGGTACTGATATTTTTTCATGCTAATCTGCACAAGCTTTCAGACCCATTTCTTTCTTCTTTCACAATAAATTGGCACACTTCTGAATCAATGAAGCTTCCTCCCACAGTTTTTCATTTGAAACTTGTCTGTGATCATTTAGATTAAGGCTTCTGGCCTTATTTCAGAGCTGTCCTTATTTATAACCCAGGCAAATCAAAATCTGGGACCTCATCCATCCAGATACTTTGAAATTGGATGTTAATTCAATGAATCATAATTTTAATTGTCTGAAAAGTTCAATGCTGTTTCACTCATGTGAACAGTTCCTGTGAGTCTGATTCTCTCTTTGGTCACTTGACTCCATTGTAATTCCATCAATTTCATGAAAATCTGCAAGAAACTGGAGCAGAAATGGTTTAGATCCAGCTCAATAGTCCCATGGGCATCTAAGCAGGCTTCCCTAAATTTAGAAGCAGAGCTAATGGAGGCAAATGTTTACCAGAACAGGTCCTCACTAAATTAAGATCTAATGTCAGAGAGAATTGGACTTAATTTGTGATGAAATGCAGAGCCATGTTGCTATAGTACCTTTAGGTTTTTTGCAGACTTGACTGCATATGACTCTTCGGCAAATACCATTGGACATAGCACCATCCTAGTACTGTAGTTAAAGACACTGGCAGCTGAAGGCTGTGCCACAATGAGCTCTCTCACACAGCAGATTAATCAGAATATCATAATGTGATCATCTATCTCCTTTTTACATAATCTGATGAGCAGTTACTTAATCATGGGGACTTTTATAGTGTATCCCAAGATCTTTTTTAGGAACTTACTAGGATGAATAAAGCTATTTTCCCCTAAAGTGGAAATCAGAGGGAAAAATGTGTAAAGCAACCTGTTTAGAACAAAAAGATGGGTTTGTGAAGGGNAACATTATTTGATTCCATCAAATTTCATCAAATCTTTTCTAAAGAAAAACATAATAAAATAATAATAATAATAATAATAATAATAATAATAATAATAATAGACATTCTAACCAAACTGGTTTAGTACAGACTTTAAGGCTTTTCACAGTTGCAAATATGTTCTGTAAGTGGGCAATATCTTTGTGATCTTTTTCTGAGCTGGGTGGCTTTTTTGTTTGTTTGTTTGTTTTTGTGTGTGGGGTTTTTGTTGTGTTTTTTTTTTTTGTTTTGTTTTTTAATGTGGTTGGACTCGATGATCTCAAAGGTCCCTTCCAACCACTAAGATTCTGTGATTCTGTGATTATGCATATATCAGTCAGATTTTTAATCTTTCATTAACAATGACAAATACTTTCTTTTGTGAGTTCAGATGTAAAAACGGTTAAGTAATGCCAACAGAAATGTTAGACATCTAATGTAACTGGGCTCTAGTCAAAGACTAGAAGTCCTACAAGCTATTGCACTATGAATAATAGAGAGCAAAGTGACAAATGCACCCTTTACTCTCTAGAACTGTCGAGTGAGCTGTCTCACAGTGTATTTTACAGCTGCTTGTCAATCCAGGCCATTATAGTAAAAGATCACACCACACGCTTCTCTAAGAAGTGCCTTGGTTTGCTAGACCAGTTGACAGTTATCACCATTACTCTCTGAACAGAAAAAAGTCTAGAGAGAAAAAGACAAAGAATATGTCTACATTAAAATAAGACATAGCAAATACATGCTACCTTTATTCTAATTAATGGCTTTGCAGCGCAGCACAAACTTCAGACAAGGCTGTACATGACAATCAAGTCCCCTTGCCCTTGATATCACTATTAAGATTGATAGAGCTTGCTAAAGTCTGTCATAACGTCTTCATTGACATTACTACCCATTCCGGAGACTCTGAAGGTATCAGGTATTTCTAGTCTCATGGAACAATTCAGATTGGAATAACCTCAGTAGGTCACCCAACAGGACTAATTCTGATGTTGGATGGGATTATATGGGGCTTGTACCTCACAGTCACATTTCCACATGCAGAAGTAAAGCAGAGTGATGATGTATTAAAACTGGTACAGTCACTAGCAATCATTGACTTTGTTTTTCTTTCTAATCCTGCATTCCCCTGTACTTCTTTGGAGATGCTCTTCCCTCATAGTGTGGCATTGTATTTCTCTCATAGCTTAAGAACGTGTCTGGCCAAAGGGGAAAAAAATCAAACCACCATTATATGAAATGATTGGATATCTTAGCTATTGCTCCTGTTTTTCCCACTTCCTGACTATTGTTTTCTTGTCACATTTTCTAAAGTGATGCTGGTGGTCTTCCATACCATGTTTAGTTCTCTGAAGGGTTATAGTCTCTCTGCTGGAAATATTCAGCACATTTTCTATTGATGCAAGACATTTAATTTACTACCTAAGAATATTTTAAAGAAGATCATGCATGTTACATGAGCAATACCATTAGAAATGTTTCCCTTTCTTCCACAGCTGTTTTTAGCTTTATCACACTGATGACTTGAATGAACGCATACATGTATCTTCCCATAAAATAAAAGAGGTGTGTATCCACCCTTTCAAATGAAAAGAATCAACAGGAAAATAAAAAAGAAACAAAACAGTCTCCTGAACCCCCCTATTTTTGTGTGTTGTGTGTATGTTTTATGTTACATTCTTCCTTTCCTGTATGTTAACTCTCTTTAGTTACCCAAAGGAAATAAAAAATAATAATAAAAAAGGAAAAAATATAAAAACAAGGACCCTCCCTTCTTTTTCTTGAACTTTAACAGCATCATTAAAGCAAATCCTGAGCTACAATTGTATTGTTGTTCTGGCAATTGTCAACAATGAAAGGTCAAAGGTAAAATTCAAGAAAAGATGATGTGTTCATCTGCTTTTATACACCCCGCCCTCCTTCCCCTCCCTCCCCCTCCAAACTGTCCTTGAGTGATTTTTTTGTTACCTGGTCAATGATGATGTAGTACACCAATACAGACATTTCCTTTATCTGAGGAAATACCACAGACCAGGCATTTTCTGCTGAATAAAAACTTATCGTAGGTTATTACACTGACTCTTAGAGACAAACCTGAGCAGAACATACTGTTTTCATTTCTGTGCTAGTTCTGTGAGCTGATCCAGCTAACTGCTCCGTCTTGTCTCCAGACGAACTCTACCCTTGATGTCTGTTAAGTCCTGAAGGCTGGGAATTCTCAATAGCCAACATGTAGGATCATGGGAATATGGTAGGCTGAGTTGAGCCTTCAGAAGGCTCTGTGCCATGTTTCGTAGACTTTGAATATGAGTACACATGAATTTAGGGATTACAGTTCCTGTTTGCCCTACAGACATGCAAGAACCCTCTACAGAATACCTTTCTATGTGCATCAAACCTTTTCTCCAAAAAGACAGGAATCAATTGCTATCTCCTTTCACCTCTTTGGGGCAGAGCCTTATTCTTTTTACATGTGTAATATGTTGGTAAACAAGACCTTAATCTTAGTGGACATCTAGGAGTTCCTATCTTATTTCTGCTAAGGATACAAATCTTAACACACGCAGCAGAAGCAGCTTTGGCAAATATTTAAAGAGAAACACTTTATGATAAAGATCCAAAGGAAATAACCAACCCTAGACATTGTATTTTCCTGTTACATATGCCAAGGTAAGTAAACAGGTTTGAATAGAGGAGTTTGTAGCACGTACATGCAGTGCTCTGGGCTCATACTTTTCATGGGGGTAAATTCTACTTTCCGTGCAGCCCAGACAAGTTTACAGTCTTTGTATCTTAATTAAATCTTTCTAATGATTCAGAGCAATTTTTTAACTCCCACTTTACATTTGTTAGCTCGCGAACACGTACTGTACATATGCCTTCAAATCCCAGAAACACATTATGGATAAAGAATGGTTTGGAACTTTAAAACTCAATTTAACTATGATTTAAAGTGTTTATTTATTTATTTATAAATTAAACATATTGGCTGATACTTTATTGTAAATAAGCAAGCCATTCAATTCAGAAGCCCTACTGAAAATAAAACAATCTTGATAACAAAGCTTATTTAGGAACTCACAATGAAATACTGAGTGGTTTTTACTTTTACTAATGCAGTTCCATCTATCTGCATGGTAATTCTCAACAGTGCTAAGTTCTATTGCCCATTTGTAAGTTGATACAGTTGCATAGTACAAGCAGATGTTAAATTAGTTTATAAAAACACCTAGGAACAACTGTAGTAGCAGATTGCTTGTAAGTAATAGGCAAGATTATAAAATTCAGATTACAGCAAAATGCAATAGCTTCATGCGCTGGCACAAATTAAAAAATATATATACCATGGACAAGGTGCAAAATGGATCAAATTAAGATAATGCCAAAATAAATGGACTCAATATTACATTAATATTAAAGAATTTCACTAACACAGTGATCCTGCCAAGGAATTTTAATGCATCTTCTATCTTCACTGGTGATGTTCCCTGGAAAGTATTAGTTCAAAGGTCCTACTAATATTTCCTATATGCAAAAATATTTGCAGCATATTAGAAAAAAGATTTATACAATAGAAAGATGGCATATCTCTTGTCACAAATAGAGGAACAAAACCTGAATTCACTTTCTTCATGTAAAAATTTCCAAATAAGAGGCCATTTTATTCAGTAAAGCAGAGGAATTACATTATAATAGAAACACTGACATAACCCTAACTACAACAGCACAAATGTCAGTTCTGTAATGAGGCAGAATTCTCTGCTGCCTTACTAATCTCTAACAACACGATTTTACAATGAAGTAGAAAAAAAAAGAATCCTATAAAACACACAAGAAACAGGTTGGTGTTCCTCTTTTTTTTTTTTTTCCCTTCCTAATGGACATGTTGCCAATCTAAGTTAGGTTCAATAAGATTTGAAATTAGTTCATTCTCTATTAACAGCCTAGTAGAAAGAGATATGCATGGGGAGAAATGTGATTAACTAGCTGAAATGTATTACAAATTACAAAAGAAGAATGGACCATTGGACAGGCTCTGGGTGTGTTTTGGCTGAAATCAGTTTGGCTATTGTACAAGGGAAAATACTGGAGGGGAGCAGGGGAGAATTAAATTTATTCTTAGCAATTTTAAAATATACATAGAGTTGAATCTGAAGCAGCTTTTTAATTCTACCTTGCAGAAGTGTTTATTGCAGCTCCTACAAAAGGACTAGCCCTGTTGATTCTACGAGTCTTTTATATATTGTGACTAGCATTACAATGACTGACAGAGCACAGTAAGTAAAAAAATAAAGTTCTTTTTTTCCCTCAGTCCCCCACCTCTCTCTCCAGCAGATCAATATGCTTGAAGAAAATGTCACAGACTCCATTGAAGGTAATAGGTTTAGATCACCATTACATTTTCTATTCAATGAACTGAGTCTGTTTGGTCCATTTCTGTTGGAAAATTCACCTGTTTGAAAAGATTCATTTTCTTCAATGCAGTAGAACATAACAGCAGAGCAGTGATGCCTGCAGTAT
>VXBJ01006978.1:0-38721 GCA_013400055.1 Nycticryphes semicollaris
GCACTTGGATCACAACAAGCCCATACAGTGATACAGACTTGGGGAAGAGTGGCTGGAGAGCTGCCTGGNTGGCTGGAGAGCTGCCTGGCAGAAAAGGACCTGGAGGTCTTGGTTGACTATTGGCTGAAGACGAGCACACACTGCATCCAGCTGGCCAGGAAAGCCAACAGCATCCTGGCCTGGATCAGAAATAGTATGGTGAGCAGGAGTAGGGAAGTGATTGTTCCCATGTACTCAGCACTGGTGATGCTGCACCTCAAGTACTGTGTTCAGAAGAACATTCAGAAAAGCTCCTACTCTCCCAAGTCACAGGCCATAGGACAAGAGGAAATGGCCTCAAGTTGTGCCAGAGGAGGTTCAGATTGGATATCAGGAAAATTTTTTGCACTGAAAGGGTTATTGCGCATTGGAGTGGTCTGCCCAGGGAAGTGATTGAGGCACCATCCATGGAGGTATTTAAAAGTTTAGTGATGGACTTGGCAGTGTTAGGTTTATAGTTGGACTCAATGAGGACTTAAAGGTCTTTTCCAACAGAAATTATTTTATGATTCTATGATTCTATGTTTGGAAACAGGGGCAGGGGGAGAGAGAAAGAAGAAAAAACGTTATCCATTATCTGTGGATTCACAGAATAAAGGTCAAACAGTAGTAGCCAAATCCCAGATGAGAACAAAGGAGGAATGGAGAGCAGTTAGTAGAGAGCCATGGTATATTTTTCACCTGTTACTCTGGATACAAACATACATCAAAGAAACACATTCCAGTGCTGGCTGATGAAACCCGAAAATGGAAATTTTGGTAAGTCAGTTCTGGCACAGCTATGTTTTGAACTCTACAGGTAGAATTCAGCTCACAGACTAATGTGGCTGAATTTAGAAGTCTATGTGCAAACTAGGTATCTCGGCTCCCTTTGTTGTCAGTGAAGATAAAATCACGTCAGTCAAGGAGCCCAGCAAGAGATTCACTTCACCATTAAACAGATAGGGAGGTTATCTAGACTCCAGGGCCTTGATTCTTGCCTACAGAAAAGCATCTTGAGCTCCTCATAAGTATCCCACCTCCAATGGCTATCACAGAAGACATGGATCTTTCACAGCTCCTCTGTAATATCTGCCAGGCCCATGCAACTCTCTTGGATACACCAGGGCACCTAAAACAGCCACAGACATCCTAGTTTAAGTAAATGAATTCCATGCTGGAGCTCCACTGATGTGATTTAAGGGTCAGATTCAGAATTCTGCAGACAGAAAGGCAAATAACATTTTAAAAAATGTGAGAAACAAATGTCTTCTGACTCTTTTTATTCTCCAGCCTGTGTTTCTACATATCTACCTTTGTGTTTTTTCAAGCAGGCCACAGAGCTTTAATTGTAAGACTCCCATTAAAAGCAACTTCATGTATATTAAAGTCTCAGATATCACATATGGAAGATGTTAATAACCAACAAGGCATTTTTATTTCTACTTTTTATATAGTTGTATTTGTTCTGTAAATAGGAAAATGCAAATGTACTTTAATGTAAATGTAACCTTTCTACTTGTAAGAGCTGAATGAAAAGGTGTCAGCATCAGTTGGTTTTATAATAAATTTTATGGCATCTAGAATTTGTGTAGTTGGAATGCTGAAGTGTTTTGTTCCAAAATTAGCAAGGAACGCAGAAAAATACAAAATCTATTCAGACCTTTCATCGTGCAAGTTCTAAATATTGCTAAGTAAATGTTGGTAGACTTCATAGTGGTGTAGAAACATTCTCAGGGAGCATATTTTAAGTAGTAGATCTGAAAAAGATAGTGACACGTTTCTTCTGTTCGACTCCAACAAGAAAAAGATTGACAATTAACACCTTCTTAATGTCATTTAGAAAGCCAACAATTTAACCATAACCTATATCCTATCAAAAATCTTCAGTTACTTTCAAAGAGCTCTGAAACTGGTCCCAAGAACATAAATGTGCCAAAATTTATAGGTTGCTGAATTTAAACTCAGTATTATTAAATCATTGCAATTCTTTATTGCAGCTTTTTAGTATTTTATTATGATTGACACACAATGGATCCTACTCTGACAACCTTCCTGTCAGACTGCAGGTAAGCGGAGTTCCATGCATTTTTCATCGGTAAGTAAGACAGTAGCTGTGAATAGCCTGGCTGTAGCCTGGTTGCGGGTGGAAGGAGTAGGAGGAGGGGGATGGGCTTTTAGCATCTGGTAAACTTGCAGAGTTAAGGGAAGAACACTGAAAAAAAAATAAATAGATGCCTAAGTGGAAGAAAATGAAAGGAAACCTGTATATGAGGAGATCAAATAGTTGTTTGAGTTACTAAGTCCTAGTTATTTTTTATATAGTGTTTACCATGTGGAAAATGTCTATGCAAATTCACTTCAAAGTTTTGGCTGACTTGGTGTCCTATTACAGGGTATAAGAAGTGAAGAGGATTGAGAGAGAACCACAATAACTCAATTTTAAATCTACATTTGAGTGGCAGAGGAAATCCAGAATAATTCCGTAGAGTAAGAACTGCACAACCTGAACAGAAGACAGAAGGTCAGCAATAACTGATGAAATACCAGCTACACATAAGGTGCTTCATTGATTTTAAGGCCAGAAATAAAATTTACAGTCCACTCTGATTCACCATTTCACCAAACAACTTCTGCTATGAACAATTATTTTCAAAGGTACAGGATTCAGAGAGATAATAACTAAAGCTGTGTGTGCAAATTAGGTCATGTAGGATGTAGGGCTTGAACACAGAAAAGAATGGGCTGAAGATGCAGACCAGAGGGGATTGACAGAAAGCGTAAATAAACATTAAAGTAAATTTGCAACCTCTTAATCATAGATATGCTATAGCAGGGATAGTCAGAGAGCTGTTAGCATTTGTACATTTGTACTTTTAGAGAAAAATACCCTTTCAACAAAATACAGAAGTACATCATGAAGAGCAAATTATTTTATTTACTAGGGAGCCATAAAGAGATAATGCACTGGTTTTCAAATGACATGCTAAAGTGGAAATTGCTCTACCAAAAAAGACCAGGGGTTCATCTCATTCAGCCATTTGATTCTGGCTTCAGGAGGAGTAAAAACATGCCATGTAATGCACCTGGACTGTTGTGCAAACCTCTACCACAGGAAAAAAATCTCAGCCCTTGCCTGAGCTGGCAAATGCCTTTTGCCTTCAAGCAGGAGTCCAATTCAATTTCTCCAGCATTCTTTATTCCACTTGATGTCTTACATTTTATTTAAGTCTAGACTGGAATGTTTTAAAATATCTCTTCTCATTTCATTTCTGTGCTGGTCCAAGGCGGGTTTGAGTTTGCCTCTGGGACAGATTTGGACGAAAACAAAAAAAGATGGATTTTAAATCAGAAACTACTGATCAGGACTGTGAACCCATTGTTTGTCACTGTGCATGGAGCCTTGTCAGCATTTTACTGCCTAACTCAGAAGAACATCTCCCATCATTGGATTAGACAAACCCATCACTGTTAGGACAGTTAGTTATGTGGTCTCTGGTTTTGGTTCTGCATAAGGCTGGATCTTTTCAATGGTGGGTATCACCCATCTTTGTAACCCAGGTTGTTACTGTACATGTCACTTGGGTCCTCTAATATTTCATAAGGAGTTACAGAAAACATTTTTGATTGGGTTTAGATAATTTTATTCTGAAAGCTGCAGCTGGAAGTGGGGTATTGCAATGAAATTTGTACATTCCCATGAAGCCATTCAACAGGAAAAAAGGCTGCAGGTTTTGTTTAGACAAAGGCAAATGCTCTGCTGTGTCCACTGTTACTTTTTGCTTCCAAGTGATTTGTTTTGATGCATTTCAGTGTGATTGTTTACATCAATAAAACAGTGAGCTAAGAATAGCTTATACAGTACATAGCATTTAACGTAAAATAAGCTGCACTGCGTTTAATATTGAATGGCAATATTAAAGGCAAACAAAAACAAATCTAAGTGATACTACAGAAATAAAATACCTTAATGGTCCCTAAATGGAAATTTTGGCAAATTTTCATTTCAGAGGGAATACTGAACTCTGTTTTTCAAAAACAAAAGCATCTCCGTAACAGTAGATCTTGTTGTGCAATTCTGCACAGAACGTAAGTACAGATATGAGATGATATTCCAAGTTACAGCAGCAAAAATAGTGATCACTACTTCAGCCTAGGGACTTGGAGCACTAGTTAGGAGCTGGGCTGGGCTCTGTACAAAAACAAAACAAAAAGCCAAAGGTATTAGAACCTATTAGTCAAAAAAATGCAATTGATGGAGACAGGGTATACAAAGATAATTAGACAGTTTCATCCAGCATGACGTGAGAATTGCCTTCATTTACTATCACCCTAACAGTTGTCATAGCTACTCCTCATAATGCACTGGGTTTGAATCTTTTTGTGCCAAAGTAATGGTATCGATTTCCATTACATGTTAAGTTTTCAGGATAAAAAATTCAGAAAGAACTAAATTTCTTCTTTGTAAACTATGCAACTTTTCTCTCCTCCATTAGAAACGCCTGGTTTGGTTTATATGTCCTGCTGCACGACACAACGGGAACGTACAACTGCTGACCCCTCTTCACATGAGTCAGGACTGTGCCCACTTTCAGGTGTTATCTACAGAAAAATAGAATTCATGTTAGAAAGTAAGGGCTAAATGGACCCCCAAATTAAAGGTCTTTCTCAGCAGGGTCTGTAGGCTCTTTCTGGATGTTACACTGAACTGCAGCTTGGTTTTGAAATGTTACTCAAAAATTCTTTGTGACTCTAATGTACAGCTAGTTCTGCCATTAGCCCTATCATCACACTGACTTCAGACAGGAGCATTACTGATCCTTGGTAGAAAAAGGTACTTTGAAAAATGATGTGCTGGTCCTCCACTGTTCCTATCCTACAGTTACCTGTTTGATATTTGACATGTATTCCAGCAACATACTCCAAGAATACTGCCAAAGTATATGTCAACTAAGACAGGAGAAAAATGGTCTTTTGTATTTGAATCAAATGCAGCAAAATATTACTGAGCTGTTCCTGAAAATGAATTGAACTTCAAGCTCCTCTGGCTTTTCATGCTTTACAAAAATTTCCTTGCACAGCAATAACCCTTGAAGATCAAATCTTCTTCCTCAGGCCTCCTACAGATGTAGATATAGAAGTTGACAATATAGGAGGGAAGTTGTCCTCTCAACAGAGAGGTGTCCTGATGGAAAGGTTAATGCATGATGCTGTTAAAAAAGTGCACAATAGCGTTGCTTTGGCCAGCATGCCTCATGACAACCTGCAGAGCAACAGGAGCTACAGGAGGCCATATTCAGTGAAGGGGATGAATTAATGTGCTAATAACAATGGATTTTCATGACCACCCTTAATCTGGGTCATGTAACATCACTGAGCTTCCCTAATGTGGTGGTCAGCATGTCTAGAAATACAGAATTAGCAAACTTTTATATGAAAATTTTCATTTACATCTCACTAACTGTGGTGTTAACTAGGAATGAACCTCAACAGGTTACTGCAGCTCCACAGGGAGAAAGCTGGAGTGGCTATAAAAGCATCGGATCCTCAGACAACAAACAGCAACATGCTTAAGTTCATACCTCATACACTTATTCTTACTCCAACTGAAGAGAGAATGGCTTTAGTCACTTATTTAAAGTTTGAGATGAATGCAAGGAATGTTCTTCTCTCTGTATATATTGACAGAACAAAGGCTTCCCCTAGTGGGGTTTGGTCTTGCTTAGTTTTGCTTCAAGTACTAAGTCATTTAATTGGGTCAATGAAAGTCACCTTTCAGTTGGGAACTTGGCCTTTACAGGAAGATACTTACAGTGCACATGGACATCAGGCCCTCAATGACCCACACAAACCTCCTGAGTCTCAGTCAGATGGCACGTGGCCATCCTGGGCTGGGGTGAACAGCTTGCAGATCATGGCTCTGTGTTCAGCAGCCACTAAAGGAAAGAGAGTCTGACAGGGGGTGATCCCAGCTCCAGCTGTTCGACCTTTGCTCCAACCTCCTGCTCACAGCAGGTCATCTCTGAGGTCAGATCAGGCTGCCCAGGGCTTCATTAAGTCCAGTCTTGAACTCATTCAAGGAAGGAGGTTGGAGAGCCTCTCTGGGCATCCTGTGCCTCTGGCTCACTGCTTTCATGGGGAAAAAGTGTTCCAGGCAGAGCCTCCCTTCTTTCAACTTATGCCTGTTGAGTCTTATCTTTCCACCCTGAGACATCTCCTTAATGACCTCCTCAGGGGCACTGAGAACTTCTGCAAGGTCTGACACTCTCCCCAAGCCATTTCTGCTTCAGGATGAAAAAGCTCAGCCTCTTTTCACAGGGCAGATGCTCCAGCCTCACCATCTCAAGAGCCTTCCATGAAGTCCATCTGGTTTATTAGTGTCTGTCCTGTACTGGGTGGGCAGAAGTAGTCCAGTCAGTATTGAATGGAGGCAGATAATGACTCCTCTCAACCTCTGCTTCTGTCCCCGTTTGTACAGCCCAGGCTGCCATTGGCCATTGACACTGCCAGGACACCACAAGGACCCTCCACAGATCTGCTCCCTAGGCAATGGGTTCCAGCTTGTGTTCTTGCATGGAGCTCTTCCATTTGTGAGGCAGAACTTTGCACTAGCTCTTGATGAATTTCATGAAGTTTCTGTTGACCCATTCTTCCAGCTTGGCTGGGTCCCTCTGAATTACATACTTACCTGCCAGTGAACCAACCAGTCCCCCAACTTTTTGTCATCTGCAACTTGACAAAAATGCATACCATCATCAGCACCTGAGTCCAAATAGATGGACTATATATAACTTTGCCTGTTCATAACATAACAATAAAGTCCACCTGGCTCTGGTGAGAGCCTTCTCCAGGCTCAGCTCCTGCAGGGGTGGCTCCCTGCAATTCCAGGCTATGCATCCCATGTGGTTTTGATTTAGATGCCTGTTCGGTGTTACATCCAAAATCCTCTTTCACACTGGAGTATGGCTGTACTCCCACATGTTTCTTTCGTATCTGTTTTGTCCCCAATGTGTTTATTCTAATGTTCTTACCGCGTGATAATTTCTGCCATATGTCGCAGTGAAGCATGAGTTGTGCTTCCTCCACGTGGGTGCCAGTGGGTGCCAGAGGCACACTTCCACTGTATGTTCATGCTCAAGGAGAAGCTCACACGCTAGATGTGTCAGAGGCAGCTGCCCACGGAGACATCGGAGGCTCCAAAGAGTCGTACTGCTGGAAGCGCGATGCAAATTGAACCCTACTCCAGGACTTACCTCTTCTGTTGGGCTGAGCATGGTAGCACCATATGGATCATGCATGGAGCCATTGACCAGAGTCTCAGTGGTACAAGTGGGCTGTGCTGGGACATGTCATTTGCTGATCATCCTCAAAGGCATCTCTTCCAGCCTCTGACGTGCAGTAGTGGAGTCATTTCAAACACACACAGCAGCAACCAGACTGAGCAAGAGGACTGGTCACAGGGTTAGGTTTCAGGCTAGGACTTGTTTTGTCCAGCTTCAGCCATCTGAACATTAGGTCTCTAGTTTAAGCTGGCTATTTGGATCCCACTATGCTAGCAGAGAGAGAAGATAAGAGAAGGAGCCTGAACCTATCCTTCCCCCCCTTTTCAGGATAGAATGGGTCATCCCCTGCAAGTGCTCATCTCTCTCCAGTGACTAGAGGAGACCAAATATGGTTAGATTCTCATTCAAGCAGACACATTTGGAGGACAATACTCCTGGCATTCTTCAGGCTGTGCAGGGACAGTATACATTCAATGAATGAGGTTTTTACTAACACTGAAAAAACCAGAGATCTCATGGGATCAAGGGAAACCCTTCATCTCAATAGCACTGCTGTCTTTCATTCACCTTAATCCCTCTCAGCCCTCAACCAGGCTATTTAGTTTTCAAACTTTTTGGAGCTAGGACCTGGCTCCTATCTGCTGGTAAAGCAGCTGGCACATGGTTAATCCTGTACAAACAAGCAATAATAAAGCTTTCTAGAAGCAGATGTTTTGAATCTGTTCTCAGATAAAAATGGCCCAGTCTAATTTAAGGGAATACAAATAATGTGTTACGTTCAATTATCTCCATATGAATGTTGTAGTGCTCATTAATTAAAAGGGGACTTAGGGAATTTATTACACATTACGTCAATCTGGCCTCACAGGTAGATGTTTTCCATACAAATGGCTATGGGTGTCAATCCTGATCTTACTAACATCCATTGTGAAAATGTCACTGAATGCAGTGGAAGGTAGATTTGGTTCTCTTCACACAGGAATGATTGTGAATATTCCCTTCTCCCTTTAATATGAACATAACTACAGATATATTATTAGGGCAGTGGAGAAGTCTCCAGACACTGGTAATTTTCTTTGCAATTTTTATAATCTTTGAAGATCAAGTACCAGTATTTGAATGCTTGCTGTCTCTCTCACTTCATAGACAGATTATACAGCTCCTGAGCTGCTACACCGATCATCAGTGGGTATCTCACAGACAGCAGAAAGCAAAGATGTGAGATAGGTGGTATTCATTACACCCATTCTACATTTCACCATGGACCATGACTAATATGTTCACTGCTGAACTGGAAATGATTCTCCCTTTGGTCATCCATCTGGACCAAACAGGTTTTTATTGTAATCAAACATTCTAGAGACAATGTTAGCAGATTGCTTAACCTACTGGAATTTAGCAAAAAGGGATGAACTATGTGCTTTCAACAAAACAGTCTTCTCTGAGAAGAGGAGATTATATATATACATATACACACTCTAGAATAAATAAATTATAGAAATCAACGTAACAGAATTTTCACTTCAGCTGAGGCCAACTCCTACACTTCCATCATCCCCATCAGCCATTCACAGAGGGAGATATCAGACCTCTGTGTCCTTTGTCACCCCAAGCCATGGTCTACCTTCTTCGCTAGTCCATTGCCCGGGATACATTGCACACTTGTAAGTCAGTTTAGCTTCTGGCTTTAAGGACCCAGATCTCTCTTCACCACTCACTTCTGTTTATAACTGCATTGATTGTAATGAAGCTACTCCTGATTAATATTGGTGTAAGTCAGAGAGGAATCAGAGCTAGCTTCAATTTTCTACCATGATTACCTACACATTCAGAGCTACAGACAGAAAAATATGTGCAGAAACGCTGCTTCTGAAGTGTCTTCAGATTTGTAATTTCTGGTGAAGAAGCCTGGATAACATTTCTCTGGCCTTACCAGAGGTTAAACTTGCTTTGCTTAGCGGAGAAATCTGAATCCTAATTCTGGTTGTGACAAGTTCTGGTCAAAACTTTGTGGGAAAGGCTTCTCCCAGAAAAAAGTGTTTTGAACAAACCAAATTTGTCCATGAGATCTCATCCATTTAGCACCACATCCTGTGCTAGGATGAAGTGTTTTCAGTATAGAGGAAAATGCTCCCAAACATCAATACTGAAAACAGTTGATATTACTCAGAGTATGGCACCATATCGTTAAAACATGAAGAGGAAATCATGTGATTTACAGATGAAAAATAAGGTGCTTCAAAACAATATCAAATGAATTTAATATTTTATTTTATGTTATGTATAATAAGGCATGTTTGGAATTTATGCAGTTCCAAGCTCAGAACAAAAAGAAATACCCCAGTGAGAGAAAAGCCCCATGGACAGGAATTACACATTTTGATCAGCTCTATTAAACAGCCCTGAGGTCCTCAGTAAGTTTGAGCTGTAGGTCATAAAGCTAGGATTATCACCAGATGGATTTGGAAAGAAAAATGGAGCCTGAATATTAGCAAGTATTAACTAATTGGAGAGCTCATTACACTGACATAACTTGTCAGAGAAAGTTATGTAAGATCTTTCTCTTCTAGTACTGAATATACTGTTGGACAAAAGCACTTGGAAAATTCTGGTACGGGCAAGAAGACAATCTGATAGATTAATTCATCATAGCAAAACATTTCAATTTCTACTATCTGTCCCTCTCTGAGAAAATTAGATGCTGAGTTCCATCAAGAAGACTGAATTTGATCTAACTGCTGCCGAGCCTTTTGGAGTTTCATAGTTTCAGCTTTCAAAACTACTTAAGCTAATTCAAGAAATGTCCCAAACCTGAACATTGCCCTTCATCTTCCAGAGGAAACAATTCCAAGCACTGCAGGAGCAGTATTTTCAGCTCCAAGGTTTGAACTCACTGCAGTAATTGGAAATGCGAAGTCTTTAAAGTGAGCTGAAGTGTGCTGCTTGACCCTTTGCTCTGTGCAGTCAGTTTCCACATGTGCTCTTCCAGGTACACACAGTCTGTGCCAAATTCTCCAGTCCTACCATGCACTGCAAACATAGAGCTTACTTCGCAGTAAGAATGGCACAGCTGCTGTGTTTATGGTTTCTACTAACACTTCTTTCCAGTAGTTGTTTACTTCCACCTAAGTAGCAAAGTTAGATGATAGACATTATCTATTTTCATGATGAAATATAAGGATGATTGTTCATTTTCTTTTGTTCCATCCAGTTCATATTTTTCCAGTTTCTATGGTGAAAACCATGTGATACCAACACTAAATTCCTTGCTAAGGTTAAAATATATTCCACTCTCAATTTTTCATAAATTCAATATGATCGTATTGTGCTGCAAGAAATGAAAACTTGATTTCCTGAAAACAAGAAAGCACTGGAGGCCCCCAATCACTTAATGTTTTGTGGTTGGTTAGAAGATTCCTTTCTCTGCAAGGTAAGGTCTGGCCAGTGGTTCCTACAGCTTTGCTACCTCTGCACTGGATTGCAATATTATAGTACCAATATCAGCAGTAGTGTTGATGAGGTGTGTTACATAAACGATACATCGGATGTGACTCTTTCAGGACTTGGGAGATTCGGGCTAGCACACAAGCTTCAAGATTGAGATACCCTCAGTCACGCTAGCACTAAGAAACAAATCCAGCCATCCTCACTCTCCCACACTGCCTCTTCCAGGCTTCCCCAGAGTAATAAATCTGAAATCAAGATCCCAGATGGGTCTCTAAGGCACACTGCAGCCTACATCTACTGCTAGATGAAGTCTCTGGCTGACACTTGATGTCTGCATCACAATAAAACTTACTAAGGTAAGAATAATCTTCTCTGAACAGTGGGAATAAAAAGCAAAACCCAAACTTCCTCGGGAGACAGCACTAAATGTTGAGGTGCACTTGTATTGAAACTAAAGACTGTCCCCAGCCTCTCTGCCTGCTGCTCCCAGGGCAGAGCACATTTCTTTGACCCTGTCTCCTCCAAAAAGAGCCACATGCATGCATGTCAGTATGACTTCTTTAGACATTCAAAACTAAACCACTCCCTGGAAAATTTTCTTCAGCTGGAAGGAGCAAACAAAGTCTATTACTTATTAGTCATGTCAAAGAATTAGCTCCTAGAAGATGATGTGTGAGAAATTAGTGTAGCACAGCACAGAAGGCAAGGCAAGGCAAGGCATGACAATGTTTGCCTGATTTCAAGCTCAAATCAGCTCAGGCCCTTCCTAAATATAACTACAATATCCTTATTTTCACTTCCTATCTTAAACTATGATTCACTAGTTACAAGAGGAGAGCTCTATCCCAAAAATTAATTAATTAAGGAATAAATAATTGCTTTTTTGCTATGCCTTGCCTATGTCAGTGGCAATGGCATGAGCTTTAATGTTATTTTTATGAAATACTGTTAATTTTTAAAAATTCAAGTACTGGTAAAATACCAATACACCTGCATGAAAAAAAGGTTCCTTGCTGATGTGAGGAAAGGTTATTAATTTATCTGTCCAGCTACATCAGCCTTAATTCTAGGAAAATGAAGGCTTTCGGCTGCATTACCCCAGTCATAGCTGCAGCTATTTACCTTTGTTAAATGTCATTTTGCACAGGCCAGGTTAGTTTCAAGCCAGCTAAGATATTTGCTTAAACAGCTATACTCTTACAGAAATCACAGCGCTGAACATTTCTCCCTGTGTGGGCTGGTGTAAGAAGCCTGTTATCATAGACAGCTCAGCGGTGTTCCTGACATTTTTCAATAGCTGCTAAGAATAGGACATCTAAAGCCACTTCCTTCAGTTCCCTGTTTGGGAAGGCAGGGAGGTGATGACAATGATCTAGAAAGCCACAAGAAGTCTCTTTCAACTCAGTTTTAATTGGACTCCAAAACAGCACAGGCAACAGTAAAGAAAAGGTAATTAAAAGCCACGTATTTATGGCAACATGCAAGAAAATGTAAAAAGGTCTGTTAAAATTGCCAGGTAAATAAAGATGAGTTGTTAGGGAGAGCCATGTGAGCAGGACCGGAGGGCCTGGAGATGTGGGTTTCCCCTGGGGCAGGTTGGGGGGAGCCTCAACAAAAGTCACTTCACTCCCCTGTGCCTTGCACCTCTTCTTTGTCAATGGATTTAAGTGACCTTTTCTGTAAAGAATTTTCAACCTAAGAAGAACCAAAATTATGTAAGAACTAGATATTACTAAGTTATTACTCATTCACAGCAAATTTGTGATGGGTTTCTTCACAGGTTTCTTGAGACAATGGTAGTAGTTGCTGCCAAACTGCCCGTGAAAGCAGGCAAATTTCTCTTTATCAACAAAATGGCTGGATCAGCCATGTAAGCCTGTTCATAGGAACACCCCAATTACTAATTTTTGTACATCAAGCTCTGTCATTCCCCACCAGTGCAACCTCACAGATACAAGCAAGCAGAGAGAGGAAGGCTTTGACCTCCTCAGCTCCTCCTGCACTACACAGTACCAGGCTTTTCTTCAGGGTATACACTGAGATGCCGAGTGCAACCTTTACTTGCTGGGTCCAATTTTATACGTTACATGCTCACAGCTTGGATGTGTCATTCACTTCAGTCCCTTCTTGTCCCCCCTCAACCCCATTTCTGCATTGCAGTCACACAATATGGCTCTCCCACGTCCATTATGGATCAAGATCCTGGCAGAAGGTGAGGAGAGGAATACCCTGCAGGTATCTAACTGACCATTGCAGCAAGGCTCCAGCAGAAAAGTTTGAATTATGAGGCAAGGAGACAGAGAGAAGGAAAAAGAAATAAGGCATCAATTCCAGCACAGGGCATGAGGAACCTGGTACAAGGATCCAGATCAGAAGAAGCCAGCTGGAAATGGAGACTAGGAGCATGGTAAGAGAGTATGGGAAAACGTAGTCCAGAAGAGTCAGCACTCCATCAATTCAGTGCCAACCACAGCCTGCCAAAGGCAGTAAACTTTCCTCCAGTCAGCAACCACACTGATTTCAATGGGATTTGAAAAGTGGGTACAGCAATAAGTCCTGAAATCTCCTTGAATTATTTATTATCACAAATAGACTGTAAGGAACAGACTATGCCATCTTATAGCACTGCTGCACAAAGATCAAAGTCTTTAGAAAGAATCCACCTGCAGATTTTGGAAGGCAAGTCTAACCCATTTACTGCTCCGGGTGTTAGATGAAAGCTCGCTTTGTCAGAATAAGGTGAAAGGAACAAGCAGGATTTTATTGTTTGGTAACAGCCAGTATGGGAAGCTGGAATATTAAGCCTAACTGTAACTCTGTTTTTAACAATTAACAGCAGGACTTTTTCACTAGCTTTCTGTGCTTTGAGGATTGAACACTACAGATAATGACACAGTGCATTGAAAAGCACCACACACGAAAAATTAGGAAAAGAAAATGCCCTTTGAGCAAAGAAAAGGCTGGGGAGCTTTAGTCAGGAAGTACAATCACAGCCTTGGATTGCCAGTTCAGCAGAAGGAAAGTAATGGATAGGAACAAAAGCACAGATTTTAATCACACCAAGTGTGCCTAGAGAAGTTGCAGATGACCCATCCCTGGAAGTGTTCAAGGCCAGGCTGGATGGGGCTTTGAGCAACCTGCTCTAGTGGTCCTGCCCATGGCATGGTGTGGTACTAGATATCCTTTCCAACCCAAACCATTCTATGGTCCTATGAAATTACACCCTTTATGTCAAAAAGTGGCACTACCTCTTCTTGTAGCTGTGATGGCTCAGAAGCAAATATTTTTCAATTAGAAATTCATAATCTACTGTATAAAGCATATATAAGAGGACAGACAATAGCTGATACTTGATCTTTAAAAAAATATTATAATTCATACAGTGGGATAAGAGTGTTCTGATAGTCCCTTTGATTTAAGTGACATATGCTCATTTTTTTATGCTGCCAGTACTAAGTGATGCCTAAAATTTCTAAAAATATGTACTTCACTTTCCTAACTCATGGAAAATGTGGGAAAAAAATCTATATTAAGCTTCATCTTGACACAGAAAATAAAGCTGAATATAGAAATCGTTGCTGCAATTGGAGCGGCTGCTCCAAAAAAAGTGCTTGTGCATTGATTACAGTCCTTATGGCAAATGTCTTGACCACGAAATTTGTCAGCTTGAAAGGGCTGGTTTCACAAAGATTGTTATGCACCAAATTGGTTATGAGAATGAATTTAAGTAGAAAGACCTGAATGTTCTAACGAAGAACAAGATTCTCCTGATTAGCAACTCAGCTTAGCCTAAAGAGAAAGTAGAGCCAGGATAGTGATAGCAATGCAAATAACATTATGTGCCTTTTAATAATAACATATTAAAACCCAGAAAATAAAGAAGGAAAGCTGTATTGAGTTTGCATGGCAAGGTTTTGGTAGCAGAGGACCTACAGGACTGTCTTCTGTGAGTAGCTGCCAGAAGTTTCTCCCATGTCCAGTTAAGCCAATGCCAGCTGGCTCCCAGATTTCATGAAGACCTGCAACCTGTGTGAAGGACCCACACTGGAACAGTTCATGTAGAACTGTCTCCCATGGAGGGACCACCATGCTGGAGCAGGGGAAGAGCGTGAGAAGTCCTCCCACTGAGGAGGAAGGAGAGGCAGAGACAGAGAGTGATGAACTGACCACAACCCACTTTCCCCATCCCCCTGTGCCACTGGGGGGAGGAGGCAGAGAAAAGAGGGAGTGAAGTTGAGCCTAGGAAGAAGGGAGGGGTGGGGGAAGGTGTTTTTAAGATTTGGGTTTATTTCTTACTACCCTACTGTGATTTGATTAGTAATAAATTAAATTAATTTCCCAAGTCGATTCTGTTTTGCCCATGGTGGTAATTCCTGAGTGATCTCCCCATCTTTATCTCCACGCAGAATTCTTTTGTTATATTTTCTCTCCCCCATCCCGCTGTTGTGGGCAGTGACAGAGCAGTTTTGGTGGGCATCTGGCATCCGTCCAGAGTCAACCCACCACAAAATCAAAGCCACAAAGGCAATTACATGAGATTATGAATATTATGCAGGGTTTTAAGTGTCTTATGTGTAACACAGACTTCAAAAATAATTACATTCCTGTGTCATATATAAATGCTAGTCTTGGGCAATTACAAAAAGTAGGCAAAAGTATTCAGTAAATGTTTCCGTTTTTGACTGGGGAAAAGAAATTGCATTGATATCAAATGATGACAAATACTTTCATTTCAAGAGCAACAAGTGACAATGACAATCAGCAGCTAGTAAAGTTAAGCAGTTATTTAGGCATATCTACCTATATAAACTCTGCACACGAGAGTTTGAAGGACCAAGCCCAGGAGTTTTCTGGATCATTCAGGCTGGGGTTTTTTATTCAGTCCTTAAGAAATGCAGACATGAAAAGGCCTAGGGTCTTTAAAAGGTCTTGACATTCAGAGAAATAGTGTTGTGCTAGCATGACCTGTGCACTTACAAGCTTGTTAGCCTGACATTGATCCCCAGAAAGATAAGAATGCATATGACATGTAGTCAGTTAATATAGAATGACAGCAGTTGATGCAATCTTTGAATATCAACATGGATTTATAGAAAACAGATTTGGTGAAACAGCTGAATGAAATTTTTTCACTGGATTATGTGTTTGAATGATAAAAAGACTATTGTTGATGTAATAACAGCAGTCTTATGTAAGCAAGTTGACTTAAGACTGCATGACATTTTAAACAAAACACAACCACACAATATCAACGTGGTATGTATTATGTGGACTAAAAGCTGCCAAACTGATAAAAGCATAATCTCCCAATTTACCAATAAGGACATTTTAGATAGATTTGATCATCATTTTTAATACCTCCAGAAATGTCATAATGGGTTTCTTCGAGAGTTCCTTTTACTTTTTTCATTATGCTGAAAAAACATGTGTAATGAGGAACCAATAGGTAGAAACTGGAGTTAAATGCATGAGCAATTAACCGTAGGAATGTCTCCCTGGGGAGTCATAGTGGAGTCTTCCTCTATACATATTTGAAAATTGGAACTGATCACTTTTCCAGAGATGGTGCTCTGAATCAGACATACGTGAAGTCAGCAAAATCCTATCACTTGTGGTATGAAAAGGTCAGACTAGAGGATGGCCCCATCTGGCTTTAATTTATATATTGTGATGTCAGAGCATTTGCCTGGGTAAATTTAAAAAGTCCATGTGGAGAAACAGGCAGAAACACGGAGATAAGGGAAGTATCATTGATATTGAAATTAATTTTGGTTCTGGCTGCAGTGGAGATGAGATTAAGCAACTGATAGTCTATCTACCCTTACCTCAGGTCTGCTGCACTGCCATAAGTTCCAGCAAGCAAAGGTGCAGATACATCAGCTTCATGAGTCTTCATGGAGTCCCTACTGTCCACAGGGCTCTCCAAGAGGGCAGAGACACTTTCCCAGAGAAACTGGCTGGATCAGACCACAGAAATTAATAGCCATGTTAGTTTTACCTTCCTTGACTCTACAACAGAACTGTGGGTCTGTCTTGCAATTTTGAAGTTAAAAAATATATATGCAGATACAAAAAGGCATGTTCACACAAACAGATCATTAAAGGAGTGTGAACAAAGCCAGTATCAGAAAGGCATATTCTCATCTAAGAGGCAGGAAATCATATTAACAGGAAGGATTCCCATAAAGGCACGAAAAGAAATCACTTCTGCTTGTACACAGGAATGATCCAGGGACAAAGCTGAGCTGGAGAACAGTCAGACTGCATGAATTTTACCCTTGTGCCCAAAGCTATGCAAAACCTACTCATTCTTTAAGCTCATTTGAGAGCCTAAATAGGATATATCAAACACTAAGTCCTGTACTGAACGGAATTCAAAATATATCCTTGCTTCATTCAAAAAAGGTACAGAGAAAGAATCGTGCAGAGAAGAAACTGTCAGAAGTATTTCATCTTGCAACAGGCAACGCGATGCTGTGAAAATGAAAAGACATGTCGTCATCTGGTGGCAGAATACACCTTGGGCTAAATTTTATGTGACTGAAAGCCCTGTCTTTGCAGTGAGACCTGCACATATGGAACAAACCACAGCTTTTTGATTCCTGAAGAGAAATGAAATCTCTCTCTTGAAGTTTAAGAAAATAACAGTTTCATGAGTCTTGCTTGATGTTCAGAAAGGGGCCTATCTTTCCTTTTCCATATTAGTACTGGAATTATTCCAGTGTGGAGTAGAAGGAGAAAGCATTGAGACCCATGTGTGGGAAGAGAGAATTAGTTTAGTTTAGTGAAGCGATCATGTAGAATATAAATTAAATATAAGACAAAGAATTAATAATAATTATTATATCCAAGGTACTAGAATCAGTTCTTACAATTAGAGGTTATGTTTAATGGCTTCTCCTGCAGTAGGGGAATTCCACCTCTAATTGTGCTTTTATTTGCTTACAGGCTTGATGGGAGCAGACAATATTAACTACAAATAAATAATTAGGCTTCATTTATTCTGCCAGTCCATTTCAGATTATTATTGAGCCTTAACCTGGAGAAAAACCTCCAAATAAAAACTTTGTTCAACTTCTGAAAAGTATTCTGTTATGGCGGTTGCTGAACTAAAACCAAGATGGGCAGATACTTTGGGATTCTTATGCCTAGTTTTAGGTAAAACACCCAGAGGTGATCATAATAACCATAACACTTATATACAATGTTTCTACTGTATTTATAATGGATGAGGTCCTAATAATCACAGAATCACAGAACAGCTGAGGTTGAAAGGGACCTCTGTAGATTACCTACGCTGAGTGCCTGCTCAAAGCAAGGTCACCTACAGCAGGATGCTTAGGTCCATGTCCAGTCAGGTTCTCTGCCAAGCTGCTTTCCAGCCAGCTGGCCACCAGTTTAATTCTTTCACTATTGCTAATAGATAGATACAGTTGCACTTATGTCACTGGTGCCTAGTGTGCTTTAGGGTTTGGCTATATTTTCAGACTATAAAGGATCCATAAAGACCACTAGGTATTGCAATGTTGCTCACACAAATGCACATGTTAATGTAGGAAAAGCCAGTTTGGTCTAAGAATTCAGACAACAGTAATGGTGATATGATAAAAAGGATAGCTTTTTTTTTAAAGAAGAAATGGTGTATTGAATTACACTGCAGTTTATTTTAAATGAATACTTGATTAAGTGTGAAATGGAGAAGTATTTATCAGCCTGCATAACATATGATACAATGGAGCAGAAGACTGGGTTAATAAATGCATATTATTACTGGTTTTACTGTGATGCTACCTCATGCAAGCACAGGGGAGGAGATCACCAAAGAGGACAACATGCATAAAGAAGGATCAGAAAAACACAAAGGTGATATTACTCATTCAGTTTTACAACCACAAAGTTGTAAACTGAATCCAAATCTCCCAAATTCCAGCCCATTCATGTCTTTAAAGATACACATAAAAAAAAGTCCTGTTGGAACAATTTTCTTCAGATTTTGTCCACCTGCTGAAATGAGAACATCCCAAAGATGGCTAGATTTCAGTTCTGTTCTGGTGGAAACTAGATAGAAATCTAATTACATTCCAAATAGTTCATCTGTCTTACTCCAAAGGCAGACTCTGATTTCAGGTTCTAGGAAACTGAGGTCTGTGATCCACAGCCTCTTGCATTTTGAAGTGGGAGCTCTCCTGACTGAACCCACTTTTGATATATCTGCTGAAGTGCCATTACTTCTTTGTGGAAAACTGAAGAAAAAAACTAGACCAAGTAAAATCAAAGACTTGTCTTACAATGGGTTGATTCACTCCTTGGAGGTGCTCACTTCTCTCCAGAAAAGAATAAGAAAGCCTTGATGACTAGCTTAAACCAGATCATATCTTTCAGATGGCTAGATAATAGCTGAGATGAGCCCAACAATATGTATGCAATTTAGAGGTATATTCTCCTTCATAATGATTGCCAGCAATTAATATAATTATGAACTGGATTTGCAGACACATATCAGCTGGAAAACAGTGTACAAAAATCCTTAAAATGAGAAATTAAAAGAAGAAGAAAGATGTGGGACAAATTTCATTGTTTTCTCATGTTCATTTAAAGCAATTAAAAGGAATGCTTTGATCACATCTCTTTCATTAACTATCTTGCAATTTGGGAGAGATCTTTTCCCAGATCAAGGAGACGATAGGAAAATTACCTTGAATGAATGTAATATAAAGTTCATAGAAGGAGTTAAATAAAGCATATTTTTTCATTAAAGTTTAATAAGTTGCTGTAATTAGAGTTTACTCTTTTTAATAGCACTTTCCTCGTATATGACATGGAGGTCTGATCTTGAAGAAACAAATTAAATATCAATTCCCAGAAGCCCCGCTTCTGTCTGTTATGTTCCATCTCTTCTGAAAGGCTTGTCTTGTCCTAGTCTCTGGATATCACCAGGAGAACCCAAATGTGCCACTAAAACTTCATGATAAATTCCTGTCTGTCATACTATGGCCTTGGGAGTTATTGCTGAATTTAATAGATCGTAATATGTGTGCTTTGAACAACACAGTGCTGATGTTAAGTTTGCAATATCTAACAATTAAAAACCTCTAATACTTTATTTAACTGACCAGTATTATTGCCTTCCATGACTAATTGACTATGGGACTTAGGTGATTTTCATGTTTGTTCAGAGGACTTGTTCTTCCTTGGGCACTACCATTTGTCAGTTCTTAAAACAAAAATATGGCTAACCACAAAGCAAAAAATATTGCTAGCAGCAAAAAACTTGTCAGATCATGTTGCCTTACAGCTTTGATGCACACAGATTTCAGAAGTGTCAGTCAAATGTCAAAGTCCTAGACCTTCATAGACCTTTCAGGAAGACTTAGATTATATGCTTGTAACACACCTTTGAAAACTTGAGCTTTTGATGGTTTAAAGTTTTTTTAACTCCTCTCTAATTATCTTTTTTTTTTTTTTTTCATGGAAAAAACACTGGTATGGTCCCATAGAATGCACATAGTGAGTTTCTGACAACAGGAGAAATGGTGGAGAGAAGAAGCTGTCAGCTTGCAATACCACATTGTGACCAGTCAGAAGTTAAACAATTTATGAAATAAATGGTTTGTCAGACCAGGAGCAAGGCTGGTAATCTAAAACTGAACTAATATGCTCAGAAAAGTAAACTGATGTCAGGCCTCAAGAAAAAGATGCATTAGCAGCTGGAGCATTTCCTCTGGTAGAAGAGGATACATGGATAGATGGTTCTGCATCTTGTCCTGGTACTACTGATCTAACTCAACTTTCCGTATAAGTGAAAAGAGAAACTAACTGTGAATATCCTTAAAAAACAACATAAACAAAGGCAGAATTGTTCACTGATGCAAACAGAACAAAAATAACCATGTCCATGCCAGCAGGCATGCAAAAAGATGTCAGGTGGGATTTGGTAGGATAAGAGTTAGGACACTCATAGCAGTACAGTGGGTAGATGGGAAAAGTGTACTGAGAAATGTACAGGGTCAGACAGCACAGCCTGCACTGCTGCTTGCCCTACCCATGGTCCTCTGAATGTCAAAAGGCAATAAGAGGAATCAGAAACAAACAGCCGTTCTGCCTTTTTAAGGTATAGCACAAAGAAAGGTCAGGACGAGCAGAGCAGAAGCCAGATTCACCAGTGCTGCTGAAATACCTGATCTCCAGTTGTGCTCCTGAAATATGGCACATCCTGCAGCTGACCTTAGCCAAGAAACTGAAACGTCTCTTGCAAGGTCTGGGTCTTGGAGAAAATCCTGAAAAGTGCTTGCCATCATTTAAGATGATGTTCTGAGGGTCACAAGAGGGTAGGAAAGACTAAAAGGTGAAAAAAAAAAGTATTTTAAATGGTTGAGTTGATTTTTAAATGCGTGATTTGTATGCACAATCTTTGTCTGTCACATGAACATAGATTGACACTGTGGAACAAATTAGTCCAGTTTAATTAATTACCTGATGCTTCAGAGGAAATGGAATGATGAAATAGTTTTCCTTCACCCTATGACTGGCCTATGCATTGAAGCATAAAGATTCTTAGCATATTCTTTTTAACTCGCACAATTAATTTGCTTGTAGATGGCCTCATTTTCCATGTTATTCTTACCCTCTTACCCTCTTGGCTCCAAAAAAATTTTGCAGAAATAAACACAATTGACTATATTTAAAAATGTTTTGCCTTTCACTTCTGCTGAAAGCCACTGCTGCCCACTGTGTTTGTCCTGCTTCGTAACAAACAGAACTCAGCAAAAGGATGTTAAATATGAATGAGAGCTATCTGTGACTTCCTCTGCAAATTACAGATAACTACTTTTTATTTCTAATGATTGCAATCCAGTCTCAGGAAAATTCCCATTAATCTTGCAATGATATATAAAATGTTTCCGAACTGTGTGGGATCTCATAAGCATGCATTTCTAGTGGTGTTTTATCAGAGTTAGGCTGATGATTGAACTAGATGATGTTAAAGATCCCTTCAAAACTAGACAATTCTATGATGCTATGTAGTTTAAGTGCCTAGTGGACTTGAATGCTTCATTTTGGAGATATCTAGTTTGAAGGCCTCTTAAAGATGCCTCCCATTTGAAAAGTGAGAATCTACCTCTGTAAGTTAGGTATTGCATGTGTTTGTTGAGCACAAACGATAGACTTAAACTCACTGATAAGTTTCTTTACTTTTTTTAAATGATTACAGCTACAATTCTAATATACTTAGTCAAAGTAATTACCTTCAGTGGACTGTTTCCTGAGGATTGTTTACCAACACATCTGCTTGTAGCAAAGCATAGTATCATTTTTTAAGTCCTTGAAAAGTCCATGTAAAATCTGATTTCTCACTCTGCACCTCAATAAATTACCTTGGAGTTCCACTTGCCATTGAACCCAGCCCTGAAAAATATTCTTTAAAATAAGCAGTGTTTTATGCTTCCTAGCATAAGCCGGCACCCAGGATCCTCTGAAAATGAGTCTTCCCGTGAAAGCCTGCAGCTGAGCTCTGCTGAAACAGCTTATCTATTTGCCTAGACCACCTAGGAACACAGATCGGGAACTGAAAATTTGATTCATAGCCTATTCAAATAAATAGTCATTCCAACTTATTCCTACAGGCTCTGCCTCAGGATATTTAGCAAACAGCTTTTAGCTATTAACTTGGCTTGTAGCTATATCATTTACTTAACAGAATTCCTGCATGCTGAATCCTTCTGCACCCTGCATCCCATCTAGCAGGCACTGACCTTGCTGGGCATCATCTGCATATAATAGAAACAGAAGTAATTTCCAGAGTACTTTGAATAAATTAACCTGCCACTAGAAATCTGGCACCTCTTTGCTCTTGTCAGACTTCTTGACTCCATATTAAAAGATCAGTTGTTGATATCATTGACAGCTTTATTATTACTAAGTGACAGCACGTGTCAGAAAATCAAAAGAAAGCACAGCAAGCATATGAAAAGGTTGAAAGCAATAGAGACAGCATTACTGTTGCCAGGGTACAGATCAGCATCTAGCAAGGCCGGCAGGACAGAAGCAGTGACAGCCTGTGCTCCAGCATTTTCCTTGTCCCAGATAATTCTAATAAAGTGTCTGGAAAAAGGCAGAGATGATCCCACAGAGCGCTGCCTTCGTAACTCAAGCGAGGCCTCAAGCCGATGCCGGCAGCTTACTGTGAAAAAGTCAAAGCTGATGAGGAAGAAATACTCGAGCCCTCTCCAAGATGCATGGACAGCCACTTAGTTATTTATCTCATGGCCCGCCTTGCATGAACAGTCACACATTTTGGCAGTGGCTCTGATAAACCACTGAATAACACATTATCTCTTGCCAATTCTTGACCAGTTCATGGAGCACATTGAAAGAATGTGCCATTAATCACATGAAAAAGAAACACGCTTGGTGTTTGCAACTGAAGTCTGTGGGGAAAACTGGTTTCCACTCCTCAAAAGGCAAGTCTTACTTTCTTTGTTCCTGTGTTTCACAAACTGTCTCTCTGTCTGTCCAGCTGCTGCTTCTTTCTAAGCAGCCAAGTGGACGTAGAAAAGCAAGTCAAAAGCAGCTTGTTTTCCACCTTTTGAGCTTTCAAAGCTTCTTCATTTCAACTACTTCTGAACATTTTGCCTGCTTCAAATAAGAGATATGGCACAAAGCAAAAGAAATATTGAATTTAGTGTCAGTGGGAAATTAAACCTGGATAAAAAGTTGTACCATGTTATTCCCTGTAATTATTTATATTTTTTTTCTTCTCCTCTTTTGTCTCTTTTTGGTTGCCCTGTCTCAGAAGTGTTTCTTTCTGTTGAGGGCCATAGCACAGTCATCCATCTGCAATGACCTCAACAGCTGAACAAGGAAGAAGGATTTCAGAAACAGATAGATCATTTTATGCTTGTGACTGAGTCTCCCTGTACCCAAGACCATGGCAGAACACCAACTTTCCTGCAAACAAAGCTGTACTCAGAGTGACTCTCTTTGAAGAACTGAGTATACCAGTTTAATCAAAGTACTTGGCTCTAACACAATAATATTGCCTTTAAATTCCTTTGGGATTAAAATGTATCAGTATTTTATGTATTCTAATTGTATTTTTTTAAAGAAGCTTTTACCAGAACAAATACATCAGCTCACTGGCAGAAATAGCATAAGCAACATCCCAGAGCCTTGTGAAGGCACAGGGTGCACAGTTTAATGGCAGGTTCACAGCGGTGTGTTACTTTGCACTCGTTGCAAGGGAACAGACAGACTGGTACAGAAAAGGATGATTGTATGTCTTCTTCTTCATCTTTGACCTCCCCTCCCTTTTTCTGCTATCAATATCACACTGGTGTGTCATGAGGAGTCACGACACTGTCCTTCTCCACCAGCCGCCAGCCACGTTGCCCAGATTCACCCTGTGCCACACCTGGGGAGGGAGGCAAAGGCACAAGCACAGAAAGCTTTACAGAAAGTGCTGGTCTTGCATGTTTCTGTAGAGATGCCCAACTTGTCTCCTTGCCCTAGTTCTCTGTTTGCTGACACTGACCCTTAACCATGACATGGGCTCTATCATTAGGTTTCACCTGATACCTGATGAGATCACTTTATAATACAAAAAAGTAGTCAGATAAGTTATTCTAACCAGACAGAACCAATATCCTGTATTACTCCAGCAGCCAAGGTAGCTGTGATAATAGAAAATGTATTTAATCCAGTTTAAGCACAGATGAGTATTCATTTACCCAGAGCACACCCATCTGCCATTTCTCCTTGTGCTGGGATTTCCGTTTCCCCAGGATGGGCCACATTACACAACATGATGGGTATTTTTTGCAGTTTCATTTACACTACAAAGGTGCAAAGCAGATGAATCTGAGAAAACCAACATGATGGGCAAGATACCGACTCCATTTTTAGAAGTGCAAGAGTTAGAACAGCCCAGTCCAAATACAGACCATCATCAGCCCTTGCCTGCCAGAGTGATGAAGCACAGCTGGTAAGGCCAGAGCCCATTAAATCCTCCACAGAGCCCCCCACGCTCTCAGAGTGGGACAAGGTGCAATGGAATAAGCATGGATGTTTTAGCCTCCCACCCCAGCACCAGGGGAAATGTGGTAGGACTGCCTCGTACATCTGTACACCACATGGCAGGGTGGACCACAGCTCGGTCTCTTCCATCAGCCAGCAGTTTTGTAGTGCGTAGGTGTTTGATCATTGCTGTCCTTTAGTTTACAAGTTTGTTGTTCTTGTGCCTCCTCTTAATATTTTCCTAACACTACAAATATTGGGCAAAAATGCATTCTGTTTTGCAGGTAATATCTCTTCTTTGATGCTAAATGAAATTATGCGCAGCAAAATAATGCAAAAACTGGTTGTCTGTCCAGTATGAATGTTTCTCCCTCCCCATAACATTTTCTGATGAGTGCAGATCAGCACATTTCCCATAAAGGCCCAAGTAACATGTATCTGTTACTCAGAAAAGGTCCTAAAGCACTCATCCTTCATGTCTTCTTTGGAAATCCTGTTCCAGCTCCCAGTGCTCTGCAAGGTTATCAGGACCTCGAATGCGGGTCTTGGTATATATGTTATTGCAAAGTCATTAATGTGCTTAGGAACCACATGAGTTCTGATTCTCATAGAGAAGGAAGGAAGGAAGGAAGGAAGGAAGGAAGGAAGGAAGGAAGGAAACTTTTATAGTAGTACAAAGTTAGGATCATCATTTACACTGACATTTACAGAAGTATCCCATGAAAATACCCACAGAGGAGTTCAGACAGGCAGCTCAGTGTGTTTCCTCCCTAGATTTTCATAGGCTTTGCAATCAAATGAATGGGAATCTTATTTCTATTACGTTCTCAGCTTGCTTCACAGAGAAAGAGCTGGCTTTTAGATCCCAGGCCAAACTTGCAGAGTTGTTTGGATTCAAATCCTTCCCCTCAAAAGGATTTCATAATCTTCAACTCAAAAAAGATTTTCAAATTGCCTGCCACAAAGTCACTATCAAGACTTCTCAGCTTTGAAAATACCCCTTAGGTTAGCCAGTTGGAGGCATCACATACTCATCACTTGACAGAATCAGCTAAATAGGAGCCCTGTGTTTGCCTGACTATTAGCAAATCACTAACTCACAGAGGGATGAAATGTTCTTTTCAATCTGAAATGCAAAGAAAGCATATAAATGTGTAGTCTTTTCAAACACTGGACATTATATTCCAAACAAACATGGAAATTAGTCAAATATTTCAATGAAATCTAGAAATATGGTGAATATACATGGAATCACATTGAATCTAGGCTGAGACTAGAAAAAAAGGGAAACAAAAGGGAAACAAGACACTGCCACAGGTTTAAGCTGTTCAACCATACGTTGTGATTTAAGGATTTCTGTAGAAACATAAGACATTCTTAATCCGACATAAAACCCCATAACCAGCATCTGAAAGTTCAACATCCTTCTTATTAAGAAATACAAAGTCATTTCCAAGAAAGTGAGAAACAGGAGCTCAAATAGTTTGAAGAATTTCCAGCATTTTTAAATGGCTAAAAAGAACAGCCTGAAATAAACTTCATCATTATGGACATAATGAGGCACTGGAAGAGGACAGCTTAGAAGGCTGTGGGGTCTCTACAATCAGAGCTTTTAAGAAAATATTGCATAATTATGAATCATGAATTATATAGACACAAATCAATCCTGACTGAGGGAGGAAAGATGAGCTAAACAGATTTTCAATGTCACTTTTTTTGTTTGTTTATTTCTCTAAGGTGCTAGGTTTTTATGGCAGTTCACCTCCAGGTTAAGGGAAAGTCTTTCAGCATTTCAGTCAGATAGGCTGCATAGCATAGAAAAGAAAAACTATTTAAACAGGTTTAATTTTTCTAAGCAAACAAACCAAGAAAATGGCAAAGATTCTACCTAACATTACAAGGGTCCCAGCGCAAAGCAGTTTGTAACCTGTATCTCTGAGGGGTAAGTAGAAAAATAGGACTTCACAGACACAGCCAGCCCCACTTAGCTCCCTCTCTAAGCTACATGTTTCTGCTGAGAATGAGGATAAAGGGGGACATTTTTGTCTTCAACCTTAACAATGACTTTTTAGAGCTGTTTCAGCTGAAATAGGACTAATTCAGACTGCTCAGCTTGCTTCCAGCTTCTTTTATGTGTATGGACACAAATGCCACACATCATTCACAGTTTAATTTCCTTCTCCCTCAGCAAATAAAAGCTATCTTTCTTTTCACCCTTAATTCTTTAATTAATAGATTGCTAGATAGCAGTATCTACCCTTCTGTATTAGAAATGCCATTACTACACCATCTGAATTCTATCTTGGGGGATTATGGGACTGCTGCAAGCAGGAGACCACAGGAGGCAATTGACTGGCCTAGGAGCCTACAGATTTCAAGGCACTAAAGGGAAGAGGATTGTTAGAAAGGGCAAACATTCATCTACCCTGGGACAGATAGATCAAGAACTAGATTTCCCAGAAGCTGTTCTCTCAGAAACTCTCTCAAAACTCAACGCAGCAACCCATTAAATGTAAGAGCAAGCAAGCCAGCAACATGCAGATGAGCCAGCTTTCAGACTCTGTAATGACTCAATTCAAAATTGTTAATGCCAAACACATATAACATCAGCACATGCTTGGGAAATGCAAATCCTCATAAATCTGGGGAAAAGAATTCCAGGCAGTTTTTGTAATGGCATGTGTTCACTCATACCAGAGGGGAGAAAAATATACAAACCTTGCTCAGGGTATTATTTCTACTCGTGTAGAGAAAAGGAGGCTGAGGGGAGACCTTATCACTTTCTACAACTACCTGAAAGGAGAGAGTAGAGAGGCAGGGGTCGTTCTCTTCTCCTAAGGCACAGGCAATAGGACAAGAGGAAACGGCCTCAAGCTGAGCCAGGGGAGGTTCAGATTGGATATCAGGAAAAATTTTTACACTGAAAGGTTTATCAAGCATTGGAATGGGCTGCCCAGGGAGCTGGTTGAGGTGCCATCCATGGAGGTATTCAAAAGATGGGTTGACACAGTGCTTAGTGACATGGTTTAGTGATGGGTTGTTGTTTTTTATCAGTTAGGTTGATGGTTGGACTAAATGATCATTAAGGTCCCTTCCAACCTAGACAATTCTGTGACTCTATGATTCTATGTGTAATAGAGATACACCAAAATAGGTGGATTCCCTTTGCAGTCTTCAACCATTGATTTTACAGACTACAGGACTTTAATATCTACAAGTAAATGCCTTTTTGCTGCTCAGAAATCCATCCTTGTTGATCTTAATTATTTCAGCCAACATGCTTTGGTTCATTCTGTGCAGTTAGAGCAACAACTTCATCCTTCCTGGGGGCCACATGGCACTAGTCTTTGACTCCTCAGAGCCTTCACAGCACTTTCTTCCAGAGGAAGAGCCCACTCAGCAGAAGAGTCCATAGCAGAGGATTCTACCCAGTCTCTTAGGCAATTCTCCTTATAAGCCTCTTGCATGGCACAATGGTAGCTCTTATTTTAACCTTAATTGAATGAAACAGTACTCAGTTCCCATATATTTAGAGCTTTTCTAGCTATTCCCATTTCAATATCTGTCAGGCAAATCTTCCTCCCAGTGAAAAAAAGACTTTAGAAAAAAACCCCAAAACATAGCAATTCAAGCTTAATTACTTGATGTGAATGCAAAACACCTCTATAGCATTTCACTGACTCTCCCCAACAATTAATTTGATTCATATAGCTTCCAGAAAACTGATATCCCTTCTGTGGATAGTTCTGATCTGGGTCAGTGTTTGTTCTGGAAGCAATCATTAGCACAGTCAGGCCTCTGCCCTTAACATGGATGTACATGTGGATCTACCACGGGGCAGGACATGTCATGCAGTGAATATACTTCCAGGTAATAGAGAAGATATGGCTGAGGGACTACCAGGAAAGCTGGAAGGAGACTGCAGGCTTCTGGTGATAGTCATGATTCCTCCCACAGTCTGGATCCAGCCTACAGATCACTCTAGACTGGCTGGAGACTTCTGCTTCCTCTTGAACTCGTCACTGGGCACCTGCTGGGCATCAGTCCTTCTTCTGCAATGGTTGTCAATGTGACTTCCCAGGGAAAGTGCTTTTTCCTTTATAAGGGAAGTCCCTGACTTACCCACACTTCAGCATTGAGAAATTATCCTCCAGAGCATTCACGCACTGCTGGGTGACAGCATGCGCAATGCGATCACCTGCTGTCACACCAGCAAATCACATAAGTTTAGCTAAAGCCTGACTTCAAAAATGTCTCCATGTCTCGATATATTGTGGCCTTCCTTTCCCATCTATACAGTTGATGTCAAAATTGGAGGACTAGAAAATCCAGGTATCAGAATCAAACTAGAAAAACTTAGTCGTAAATCTCAGAACCAGATAAACTGCCTCAAAAAAAACCTAGCATTTTAATACAAAATTATGAAAACTAAGTATACTCTTCAGCTACCTTCAGCAGCAGACCTTCTCCATACTTCTGTACTAGGTATTTCCAACAGATCTGAATTGAGGGAAACTCATTATAGAGTTACACCACACTTGGGTAAGAGGAGATATAATAAATAGCAGACATGGTAGCAGAAGCAATAATGTTTTTATACTGCCGTCTGGAAAAGCTTATTAGTATTTTTTCCATTTTGCAATTTTCCCCATAGCAGCATTAAAGAATGACACATACTCTACCTGTATGGTTTATGAGAAAGGCACCACATGCTTTCTGCATGACAAGATATTCATAGTCTTTGCACCATCAAATCAGGAGTTTCCTAACTCCATATAGCTTGTTTACCCAGCAAATATGTGTTCTGGATAGGGTACTTGCCAAATGCTGGTCACTGGGCTGCTAGTGCCCATTGTTTCCTGCCAAACAAAACTGAAGCATGTGTTTTTTTAATGAAATTGCACAGAAAGACATGTTAAGAGTTTTATATTAAAAAAAAAAAAAAAGAGAGGGAGAGAGACTCTATATCAAATCACAGCTCTTTATTCAAGCAGTATCACAATTGGCTTGATAATGTTTCAGTTTTTCTATTACTACCAGCTGTGGATACGAAGTAAGCCCAAACTTCATGCAATATGGTCTTATTTTGTCTAACATTTTATATGTAAATTGTGTCCAACAGGCTTTACAGAAATAAATACAGAGGTAAAGGGAACAACAGCAGAGCTTGAGAGAAGGGGATAAGACCAGCAAAGAACTGGAGACTGAAGAGGCAAATAGATGCAGGTATTCTTGGAGACAACCACGACAGAGGATCACAGTCTGAAAGACAACGGCTGAAGAAAGAGCCTCTGCATACAAGCAAGGGGAAAGGTTCATGTGAGATTAGCAGGATCCCTAGACCTATGGTCTGACCTTACATCATACCAAACACTTCTTGAAAGGTGTTTCTCCAGGCGTGAGGGCTGCCCTGAAGCTCTCAGCAGATCAATCTGGCTGAACATACTTGAAAATGTTTCAGACAAAGCAGAGCAAAATTAAAGGGAAACCACTTTTCAAATAATCCTTCTAACATAAACTGGTAAAGGCAGATGAACCACACATGCATTTCTGTAGCAATAAATTAAATTAATCATGCAGCGGTAAACCTAGAACTGCATTTTGAGTCTACTACTAACTGTGGGTTCTGTTTTTTGCCACATGCTTAAACTGATTAGATGAGATAGTAACAGAACAAAACAGTTTACATTTACTATGACTCTCATTAGAAATGCATGACAACTGCTAGTAAATAGGTATTTCAAAACCAGCAGAGCAACACTAAATTATATTTAGTCAGCTATTGCACAATGTTACATATCATTTAAGCATCAAAGGAAAATTCCTTAGATAATCTTTATGATTTACATAGATATTGGTACATCAAGCAAAATATTTATTGTCATTAACTGTTGCATATTTATATAGAAGCTGTTCCTGCCTTTCTTTTAACACAGAAGAAATTACAGAAATTTACCATAGACATTTAAATATACCTGTCTTTAAAATCTCAAAAGGAGAATGGAAATATCTTAATTTAGAAGATGGAATTGATTTATTTATATAAGGCAAAGAAACTTACTTTCACTGCAAAGCAAATGTTCTAGAAAAAATCTTCCTATATCTAGTCCAGACAATGACATATGATTCTCTGATTCTATATGCATTGCAGTAATAACACAGATGCTACAGGGCTTTGGCCTCACATAAATTTAGATTTCTGGATCTTAAAATGAATACTTTCTGAGTAATCATAATGTAATTACTTAAACTGGATTACTTGATTAGAATGGCATGTTAGTATAAGAATCTTGTCATTTAGAATTTGCTCTTAACTATCTTCCCTTTTCCCTGGCTAATCATCATTACAGTAATGACAATAAAGGCCCATATGTTTCTTTGTCTTGTGTGCTGCTGATTGAGGGAGCGTGGTGCAAGCTAATATAAAATGAGCTCCAAAGCACACTGTGCCAGATATAAAGATGCCTACGCAGAATTACACGAGAGCAGCTGCGGCCCCAGAAAGCAGGGCACCCAGTGCCTGGAAGGCTGAGATGAGGGTACGGTTCTTCATGGACCTCAAGAATCAGCAGGGAGCTGGAGAGAGGACACAATGCAGGCTTTGCCATGTGATTGCTTCACCATAACCACAGACATCTACATTTGTGAAGATAAAGGAGGCTAATGCTGTCTGATGGGGCATTAATGTGCAATGTGCAGGGAGCACACACTGCAGATGTCCCAGCCAGCAAAAAACCCAGTTTTTAAAAGCTGGCAGCTCCACGAATGGAGGTCACTCGTGTTTGTAACCCACCTCTTGTCTGGAGGTGCATCTGCCACTGGTGTAACTGTGCCAATGCAACTCTCTCAGATAAGCATGGCGCACACCAGCACTGAATAACTTTTGTAGTGATACTGCAAGTTGTGGCTGCCAAAGACTTTGTGCCAGGACAGCTGTCCCAGGGGCTGAACTTCAGGTGCAGGTGAGTTCCCCGAGTATGACAAATTAGTCCACAGTACTGGCCGGCAGCTCCCACTAATTCCTCTTGATCACAGTGATGAGCACAGACTGAGAGCAAGGTTTATAAGATCTGGTGTCACATAATAGGAAGCTTTCTTGCAATGGTGTTTGCTGTCAAAAAAGGCAAAGGATGTTTTCATAGCTCTATTTAAGCACTTCTGCAGTCACTCAAACAAACAGGTATGTTTTTCACTCTTACAGTCTAGCCACTGACAACAGTGGGCCCTGTCATATAGCAGCATAAGCTGCTTTCCCAAACTTGTTTACTTGTTCACACTTAATCTAAACACTTTTTGCAGGACAGGGGAGCTGACATGTTATGCTGACATGTATGCTTAAACAGCTACGCAGTATGTCCCTTACTGATATGTACACATATACCTTGAAAGCAAAAATACCTTCATGGCACTGCCCTCATGTTATATTTTTCTCATGGAGAATAATAAAAAATTGTGCCCATGAGAGAGAAAGAGAAAATACAGAAGACAGGAGAGAAAGAACTGCTACAGTTGTAGACTGACCAAATTGATTTTGGCATTTCAAATACTTTATTAGGTTCAAAGTATGCAGGGGCATACAAATTTTCAAACTAACCATGGGTCTTCATGAACTTCATTCACATATAGAGAAGCTCAGTTTAAAATAACTTGGCCTTGTTTTCTTCAGAGATGTTGAGCATTACTGTTTCACACTGACCTGAATCTGTGCTATGGATGATCTACCTTTTTGAAAACCAATCCCATATTGGCCACACAACATCTCTATTTGCATATGAATATGTGTCCCTTGATGTGTAGCACATAATCAGTTTGTTTTGTCCAGTGTTCGAAGAAAGAAAGGTAAAGAATGTCACTGGAGTTCAAAGTACTCATGAGTTTGATTCACATCTCAGCTGTTGAACTGGGAGAGACTTTTTCTTCCAAAGAGAAGCTTGGCCTCATTAATGCTGACATTAATCCTTGACAGCAGAGAGGAAGGACTGGTTATTTAATTTAAAGCAGATCTATTGATTGCATTCATAAACAAGAAGAAAGAGCTGGGATTTCTGCATGACCTTTATCCTCCCTCCTCGTTTTAAAAAAGCAAAATAAAATAATTCTGTTGACCTCAGCTGTGCAAGGTTTGTGGGTTGGGGTACTGTACTGTAACCACCCAGCCCATCTCCCTGCCACAAAATCTATTATTGATTGCTCGTGGCCTTGATGGATTGACTTTGATTTTCTTGTTCCAAGTGAAACCTTATATGCTGCCTGGAAAAGAGTCTAACAGCTTGTTTAACTGTGCAAGGAATAGCTTTGGGGTGGAGGCTACACTTCTTGCCAACACCAATTGCCTTGTGGAAAGATTTCTGGCTTAAGAAGCACTGAATGCTTCAACACCCATGGCGGCTTTTGCTCCTTTTTCTTAAAAGATGTTTAATCTATGTTTGGGCAGGTACTTTAAATCAGGTGGGACATTACTGGGGAATGGAAGAACAACCTTCTAAGAGTCTTTTCTGAACGTTGCAGATGATAAACCTCTATATTTGGCATGACAGAGGGAAGGCAAGTCCAGCATTAGCAGAGTTTGCTGTTTCACATCAGAGCTGACCTCCCTCCACAATATATACTCAAAACATATTTGTTGTTTCTGGAAGAATTATGTCTGACAGGGGAAAAGAGTTGTCTTTTGAAAATTCAGGGTAGCTATTCATCAGAAGAGATGTCAAAAGCTTTAATCATGACCACTCAGCCAAAGCCTTCTTTCTGACAAAGAACATTTTCTTTAATGATGCAGATAAAGATGACAGACTTGACCGACAGCTGTTGTTCAGTTTCATGCTGTTAATATTTACCTTTATGGACAAAATCATCCTATATTCTCAGCACTTCATAGTTTTTGTGTAATGAAAATTGCAGAAATTTGAACTTAAAGGATTTTTTTCAATATCTGTTTATCTGAAAGGGAATAAAATCATAGTGATATATTTGAGTGATTTGGTGAAGGCTGGCCATTCAATCCTTTGCTATAGTATGAACAGAAAACCTAGCTCAAGGTATTATCACTTTATTCAGTTTTGCTGCTCTATTGCTGCTTAAACTTATAGAGAAGGGCTCCAGTATGTTTTAATTCAGATCTGTAGTCAAGCAAGATAGAAGACAGGGTCACAGAGTGGGTCAGATATTCTCATAAAAGCGCTTTAATTTCCAGGGCACCCCTTTGGCTGCCCATGCCTTGTGATTTTTCTATAGAAACCACTGATGTGTACAGACATTAGGAGTGCCTTCATTGTTTCGTTTCTTTGAGCATAAAACATTTACTTAAGGCAACACAAGACAGAATTAAACATATTTTTTTCATAGAAATACAGGACTAGAAAGGACATCCAGGGTCACTGGGTCTTGTTTTGCTCCGCAGCAAATGTTCCATTAAAGACCTTCATGAAGTGAACAAGTTTCACCTTTAAATTCATTAGGTATTTTGCCTCCAGTATTCTTGTTCCAGAACCTCCTTTCTGTGATGGCAAAAAATATTCTTCTCATTTCCCACTTAAATGTAGTCTTGCAGCAGGACAGGGAGTAAGTAGACAGCCGAAGAGGTAGGGAAGATTCTCTTGAACCTTGGTAGTGAGGTGAGTTAATGTTTTCCTTTCTCCTGAAGAGCATAGGAGGAAAACAGTGAAAACCTCTCCATCTACATCCAAAGCCCACCACAGCACACAGAAATTGATGTCTCCCATCACTTTACCCACATGTGAAGTTCCCCATCAAGCTACAACCAGCCCTCCCAGTCACTCATATTAAGCAGTGCCTCATAAAGACACTGGTCTATTATCGGACTGAAAGCTTCCCCTAACACTTTTTTTAGCCCTATCTCCTGCAGCCCTGCAAGAAGTGGCCAGCCCTCCTGCACCTTCCCAGCCCCCGCTTGTCCCACCACAGAACACCAGTGTCTCCCCTGAGGTTTTCCTGCTCTTCTGTGGCAATGACTCTAGCATTACTGCAAAACTTAATTACTGCCTGAGGGACCCTATTTCCAGCAAAATAGTATTTCATTTGTGTGACTGAGGATTTTCAAGGCAAGACTATGTTTTGTGCCAAAATTGTCAATACAGTTTAAATAATGTTTCTTCTCCAGCATTTCTGTCACCCTTTTCCTCCACTCCTTTCTGTCATCTCCAGATAAATTATGGAGAGCAATAATGTCCACTTGCTAAATTCAGTTCACTAGAAGAAACCAAGCTCTTTTTATTTCTCTCAAAGAAGATCTTCTCTACTCCTTCCATCATGCAAACAACCCACTACTGTATCTGTTCTTCTGCAATTAACTCTTCCTTGAGCATTCACAGCCAGAGCAGCGTACAGCACTCCAGGGGAGCACTTGTTGATGAGATTATATTCAACAAAAACATCTTGTCTTGTTCATCATGGGAACATATTTGCATATTTCTAGTCTGTAACACAGTTGTTGCTCATACTCATCCCATGATTGCTGCTAATTACATCCAGTTCTTAATAACTCATCTCTTTTTTTCTGGTCAGGTCCTTCTTGGTGATGAATTCCTACATCACCACAGAAGATGCTTTCCTCTTGCTTCCTGACTACACAGTCCTGCGCTTTGATTTGTTGTCTTTTTTTTTATTATTTCTGTTACTGCACTTTTGAAAACTATCTCTTTTCTTCCTGTTTGACATACAAAGGTCTCTTTGAAGCCACTGCCTTCCAGCTTGCCTTTTCATAGCCTCCAGCCACTGCAGCGGCCACCCCTTGTGATCCTGCAGGCCAGAGGGACCCACATTTTGTACACAGAGGCTACTGCAGACTTGGAGGTGAGAAAAATGAACAGACCTCTCTCTAGCACTTTCCTACTTCGCACCTTCACATTTCTAATTTAACTTCGATCATCTGTTCCCTTACCTGTCAAGCAAGAAAGGCGATTGCATTGACACAGGCCATCTGTGTACTATAAAGTGTAAGAACAAAAGATATTCTTCTGCCACCATAGAAAACAGTCCAAGTGAGTTGTGCTTTAGGTATCAGTGTCAAATTTGTCTTTGGGGAATTTCTGTGCAACTACATTTTTAAAGGACTTTGGGATAATAGGTTTATTTATCTTAATCCTAGTAAAAATCATAATTAAAATGTTTTTCCAGCTTACAGTATCTACCCTCCAAAATTACTGAAAGTCCCTTGCTGACATCAGCTCTAAGGACTTCCTGGTGCTCATTAGTTAGATTTACATCATTCACCATTTAAAGCAGGGGAATTTGGCTAGAATTACACCAATGTAACACCCTCAAAATTTGTAGGACTTTTATTTGAAAGCTCCGTACCATATATTTAATTCCAAGGATCACCATTTGCTTGATCCATATATTTGTTTATACTTCCTTGAAAATTTTAGTTTTGTAAAGATCAACAAATAAAAAATGCAATAGTTTTTAAGAACGTTTTCTTAAATGATACAGAAAGTTTATTTTGAGAGAGGTAAAGATGGCTGGGCAAGAGACTGTAGACCTAGAATTATATCTGAAGTGGCATAAAGATAAGAAGTGTTCAAAATATGGGATGAACATCACCAGAAATTAAATGCAAAACAAGAATCAAATGGGCTATAAAGAACATGAGGCAGGTAGAAGTGAAAGAAACTGGAGAGAACAGGGCAGCTTCTGTACATCTCCTTCAGGCACCTCACTTCAGTGCTTTTTGTGGCCCAAGGACCCTCACCCTCTGCAGCAATTTAGGCCAGTAGCAATGAAACACCAGCACTACTGGCACTGAGAGAGATTTGGGTGGGCATCAGTAATAACTTCTACAGCACTTGTTATAATAGGATTTATTTCTTAAGATACCCATACAAAGCATCCCTACAGGCAACTTTTTGAGGAGAAGGAATGAAGTCCCTGGTGGTATGGCATAACCCAGAGGCTCTTTCTGTGTGGCAGTTCCTACTGAGCCTCACTTGTGTCCCACTTCAGAAGCACAACGATCAACTCTCTCGATACAGTTGATTATATTATTTAAATTCTGGAAAAGTAAATTGATTAATGTAAAGTGCCTAAAAAAAGGGTTAAACATTTTGAAGTGTTATATACATACATCATGCCCATTAAGTTGTTTGGCTTCACATTACTGAAGCTTAGGTATAAAAAAGTAAAACTGCGTGTTGGTGGATGTTTTAAAAAATACAGATATTCAAGCAAAAAGTGACTGAAAGAAAGAGCGAAGTATTATTAAAAGTAAAAGACTAAATAGAATGTTAACTGTTAAATTCCATTTTGAAAGGCATCACAAAAAATGGTGTTCAAAGTGGAAGAAAGAAGAATTTTATTATTTGAGCAGCATGCTTGGAAATAACATTTGGCTGAAGTAATGTAACATTACAGTATTTTGAGAAGAAAGATGAGTTAATTTTTTCAAATAATTTGTAATTTTCTCCAAAGCTCCTAATCCACTTTAATGGCGTGCACATCAACAAGGACTAACCCCAACTTTAATAAATTACTGTGTGGTGTGTTCAGTTGTTCAATATGGGAAGCTCCTATCTGACAGGGACAACATAAAAGAAACTAGACTGCCTTCTGCTATGTCATTCTTGAAGATTTAGATTAAAAAATATTGAATGCCTCAAAATATACACTGGATACAGCCAAAGAAGAATGAGTCCGCTCAGCTATGATATTACAATACTACTGAAAGTTAATTTGGGCCAAAAGAAATACGTTTCACTTTGTTTAGATGAAAGAGTTCCGAGACTACATTGACAATTACAGTTAAATATCTGTATCATATTATATTAAAAGAGTAACTAAGATCCACGACCAACAAAATCAAAGATGCATGTGAATTTAATGCCTAAATTTTATTTTGTTATGTCAATAAACAGGTATTTCCTAAGAAACAGTGAACCAAATCTGAGACACTTGTGGACTCTTACTCGTATGAAAAAGTAACATTTCCCTGATACACACGAAGCAGTTCAGATAAAACGCTTCAGACCAAAAATTTAAAAAATAACTAATGAGTTAAAATCGTTCAGAAAATATAAAGGGAATTGCTTTGCAAGCACTGAAAATCACTAGTTCAAGATACTTCTGGAATAGGGAGTTCCTGATATTCAGTGATATCGATGAATAAAAGTATGGGACAACTTAGTCATATACAAGTGTTTCAGTACTTCATTCAGACTTCAGGAGAAGTAGCGTTATGGCTAGCCTCCACTGGCCAGAATTATCTGTAACTCTGTTATCAACAGTAGCCCATGGGCTTCATGTTTCCACCTAGCTCTCATGTTGATGGCCCAAAAGTTGAGGACCCAGGTGACAAAGTCCCTCCCACTGTAAGTGAAGACATGGTACGTGATCATCTAAGGAATCTGAAGATATACAAGTCCATGGGACCTGATGAAATACGTCCCAGAGTCCTGAAAGAACTGGCTGACAAAGGTGCAAAAACACTTTCCTTGATATTTGAAAAGTCATGGTAGTCAGGTGAGGTCCCTGCAGACTGGAAGAAAGAAAATATCATACCCAGTTTTAAAAAGGGTAGAAAGGAGGATCCTGGGAACTACCAACCTGTCAGCCTCACCTCCGTGCCTGGGAAGATCATGGAACAGATCCTTCTGGATGCCATGCTTGGGCATATGGAGGACAGGGGGGTGATTCATGACAGCCAACATGGCTTTACTAGGAGCAGGTCCTGCCTGACTAATCTGGTGGCCTTCTATGATGGAGTGATTATGTCACTAGATAGGAAACGTGATGGATGTGATCTATCTGGACTTCTGTAAGGCCTTTGACATGGTCCCCCATGACATCCTGCTTGCCAAATTGGAGAGATATGGATTTGATGGGTGGACTGTTCAGTGGATAAGGAATTGGCTAGATGGTCGCATCCAGAGGGTGGTTCTCAATGGCTTTAAGTCCAGATGGAGAGCAGTGACAAGTGGCGTCCCTCAGGGGTCTGTGCTAGGACCGGTAC
>VXBJ01006978.1:38983-95251 GCA_013400055.1 Nycticryphes semicollaris
GTGGAGCACTGGAACAGGTTGCCCAGGGAGGTGGTTGAGGCCCCTTTCCTGGAGATATTCAAGGCTCGATGAGGCCCTGGTCTAGTTGGGGGTGTCCCTGCTGACTGCGGGGGGGTTGGACTAGATGACCTTTGAAGGTCCCTTCCAGATGATTCTATGATTCTATGTGTTTTGTGACCTCAAAACAGTAAACTATGTATTTCAAGACAATGAAAAAAGGGCAAAGTATGCTTGAGTTTCAAGAGAAACTGTTTTCAACGATTACATTTGAAAAGTTGTTTCCGATTACTGAAGCTACTTTGGTAAGAAGAGAGCATTTTCACAACAGTGCTGATGGCACTTATGGAACATGGAGATATTAAGTAATTTTTTCAATTTATTTATTTCATGAGAAATGTAATCTTTTTTTTTTTTTAATTGAAAAAACACTCCAAGAAAATCCTACAAAAAATATTAGAATGATCCTGCTCATCATGAATCCTGATAAAGCTACATTGGAAGTATTATAAATGCAGATTTTTGTCCATTTGGCTATAAAGCATGTACAGATGGAGAATATTAATTATTAGCTGAATTCAATTAGTAAAAATTATATAGGATTAACTCTTCCCTCTTCAACATGAAACAGCAAGTGTCAACATCAAAAATTAAATTCTAAGAGCCTAGAAATTCTTGCACATTAAAGTTTTACCCTTGGCACTGTGAAATTTTTGGAATCATTGTATTCCTTCAAAAAGTTTTTCTCATTTAAATATTACATGAAATGCAATACAAGTAAATGTCTTACAAAGTAAATGAGTGTGACACATGTAACTCTCAATGCAGGTCCAGGATTATGATGCTTCCCATAGAGCCGCAACAGCAGATATAACATTAAGTCCTTATATTGCCAGCTACTCACACTAGCACCTCCAGGTAAAATGATTTTTCAAAAAGTTGTTCTTCAGACCCCCAAAAAAATTGCCAGTGTTGGTTATGGTTTTCCATATAGTAAATGGAAAAGTCAAGACATATTCTAAGAGGAATTATAGGCAGTTAAGCAAGGTGGTTTATTTTACCATTGAGATTGTAAAAAACCTAGGCACCGCTCTGCATAACTTGGCCTTTCCAAGCACCAAACAAGAAAAGAGCAGGAGTCAGTCATACAAAAGTCTAGGCACACTGGCAGACGTTTGCATAGGTGCCTCGCTCAGGCCTTCTCCATACCTGCCAGATTCCACTCGCCATTCACTCATGCTCATTCAAAGACAGACACTGATGGGGAGAGAGAGAAGAGCAATGAAGGGAGTAAGTGGAAGAAAAAACGACAGTGCATCAAGGGGGTAAAAGGGCTGAACAAATAGGCAAAGAAATTAGACACAAAGAAATTGGAACACTACTGAAGATTGACATGTAAACCCCCAACCCTGAATTCACAGATCCCACATTGAAGGCAAATGTCTTTACAATTAGACCAGAGGAAAATGCATGATGGAGACAATCTCCACACCTCCTGAGTGTCTTCCTATAAGGTGTGGAAATCTTTAACAACATGAAGGCCTTTCTCTGTGGAAAAGATGCCTTTGGTTTCTGTTTCACCTCGCTCTCAAAGCAAGTGGAAGACCTGCATAGGAAAGGTGTAAGCAAGAACTGTAATCTGGGCCTCTACCATCCTGTTCTCTGAAATCAAGGTGCCTAAAGTTGTGATCTAAATTATGACTGAAAGACAGGACATTTCAGAATTCAGAGTGCACAGTCAACCTTAATTCAATTCATTTGGCATCTAGTTTGCAATATGGAAATACCCCACTTTTTGACTAAATAGAAGTGCTTGCTTTTGCAGCTTAACTCTTTCTCTATTTTTTTTTTGTACCTATCATTCCTCAGAAGATACAAACTAACTCTGATCTGTCAAACTTGTCTGCGAAACCTCAAGGAAAATTTCAGCTTGAATCTTCAGTATAGGCATAATCAAACCAGGCAGGGATTCATCACATCACAAAGTGCTGCAGAACAACTTCTTCATGAAAAGGTTACTTTCTCATTCTAGACTTCCTCTGGAATAAAACTGATCTAACAGAGTGGACTATTTGACCATAACAATTTAATATAAACACAAAAAAAATACTCCTGATGCATATGAACCTATTTCATTACTACTGTAGAATAGCACTATGTGTTATCAAAGTAATTTTCAATGGTTTTAAAAACATAATTTCTTCAAACTAGATATTGCATCCTACAAAGTAAAACTTAATTATTTTAAAACAGCCCATAGCAACCTTAAAAGCAAATTAATTTATCAATAAGCTTCACAGATACCATTTTAATTGTAACTTAATGAGCTTAAAATAAGCATAGTGTGGATATAATCACCCTCCTCAGAGTCCCTTAGAGTCACTGTCCAGAGAAGATTTTATCTCAGCAACCATAGCTAAGCAATATAAAATCTTTCCTATTGAGTGGTAAAATGTATGTAGTGATTCACAGTGGTTTAAAATTAGAGAGATTAGCATTTTATAGCCATGGATACCACAGAGTGTGTTTCTCTCTTAAAGGGGTATGTTCCTCCCCATGAAAGGGACCAGAAACCAGAGCTAAGCCTACAGCTCTTTTCCTCAGTGGGAAAACCTGTACAACTGGAAGGATCGATCACTCCAGCAACAGCAAGTATTTCAAACCAACCCCATCTGTTGGCTTTCACTCCATGGAGTAAGATCCCAGAAAATACTGGCAGAAAACAACTTTCCTTTTTATATTCGTAGGTGAAGTCAGTTACATGGAACTGCTCAGCATTACATTTCAATCTAGAGTTCCTTGAGTTTTATAGCATGAATTTCTTTCAATGATCTGAATTTTCCAGTTACTGTTCTCCCTGGAAAGGTGCTCTCAAAATTTAAACAAACTCTCAAACAAGTCAACAATGAGCTATTGCTGTTAAACCTGGTCGTCAAACACTCTACGGTCCCACTTTAGACTTTAAAAATGCTTTCCTACCTTTGCTAAATGAAGAGGGTGAAGCACATAGTAGACTATATGAGGGAAACACAAAAATAGCAAGATGCAGAAGTGCTCAAACTGGGATTAAGGAGGAAGCTTACATCTCCAACTCCAAAATCAAGTTAGTAAGGTCTAGTCTATCACTGCCAAAACTCCCTGGTTGGAAGGGTGGGACCCTAAGTTCTCCTGTGTTTTGGTGCATGCTGAAAGTAGCACAGCCCAAGGGATCAGCACCTTCCTAAAACCCATATCAGGTCAGACACTGGGCCCCTCATGCTGTCATTTCTACTTCAGTTTAAACCCCAGTAGACAGAGTTCCAGCCCTGCAGAGTTGCAGATGTGCAATTTTAACTCAGGCACGTCAGAGCCTAAAAGTGAAAGAACTCCTACCCCAGGTTTTAACAAGACCCTCAAAATAGGCAACTTTTTTCATATGTATGTAAAAACAGTAAAGCATATGGCCTGATGCAAAGCTAGAGAAGGTCCATCAGAAAGCCCCAGAAAGCCCACAGAAAGGCTCTTGCTGATTTCAGTGTGATTTGGATCAGACTTTTATTGCATTACTTACAGTTCTGGAATCCACAGGTGTAAAGAAGCCCTGCATACAAATCTTTTAATATGGAAATAGAAAGGGAACACCCTGTGATTTCTCATTCCAATTACAAATTTTGAAGTTAAGGCAAATAGTCAAAAATAAATATGTGTTTTCACAGCTGCTCATAATAGCTTAAAATACAGAAAGCTTGAGTTATAACTGATTTTTCTACTTTAGAACTGCATCATAACTTCCGCCCCCATATGCATTTGCTCAGAGGGGCCTGCTAAAATAAATTGCCAAGAATGAGAGTGCATTGCCATCTGCTAAGAGTTGGATAAGACTGGAGCAAGCTTTACCCACTTTTAAAAAAAAATCTTGTCCTCATATTGCCATCAGTTTCTCCTCATCCTCTGTCTTGTCGTGACCTTTTTTCAGTTTCTGAATGAATCCCAAGGTCATGAATAACACTAATAATAAGAGTAATAAAAATAGTAATAACTTAGGCAAGAACCACTGAAGTCAGAGAGGAAGAACACTAAGCGGGCAATGAAATCTGCCTCCTTACAACTCCATGATTATATCTACTTTGTCTTATTTACAGTTTCAGTACATTTTATAACCTGCCAATTGGCAATGTTGTTGTTCCTTTTGCTGCCTTTTAGAGGTGATTCTGTAACATAACGGTTCTCATTCCCCCAAAGCATTTCTTCATATGATGTGAGGATTTAGGTTGACCCTTCTTATATGCATCTCAGTTATTGCTTACTTCAGAGAAGTTTTGACTATTCTGTATCATATATCCGACGCTCAGAGAAAGGAAAGCTGTAGCCATTCCCTCATTGTCAAAGTGGCTCTTCAGTTACTTCTCCAGCATTTCTAAATTTCTAAATTCTCCAACATGGAGCTACACCAATGACAGGGCCTTTCTTTTTCATAGTGGGAATGTATTAACCCGTCAAAACCAGCATCTCAACTGTTCTGAATAATTCTGATTTAATGGTTCTTCTGGTTACTGAGAAAATGTAATGGGACTTCTACTGCATAAAGGGAAGACTCCAGCAAGCTATACAGCCCAAGGTCACAACCAGATTTCTTCCAGGAAGGAGATATTCCTGTACTTGTCAGCTAAAGAAAGGAAACAGGAAAAGTCTCCTTTGTCTTTTGCTGAAGAAGAGTCAGAGAAGCAAGGGGGGACAAAGCCAGATTCTTAGGAATACAGCTGAGATCCATGAACAAAACATATTTGCAAAGCAGCAAAGACACATCTCCTAGAGCTGAGATTAAATGCATCCATTTCTGCATCATTCATAGGCATGTAATTCTGAAGAATTTACTCAAAGGCAATGTATCTTATAAGTAAATATCACATTAGTGCAATTATGTATGACAATTATTGTTCCAACAAATTGATATTAAAAATTAATAAAGCCATATGACAGGTGTCCTCTATGTATCTCTCACACCCATTTTCTTTCTACAGTGTGGAGGCAGAAAATTTCTTTTGATTTCTTTTACTGTAGTTTGACCATCAAGTCTCTCATCTGAGATGATCTGGGAAACCAGTCTGCTCAAAAGCAGTCCACTTTTATTCTTTCCAAAAGGGACAGAATTTTGCCTGTTCTGCCAAACTGTACATTTTGCCAGTGATAAGTTAGGGTCTGAGAAGTTTCACAAATCTGATTTTTGAATTCTGTTTACATCCACACAGCCTACATTATATTCTCAGGTATTCCTCACTGAAATTACTTCATCTGTGATCCAGAATAGATGGAAAAGTGTCAGAGATCTGAAAGGCAAGATAGGGAACAAAAAGGTTCCTCAAATCAGTCCAGTTTGATATTCTAAATTTAACATACTCTGTCCAGATGCTGGGCTTGCAGTAAAAGCTTATAAGCAAAGAACAGCTGCCTCAGTCTTTCAAATTAGATTTGTTAGGTCAGTATCATGCTCATGGATGGGCCACACAAAGGGAAAGCCTGAAATTCCAGTAATGCCTGAAGAATAAGAAGACATTCTGCTACGTACATCATGTGATGTATCAGGATATGTTCATGTTGTTTCCAGCAACATTATTCTTTCCTGTGTTCCCCTAGTTGAAAGCAAAAGCTTTCAGCTTTTTGGACCCCATAGTTTGGAAGTCATCTAGATGACCTCAGTGAAAAACAAGACACTCAAAAGCTAAACCACTTTTTTTTTTTTTTCCCCTAAAATTGTGTGTCCAGAACAACAGAATTGATTGGACTCTGGTTGGTACAAGTGAGTGTTTGGATCATATTCTCTTTGCCAAACAGTGCATAGTCCCCTCACTTGGCTTTGGGGTGGGCTGAGGGGCAAGTACGTGTTTGGGTACCAAGTCTTAGAGACGTAAGCCTTGTACTGTAGCCTTGAATGCGAGTCAGACATTTGTCATGCACTGAATGGAAATAAAAAAGGGCACTAGGCTGAAATTTTATGTATCATTATTTCCTTATTAGAGACTGCGGTAGGATCATATCCTGAGGTTGCTAGATCAACAAATGTGGGATTCTTGAATCTACAGATCACAGAGATGCACTGGAAAATTCAAGATTTGTATCTCTTCTTTTTCTTTAAAAAGATCACTGATTAATTCAGCTTTTAGTGTTGTTCTTGATCGGTTGTAAATGAGAAAATAATCTAATCCAGACATCCTCACAAATAACAGTTCTTGTGATGATAGCTGCAAAATTTTGTCACAGTTCAGGTAAGTAGAGAGAAGACAAATAACTGGACTGAAACATGGTAAGAAAGAATCATAAATGTTCAAACACAGTAAGAGCAAGAAATACATCAAAGTCCCTGCAGAGACAATAGAAGATGAAGCCACAACAGAAAGACTTGAAGAAAAAATCGAAGCCATGGCAGAAAATCTGAGTGTATTTTGTAACTGCATTTGTTGGGGGAAGAGGGAGGTAGGGGGAAACAACAAAGCCACTTTTTTATGGTAAGCTCATGGAAGGCCTGTCTCAACTCAAGGTGTCAACAATTAAGGAGTGAAAAAAAAAGAAAGAGAAGTAACAATTGGATGGAACAAGATGGTAAGAACTCATAACTCCTAAAGGTACTCTCAAGAATAGAAGAGCCAAGCCACTACATCCCTTAAAACTGCCTCATGGCCAGGAAAGAGGCAACAGTTTTTACAAAGGCTTTCAAAAGAGAATTAAGGAGCTATAAGCAAATAACCTCAACTTCTATACTGGGTAAATAAATAGCAACTCTTCTAAGAACAGAATTAGCAAGTACAAAGTGGAGAAGATCAACATAACCTTCACAGAGGTCAAGCGTCACAAATTTGCTCTAATTGCCTGAGTATACTTTTAATAAACATATGGACAAAGAAAATGCATTTAATATAATCTACTTTCATTTCCAAAAAACATATGGGAGAGCTTACTGTGAGAGGCTTGTAAAGAAGCAAACTAAAATGGACAAAAAGCAAAGGTCCTCACATGGTCACATGATTAGAAAACCAAGGGTAAGAATACGTACACAGTTTTCATGTTGTGGGAGGTCACTATGAATCTCTGCCTGGGGCCACACCATTCACCATACCTAGAAGCGGGTGGATGATACGCAGAGGGTTTTCAACATTTGTTAACAATACCAGCTGTGCAGGTTAATAGAGATGCCATCAGACTGCAGAAATGCAGAAAGGTCTTATCACTAAGTGACTGAGAGGGAAAATGGCAGATCAAGTTCAGTGCAGGTAAATCTAAAATAAAACACAGGAGGAAAATTGTAATTGTATGTTTATGATGGTAGGCTCTGAGTTGGCAATTGCCATTCAGGAATGAGTCCATGGGGTAATTCCATTAAATAATTCAATAACCTTGTATGAAATCCAAACCACTGTTTTAAAAGCACTGGGAAAAGCAACTACAGCTTCAGTACCGCAGGAAGTTCTTTCTCCTCCATACCAAAATGTTCAGGAAAAGCATCACTAAGTGCTGCTTGTTCCTTACATTCTTACCTAAGTGTCTGCTGTTGACCATCCTTTGGTTCAGCAGGGGTTCATGGGCCTACTATGGTCTAATGACTATTATTTTTATTCTTTTGTATCTTACAGTTTATCCACCTAATAAAATTTGCTCTTTGTACTACTGTAACATAATACTTCAAATCCTATAAGCAGTGTAACAGGAACACTCCATCCCCAGTGACTGGTGAGATAGTGATTTCAGATATATCACAAGTCCTTTTAACCTAGCAGAGCTTTATCTGTATATACAAGCTTGAACAAACAAAATAGTAGAATTTAGGAAGGAAGAAGCATGACACTATTTGTCTTCATGCCCGTTCCCATTTGCTCCTGACAGTACAGTTTCTCACTGCTTTTCTCACTGTCTAACTCCTAAGAGACATTTTTCTATGGTTAATATATCTCATGTCATTTCCCAGAGGTTGTGTCACTGTAATTTCCAATCCCTGACTGTGGTAAAGACATCTGTGAAAATTATAAACACCCACCCTGAAATTGCAATATTAAGTTAGGAAAAATTCCCTTTTGAATAAATGGGAATGGCCCTTCTTGAAAAAAAAAAAAAAAGCTGGAGGCCTGTAGATGCAAGTGGAGGAAGAACTTGAATTGCTTTAGAAAAAAATGAAGTGAGAGCAAATGTTTTTCAGCACGCTATGTACTAGAGCTTCAATCTGATCATTATGTCCACTCAGTCCCCTTGGAACACAGTATATTCTATTCTTTCACCAATGATAAGGTGGTCTCAATCCAAACAGTGGGTTTTCTCCTAAACAGAGTTTGAATGTTTCATAGTAAGCTGTATGATTTCCTCTTGTTTCTCTCAAATTCAAAGCAGTGTCTTAAATAGACACTTTGGGATGCCACAAGTAACACTTAAGCAAAAGATGCAAGAATAGAAGGTGACTACATGTCCCCCTTACCACCAAATAAAACCACAAAAATCTGATTTATATAGATTAATTGTACAGGCTGGCAGGATCATAACTAGACAAGAAGTTCTCAATACCATATCTCGATGTTTCAGAGAAGCATAAGGACAGAGAGGACCAGAAGAGCGCCACAGAGGTCCTTTCAGGTGAAGTTAACAGGCATTGACCTTATCCATGGAGAATGGAGTCTGCTGGTAGGGTTAAGAGAGCTTTCCAGCTTGTACTTCCCTAAATATTTCAAGAAAGTCTTCATTGGAGACATACTGAAGAACCAGTGGGCACTACAAACTTACCAGAGGAATGCTGTTGCCTGAAAGCTTCACTAGAGGGAGGACTGGCTCATGTCTTGACAGTCATGCTATGGAGGATGAGAGAAGGAAAGAGCAGGTGCTAGTGGTAAGTATATTAAAAAAAATGAATGACCAGCAGGTTTTCTTGATTTCATGACCCTCTCTTTTGGCTTTTACACAGGTCTGCCTGTCCCCTTGCAAAGGCTGCTTGATGGAGGAAAGGCTGCCACCCTCCATCTCAGACCCTTCAGGATCCTATGATAGATTTCATAAAGCATAGATATGACCAAAAAGCTGCTTGCCAAAATCTGGACAGAACAGCGTCTACTGTTACTGGGACTGTTTAATTTGAGGAAGAGGAGGCTGAGGCACCGTAGAGTCCCATCGCTCTCTACAACTACCTGAAAGGACATCGTAGACAGGTTGGTGCTGATCTCTTCTCACAGGTGATTAGCAACAGAACGAGAGGGAATGGCCTCAAGCTACAACAGGGGATATTTAGCTGAACATTAGGAAAGAATTTTCACAGAAAGGGTGGTCAGACACTGGAATAGGCTGCCCCATCCCTGAATGTATTTAAGAGTCATTTAGATGTGGTGTTGGGAGATGTGGTGTAGGGGAGGAATCTGTAGAGTAGGGCTGATGGTTGGACTCGATGATTCCAAGGGTGTCTTCCAACCTGAAAGATTCTATGATTCTACTCTGGCAACTCAGCTAAGTGAGATAGAAAAAAAAAAAAAAAAGAAGGCCAGCACCCTACAAACTCAAAACTTCAACATGAAACAGCATCCCCAAATCTTCCCAAGGGGAGAAGGATTCTGAGCCTGTTCCCATTTGCCATCATTGCCCAGGAATTAACTGGATGCAAGTCCCAAAGCCCTCTCAGGGTTGCACCTATGGATAGCTGGCTTTGGAGTGATTTGATTTGGAGTCATCTTTGATTTGGAGTGACTTGGTGTTTTTTTTCTCCAGTATACATCTGACTAGGTTTCCCAAAAAGCCTTATTAATTCCCTTCCCTCTCACAGCAGGAGTAATGTGACTTCCCATCTCTTTAAGGTGTTGATCTGAAGAACATCCAGCCCAAGTTCTTCCTCTCCCTTCAGCACAGAAACCCAAGTGTGAAGGCAAATTGACCCAGGACTGGGCATTTGGAGTTTAGTATTGTTACTGGCTCTCTGTTCTGACAGGTGGGTATTTTTCTTCAATGGATCATTTTTTGGCACATGGGGATGGCCTCCTCCTGCACCTTTAAGCCAGCCTTCCTGAACTCATTTGCCCTTCAGGGCTGCCTCCCTAGGGACTCTTTCAACTAGGCTCGTGAAAAGACCAAATTTCGCCTTCCAGAAGTCTAAGGTAGCAATTCTTGTGACCCCGCTCCTTGTTTCTCAAAAGAATCAAAACCTCTACCATTTCACAGAATCACAGAATGATACGGGGCTGGAAGGGACCTCTGGTCCAACACCCCTGCCAGAGGAGGTCCTCCTGCAGCACGGGAACGTGTCCAGGCGGGTTTTGAATGTCAGCAGAGACACAGGCTCCACCACCTCTCTGGGCAGCCTGTTGCAGTGCTTTGCCACCCCCAAAATGAAGAAGTTCCTCTTCATGTTTAGATGGAACTTCTTATATAGAAGTTTGTGCCCATTTCCTCTTATCTCTCACCCTTCCCTCATGAGAGAGATATTTTAGCCCCCTAATCATCTTTGTAGACCTTTGCTGTACCCTCTCCAGTTCCCTGTTTTTCTTGAACCAGGGAGCCCAGAACTGGACACAGTACCCATATAGTGCCTCACCAGGGCAGAAGAGAGGGATAGGATAACATCCCTCAACCTGCTGGTCACACTCTTCTTAATGCACCCCAGGATGCCACTCTTGGCTACAAGGACACATTGCTGGCTCGTGGTCAACCTGTTGTCCACCAGGACTCCCAGGCCTTTTTCNATCTCACTGGATGGTGACACAACCTTCTGGTGTGTCAGCCACCCCTCCCAGTTTTATGTCATCAACAAACTTGCTGAGGATACACTCTGTCCCTTCATCCCAGTCATTGATGAAAATATTTAAGAGGACTGGACCCAGTACTGACTCCTGGGGAGCACCACTTGTTATGGACCTCCAACTAATCACGACCCTCTGAGCTCTGTCTTTCAGCCAGTTTTCAATCCACCTCACTGTCCATTCATCTAACCCACACTTCCTAAGCTTACCTATGAGGATGCTGTGGGAGACATTGTTGAAAGCCTTGCTGAAGTCAAGGCAGACAACATCCACCACTCTCCCCTCATCTATCCATCCAGTTATGCTATCATAGAAGGCTGTCAGATTAGTCAGACATGGTCAGATGTGATCTGACTAATTGCTTAATCCAGGTTGACTAATTTCTTTTCCTCCATATGCTTTGCGATGCTGCCCAGAGCAAGCTGTTCCATCATCTTTCCAGGGATGGAGGTAAGGCTGACCAGCCTGTAGTTTCCCAGGTCCTCCTTCTTGCCCATTTTGAACACTGGAGTGACATTGACTTTCCTCCAGTCCTCGGGCACTTCCACGGTTCTCCAGGACCTTTCAAAGATGATGGAGAGCTGTTCAGCAATGACATCTGACAGCTTCCTCAGCACTCTTAGGTATATCCCTTCAGGACCCATGGACTTAAGGATATCCAGTTTATGTAGCTGATCTTTAACTTGATCTTCCACAAGTCTTACTTCGCGCAGACTTTCTCTGTTACCTCCAATGTGTGGGACTCTTGAGGGCTCACCTGAGCAGTAAAGACTGAAGCAAAAAAGGCATTCAGCCTTCTCTGCATCCTCTGTCACCATGGCACCCATCTCATTCAACAGTGGGCCCATTTTTTCTCTAATTTTCCTTTTGCCTCTGATATACTTGAAGAAATCCATTCCATTGACCTTGATGTCCCTTGTCAGGTTTAATTCCAAGGAGGCCCTGGCTTTCCTTGTCTCATCCCTGCATACTCTGACAGCACTCCTGTAATCTTCCCAAATGGTGAGTCCTTTCTTCCACGTACTGTAAACTTCCCAAGATGGCCTCTAACTGTCACATCCCCACAAGTCCTTCTCTCTTCACAAACAACAGGTCCAGCAGGGCACCTTCCTTAGTCGGCTCCCTCACCAGCTGTGTCAGAAAGTTATCCTAAACACACTCCAGGAACCTTCTAAACTGTTCCTTCTCAGCTGTATTATATTCCCAGCAGACATCTGGTCAGTTTAAGACCTCCACAAGAACAAGAGCGATTGCCAAGGGTGTCAAGTGAGGCTTTGCCCATGATAAAAAGATGATATTGCCTCTGAAACACTTCAGATACCAAGTTGGAGAGTCTCACCCAAATTTCCATACTCTGCTGACTCCTGCACAATCACTGCGAGACCTGCAGATCAGCCCTGCAATTTGTTTCCCCTGTTGCAGCTCGCACTTTTGTTTTCCCTTTGGGAAGGACCTCAACCACATTTGACATCATGGAGGGCTCCAATAACTCGAGAGGCTATTTAAGTATTTGGAGCATTGGGAAAAGCTGTTTTCAAAACTCTGGTGATGACTGGCAGAAACGGGTGCATTTGCATCAGTCCAGAGACAGCTGGACGAGAGCTGGACGAGGAAACAGAATGCTCCAACTTGGTGTTTGTCCTGGTTTGAGGTAAAACAGAACGCATTTGCTTTTCAGTGATTTTACTTTTCAGCTGAGCCTCTTCTAACTCACTGCCTCTCTGAAATTAACGGTGTATTTTTCAGTCAGTGTGAGCTTCTAGCAGATAAGGTCTGATGTTTCTAGAGAATCCCAAGGAATGGTATGCAGAGACTCCTGTTTACACTTTGTGCTATACCAGCTCACTTTGTTCTACACAAAGTTGGAGGTCAGAAGCAGAAAAGCTTAGTAGGGTCACACCTGTGGGGAGGAGAGGACAGGACATGTGACCCAAAACTCACTAAGAGGGTATTCATCCCACCCACCTCAGTCTCAGTAGAAAAGCTGAGGGATGAAAGGGGTCTGTCTCTTTCTTCAGTAGCTGGGGCCCAAGGTGGGTTCTTGTTCTTGGTCTGCCTTTGATGCCAACCCATGCGTTCCTGGCTCCAGATGTGGAATCCAGTTCCTGTTCAGCACTGATTCCAGTCTGGGATTTTCCCAGTGCCTGCTGCTGACATGATTATCATCCTGGGAACTCGAGACAGGTCATATGAGTTGTATATATTTCAGTATTTCTTTATTAACATTATTATCTTGTCTTTTTATTATTATTAAAATTTTCTAACACTCCCTGAGCTTCTTTACAGCTGGTAAGTCTCTCCCTCTGTCTTTCTCTTTTCTGTTTTCTCCCTCCTTCTTGGAAAGGGAGAAAGGTTAAAGAGGCCATGTGTCCTTGGGTTTTGTGGCCAGCCCAGCCCAAATCACGACAGTGGTGCCCAAGTGAAGTCTGCCAGCCAGAGAATAAGGGCAGTTGTGCCTCTCTCCTCACCTCTGCTGAGGTGGTGCTGGGGCTGCACGATGCAGCCCCTTGAAGCCCAGGCATCAGAACTCATCCAGGGAATCCAAGCAGTAAAACTAAATCAGCACCTACAAGGCAGATAGCACTGATGAAACCATGGAGGTAGGACAGGTGTGACTTTGTTCCCCATTTTTTGGGAAGTCCAATGAAAAAGGGTAGTTCCTGGCATAGGAGAGAGAGACCTTCCGAGCAGTGGCTATGTTGTTGCTTTGCACCCTTCCCAACACATGTGATACGCTCAGGACAGTTGAGAGGGATGAGCAGTGCCTGTTTGCCAGGCAGTGGGGCTGGCTAGGGAGCCTGTGAGGAGCTGTGATGCAGTCCTTTCCAAAACCTGAGCAGCAGCATCCCTCATTGTCCCTTGCTAGAAACCCAGTTTAGAAAGCCAAAGGCAGTTATTTTGTATTGTTTGGATGGTTTTGTCCTCCAATTATCTCAGGTGAACTGGGAGCTTTTGAAGAACTGCCAATATCTCCGTGTCTACTTGCTGTGTCTTAGCGATTCAGACACCACTAGCCCGTGCAAGGACTGACACCTGACATGAGCCAAAACATTGGACATTACCTGTTACTGTAATTAGTGGGTCAAAGAACTCCAAATTGTGAGTCTTGTGACCTTGCTGGTGTGTCTGCTCAGCTTTGCACAGAGCTTCAACAAATGACAAATGAGAACTACAGATGCTGGAGTGGTATATTTCTCCTGACATACACGGTCTGCCAAGGGCAGGTGCATGCCTTTTCTCAGGGGCCATCTCTGTATACCTCGGAAATATGTCCACTACTCAGAGCAGAGTTCAGAGCTTTGAAAGATTGATAGGACCTGGGCTCCTCGTTCTTCTTGCCTGCTTGGATTTCCTCAGTTGCTCAACCCAGAGAGCTCTCTCTCCAGCTTTCTCCTCTTACTCTCTGGTTGCCTATTCCTCTCCTCTTCACAGGTTGTTTTTCACTTTCTGCTTGCATGTGAAGAGCCTGGCAACCTTTCCATGTAAGAGGTGTGTTAGACAGGGAAAGCCATGAAAAACTTGAACCAATTCTGCTCCAAAACCAAAGTTGGCTCATTTTACCTCCTCTCCTCAGACAAACTCTGCAGGTGCTCACTTTCTGGAGCAACTGGAGGCACCTACAATGGAAATGTTGACATTAACAGCTGGCCAGGACCTACCTGCCCCATTTTGTTGTCATGCTGTTTGTGGACCTGACATACCTCTGTTTCTGCTTTTACCTCCAGTGCTGCTGACTCCTTGCCTGATGCCCCAGCAAATGCAGCTGCCTCCTCCTCAAAGAGCTCCCAATGGTGTTCAATAAGGAACTCCACCAGCTGCGTCACCTACACAAAGCAAACCATTGGTTTCCACCTAGGTGACTGCAAACTGCTCAAACAGCCTCTTCCCCTCCTGACCCTTGCTTCTGTGCAGAAAGAGGCAGCTATGTACAGGACTGGTCTTCACAGCAGCTCTTCCCACCACAAGCATTTGCTGAAAAGAGGAGGCAGACAGGTACTCTGAGCACAGGAGCTGTGCTGGGCCCAGAAGCCTGTAGCCAGCTGGTAAGCACAGCATACCTTCTCCGTCACCTTCAACAGGACATCGAGGGGGAGCGTGTGCTCCTCAGGTGGGCAGAGCAGGTTTGGCTCCACACAGATGGCCAAGTTGTGGGCATTCGTCCTGCTGGTGGCCCCGCTGCTGGTGATGTTATGCAGCAGGGACAGCAACTGCTTGAGGAGCAGGAGGTTGCCTTTGCGCAACTTGCTGGCCACCCTGAGGGAACAGGAACACAACATTAATAAAGTAGACACTGTCAACACAGGCCACCCAGGCTGATCTCACCCAAGGCCAGCTGAGAGAAGGCTCCCTGGCCATGCCAGCTCTCCAGCAGAAGGACTGCCTTCTCTGAGGTACAGCCACCTCTTTCCCTCCCTGCTCTTCTGAATGGGCTGTGGCAGTGTGCCATCCTGGCTGCAGAGAGCTGCCAGGAGCTGGCCAAAGAGAGCTCCACTGCTGCCAGAGCCCAACCACCTGGGCACCGCTGCAACAGTTGAGGTCTCTCGTCCATACAAACAGCCAGGGCAGGCAGCTCCTCCTGCTGGGGGTCCTGCAAGGGAAAGAGAGCAAAGAGTTGTGGAGGAGAAGTGCCTGGTGAGTGCTCCCACACCCTCTCAGCACTGTCCTCCTGCCACCAAAAGCAAGGGAGAAGCATTGTTTGGGAACAAGGCACCCCGGGGGTTCAGCTCTGTCCTGCCACAAAGCCATGGGGATGGACAACGAGAGCAACAGGCCCTGTGCAGCATGAGTACCCACCTGTGAGAGGAGAAGGGCTGTCCAGTCCCTGTCTTCTGCAAACTCACCAGCTGCGTGGCCAAGTCCCTCTTGGCTGGCAGAGGGGATGGGAGGTGGGCACTGCTTGGCATCAGCCTGCAAGAAATGTTCTCTGCTCAGCAAGCAGTCCCGCAGCAGAAAGGGACCCCAGTGAGCCACATCAGCCCACAGCCCTGCCCTCACCGGCCCAAGCCACCCTCACCTCTGCCTGGCCCTCATCCAGCTTCTCCAGGCTGTTAGCATGGAGCATCATCACCTGGCCAAAAGGAAAAGAGCAGAAAGTCAGAAGCTGTGCATCTGATGCTGGGCTGGAGCAGGCTCTGCAGGCAGAGTGGAGGCAGGAGGGACACTTACAGCATTGCAGCGCCTCAGCTCCTTCAGCAGGAGCTTGATGGAAGGCAGCTGGGTTACACGGGCTCCCTCCACTCCTTCTGGTGGCCTATACACAGGGACAGGGCAGAGAAAAAGCTGTGTGAGACCCAGACTGCCTTGTCCCTTTCCTGACAGCTCTCCCAGAGCAAGGCGCTGTAGATGCTGAGGGGACGGCACCACAGGAGCATATAACTGATGTGGTTAGTAGAAAACAGGCCTCCTGTTCATCATTTTAGTCTTTTTACTATTTGGCAGTTTTATTTCCAAAAATACAGATTTTCAGCAACCTTAGTTCTCTCTCTCGTAGGTAATCGAAACATGAAGCTGAAGTAATAGGTATTAGTTACTTGGAGAAATTCAGAGCAGATTCCGCACCATCTGAAATCCCTTGTGCCGTTCTTTGTTCTTTACTTTGGACATTTTTCCTCATTACAGATTGCATTTCAGTCTTCAGAGGGTTGACAGGTAATATGTATTTTTAATATGTGTCCATGGCAACATTTATTTCATTAAAGCATACTGTTATGCCGCACTGGCAACAAATTGACAGTATCTAAACTAATTCCAAAAATAATAATTACACCTTTCCACACTGTCAACAAAGAGATCACTATCAACATCCCCAGCCTTAGATAATTACTCAATCCACTCCTGAACTTAATTTCAGTCTAAAACTAACCTCTTCTAGGAAACAGCTGAGTGACTGTAAAGCCTTGTACCACTAAAGAGTCACCATAATAAGTCTGTAGTGAAGTAAGAAATAAAGTGAGTATGAGAGCAGAGATCCACATTTCAAAAAAGGCATCAAATGTCTTTTAACGAAAGCAGTGTGGCTGAGCTCAGCCTTCTCACACAGTTATAACATTGGAATAATTGGCCTCTTCAGTGTTTTACAGATTAATATTTACTTTCTTGGACTATTTCTATCATACCAGTGGGATTTACATTGCTTCTAGCAATGGCCTCATTCTCATCTAAATGAAGGATAATAGCGTTTGATGATCACAGAATGCGTTTCCTTCATTTACTCCCTTACTTTTTGGATCTTTCTCAAACCCTGCATGGCCCAATGCTCCCCTCTGGTTTAACTCTGCCAGAGGAGAATTCTGTTGTACACGGTATATACAGTAATATTATACGGGTAATGCTTCTAAGTCCTGCCTAATACATACTGTCTCCCAAATTCCTGTAGGGTGCATGTTTTACTTTTCTCCTGGTCAGCATGGTAGCACTGTTCCCAGCACAGAGTGACTTCCTTGACAGGTGAACACAGAGTCAATATTTTGCTTCTTGTTGGGAAGGTTCAGTACAAATTAGCAGATCATTGGGCATAACACTTTAATGAAAATTATTTAGTTCATGTCCCACTCTAAGTGGACTTTTTTTGCCAGTGACTTCCAAAACAGAACTCTAGAAACACTCTGTGAGGCTACACTACATCCTGACAGGACACTGGATACCTTAATAAGTATATCCTTTCTGTGTTAGATTTCAGCACCTGTGGCCTCTCAGACATCAGGCCAGGTAGAAAGGTGTCTAGCATCTTCTTGAAAGGCATATTAACCATTACTTGGATATTAATAAGATTGTAGAGGTCTGATGTATAATTCCAGACAATGCCTCCAAGATAAATGTGTGTGAAGCAGTTCAGTCATCAAGAAGAGATGATTAAAGATATTGGCTAATTCTATCTGCCTCACACCCATCGTACCAGCCCCATTCCGTACACTTTATTAATGAGCGCACCAGTAGAAAATCTGTTATCAATGTTCTTATTATGCAAAGGTCACAGACTGCATTAGCATTTGCAATACAGCAGTTCTTCTAGAGGTTGTATAAGTCAGTCACTTGCCAGACAAGCTACCACGTAAAGAACCCATCATCTTTCTCACATGCACTCCTGCCTAGGCTCAGAAGTCGAAGCATTTCATGAGCATCAAGAAGTCAGTATTATCCATATTGCTCACATCTCTTCTGTGACACCCATTTTCTACAAAACACCTGCCTACAGAGATCTGAAAAGCAGCACAGCTGGAAGTATCTAGCTGGCAGAACGTCTCAACAAGTTTCTATATGTTTGTTTTCCAAGGAGATTTTGTGCCTGCCACTAAGTCCTCAAATAAATGTTGATGCTGTTCCCAAAGCAGCAGAAACGCCGCTCACAAGACAAATGGGGAAGGAAAACACAACAGCTTTTTTTATAGTTACCAATCTTTACAGAACTCTGAGGTCAAGGGATGATGGCATTCAGATCTTGATAATGAACATGACATTTTCAGTTACATTATCTTCTCTAAATGTCAGAACTGAGTACACCAGTCACAATACATCAGTGCACTCAGAAGGGATCCAGTCTTCAATACCCTCACACCAGTTTTATACCAGTTTGACTTCATTTATATTAATAGAACTGTAAAATAAAAAGCAAAATTTAAAAATAAAAAATAGAAATAAATAGGAATACAGCAGAGGGATGGAGCCAATAATGATTTCTGAATTTCTGTGAGGAACACATCCCTAAGTAAGATATCTTGGACACTGTAGCAGCTGTAAAGATGATTATATTTTAAGAAGAAATCCACTCAGCCGTTCTGTAATATATCAGACAGTATGATGTCTGGGGCTTTTCTCAGATGTAAACCAAGACTGACACCTTCCCAGGTGTTCGGTACCTCTGTAAGTGACCCTGAAAATTTGAATTAGACTTGCAGAAGGACATTTACGAACTGGTAAGCAGAAAATGAAAAGAGCAAACTGAAAAGAAAGAATCAATACCCGAAATACTGATGGTACTGATACCCTTCAGCACAATCAGACCAGAAACTTTAGCCTTTTTGCTCAGAATACTTGGTTGAAAATAGCAGACATACATGGGCACATGGATAGTTAGAAGAGCTATACTGCTAAGACCATTTGTCTTACCACTTTTTGGTACATGTGCAAAGCCTCTTAGTGAAGCTAACATAATCTCTGGCTCCTTATCTCTGTTTGTCATTGACAACTCACATTCTTATTAGATTCAGAACCTGTGGTACGAGAAGGAATAATAAGGGAGCACTTAAGTTTTAGATCTCTGCTTGATTCCTCCCAAACTCTCGTAACGATGTTCATAATCTCATATTGACATTTTTACTTTAAGTGCCTTTTCAAGGGTATAATTAAAAAAATACATACATACATACATAAATCCATTCACACAGACACAGCTTTGACAAACTCATGCATCTGCAAATTTGAGTGAAAAAATAAAATTTGGCAGATGAGAAACTTTACTTTAGAAAGCAGAGAAAATTACAAGGGTGTGACACGGTAACCAGCTGGATGTGAGCTGAGACTGATTTAATTTTAGCTGAGAGCAAAAATGCAACCTTCCAGTGCATTAACAGACACTACGCAGTAGAAGTGGTGAAGTAGTAATCATTTGGTACAGAGCATTTTGTCTGGTCCTCATGTCACACAGAAAAAGGTTCAGAAAGCTGTTCAAACAAGAATGGCAAGTCCAGATACAGCCCTGTTATTAAAGAAATAAGAGCATGGTCTATGCAGTTTCTCTAATGGAAGGTGAACACAGAGCTTGATCAGTCTCTAGAGATCTACAAAGCAGAGAAATTCCTGAAAATAGATGGATTTTTAAGCTAGCAGAAGAAAGACACTACAAGATTCAATACGTAGATATGGAAGCAGGAGGCTGATTAAAAAATAGGTGGAAACACTTAACAGGGAATTCAACAACTTTCTTATAAATGTGATGAGTTTAATTGACTGTCTTTAAAGAAATACTAGATACAGGCTATTAACATTCATGGCGATTAACAGCTAGCACAGAAGACAGTGAAGAATAAGAGTGTTTTTTTCATAAATAACTAGCTTCTTTAATTCTGCACATTTAAATCATGGCTACCATAACTGGCAACAAAAGTTACAAGACATAAAAATTATTGCAAGAAATTTCAAAACCAAACTATTACAGTTACATGTGTTGACCCAGAAAATACTTGGGACATTTTGACTTCTACTTGACTCCTCTACCAAAGCCAGTGGCTTTTCATCATTTAAAGAAAATCACACATTGCAAGTGCATTTCCACATGCAAGTACTTAAACATGTTTTCTTTGTTTATGTTTATATCTTAATGATATTATTTGAAAGCAATTGATCACTGGCAGGTATGTGTCCTCATACAGCTCTAGCACCCTCTTCAGGAACCCCATCTTCATCACTTGTTATAAGAAGAACAGTTGGAAAAAAAAAGGTGTTTCCAAGCACAGTTTTTTACACATTTTAAATGATGGAGAGACTAGCTCTGCATAAAGGTATTTTCTTTCCTCATGCATTTTCTATTTCCCACACTGTTTGCCTCTTTCATAATGTTTAAGATATCTATTCCAGCATCTTGCAGCAGATTCAATATTTTGAGAACTTTTTCACCTTCATACAGTAAAAAGTGTGCTACTCCATTTGGAACTAATTTCTTTATGCTTCTATAGTTATTACTTAATGCTGCCTGCCTGACATCACACGGATTTCTACTGAATCTTCTGTTTGTTTACTTTTCTTCCTGAACCTTCTCTCTCTCAGCGCTATGTTCATTTTTCACCATGAATAAAAGTTTCACGTGAGTTATATAAGATGACAAAAGATATCATAGAGAATAAAACAGAGGAAAGCTCTTAGTACAACAAGAAAAATTAATCCAAAACTTCTTGGCAATAACACTGGTCTTCTCCTCACCCAGTTCATCCTTGCATGCTTGATATTGTCACAGTAAAGGTAATTTTATTCTTCTGATTTTTTAAATGAAAAATCCATGTTAAAGATTAAATTAAATTTGATTTTGCTAGCTGATACATTTTAATGTACATTTGTAAGTGAGAGAATGTTCTTATAAAAATACATCTCCTTATGTATTGGTGCCCTCTCCTGCAATGAGCTGAGTGCTGTAGGTCCTCAGCCACAACGTATGGCAAGGTAACAGTGTTCAAAACAGTTCCCAGAGGAAAGGCTGTTGAAGGGGCAATCATTCAAAAGCTTCTGAGCTTTGTTTCTCCACAGAGACATAGAGGAATGCCTTCTTTTAACAGTTTTTTTTTTTAAATAAAGCTCTTTAAAAAAAAAAAAAGTTGGAAAAAAAAAGGTGGAGGGAGCCTACAGGAGAGCTAGAGAGGGACTCTTTGTCTGGAAGTGTAGTGAGAGGACAAGGTAATGGCTTTAAATTGAAAGAGGAGAGATTTAGATTAAATACCAGAAACAAATTATTTCCTGTGAGGGTGGTGAGGCACTGGAACAGGTTGCCCAGAGATGTTGTGGATGCCCCATCCCTGGAAGTGTTAAAGGCCAGGCTGGATGGGGCTTTGAGCAACCTGGTCTAGGGGGAGGTGTCCCTGTCCGTGACAGGGGGGTTGGAACTTGATGATCTTTAAGATCCCTTCCAACTCTAACCATTCTATGATTCTATGATTAATTCTCAGGACTGATCCCTCATAACCTATTTCACCTCCCAGTCAGCCTAAAAAGTCTTCCCTTCAAAGACTCTTCTCCAGAATTCTTAGGGTATTCAGTGCAACTTCCTGAACTGTGAGAGCACATCGAGTACCTCCTGTGCAAGCCCTACCAGCTGTGTCAGCGGGTGCTAGTGTGCCGTTGGACCTAAGTGTGCTCTCCCCTTCTCTCCATCACAGCAGCTGGGTGCTCAGTCCAACCAGCAGAGCCATGGAGAGGTTGTTGCAGTGGAGATGCTGCGATGCTTTCTGACCTTCTCCATACTCACACAGCAGGATAGCTGCCCCAGCTTTTCCATGTCCCTTATGCTAGAAATATCTATCTGCTTGAACTCCGTGATGCATGGGAAAAATCTGCTCCCTGCACTCTCTTCATCTTCCTAATTTTACAGCTCTGCAGACTCATGAAGGGGCAGGGAGAGCAGAAAGAGGAAAGGAGGTAATGCTCTTAGCGCTTAGTGCTTTGTGGCTCAGTAGGACTTTGGGTTACCACCTCTGCCTGGTTTTGGCTGCTGTGTCTGTACCTCACTCCCTTGCAATGCAACACAGAGAATGATTTTCACAGGAAACATTCCTAAGCCCAGTTCCTCTGCTGTTGTGTTTTATGCTAGTTAAACCCCTTTCTCCAAAGCTGCCTCTATGGACATTTTAATGCCATGAGTGGACTGTATTACTGTTGATGGAAGGATGAAGTAAAAGAGGAAAGAAATAACAAAGAGAAAAATAAACCCAAAGAAAGACAAATGGTGCAAATGAAAAACGATTGCTCACCACCAACAGACTGATGCCCAGCCAGTCCCTGAGCAGCTTTCCCCCCCCAAACTCCTCCCAGTTTTATTGCTAAGCATGATGTAGTGTGGTATGGAATAACCTTTTGGTCAGTTGGGGTCAGCTGTCCCAGCTGTGTCCCCTCCCAACTCTCACCTACTCACTGTCAGGGTGATGTGAGCAGCAGCAAAGGCCTAGCCACTGTGTAAGCACTGCTCAGCAGTAACCAAAACATCAGTATGTTAAAAATGCTGGGTTTAGCACAAATCCAAAACACATCCCCATACAAGCTATTGTGAAGAAATTTCACTCTATCCCAGCCAAGACCAAAACTCTTAGAAACTAGTACCCTTGATTTTTTACCTTTTTAAGGTCAATATTGGAAGTAGTTACCATAAAATCATAGGCAATAGGTAGAGAAGGAACTTTATAAGGTCATGGTCCAATACCTTACTCTAAGCCAGGGTCAAATATTGCTCCTGAGAGATGCTTTTTTTTGTATATTCTTAAGGTGCGAAGCAGTTTCAAATATCAATTATCTCATTACGTGCTTATCCCTCCTTAACATTTCAACATATTTCCCTAGTATTTAACCTATTCAGCTGAAATCCAAACTTTGTTCGGCTAAAGCTTCCAGAAGGAAATTCTGTTCCTTCTTCAGTGAACATGGAGGGCAGTCTACTGGCTTCTTCCTATCCCATACCTTTTATATATTTCAAGACTACCCTTCTCACTGTTATTCATGCTCCTTTAATTTCCTTTTCATTAGCTGTGCTTTCCTGTCCCCTGACAAGTCTGGCTGTTTTCCCTGGGACTCTATCCAACCACTCCACCTTTTTCTTGATGTGCTTCCCTCAAATTGGCATAATAGAGTGGTGAGATCTGCCAAACAGAAAAAGTACATTAAGTATCTTTCAGATGATACTTGCCTTGTTCACAATAACATACCATTGTGGGGACTCCCATTTATGACTTCTAAACTACATAATTTCAAAATCCTTTCATGGAGCATAAACAGGCCCAGTTTATGTCTTCATTGTGGACACCTACAATGCAATTTCTGGTGGAAGAAAGTGCCACTAATGGTCTTGGGACACGACCGTCCCTCCTAACAACATCTGAAGAAGGCTGCCACTCATAGAACAGGTAAATTAGCAGTCACAGAGGAGATAGGGCAAAGGAAGGTGATGACGTTTTGCTATACAGCAAACCATTTGCATTTCCTGGAAATGTACAGCACCAGTAAGGACCCAACCCCACAGACTTCCTGCCTTTCTTTTAAGTCAATCTGACATCTTGCATGAACTTAGTGTATGATATCTATTACCTTCTATGTTATTGTTGAAGAACCAAAACCTCTGGCAATATAAAAAATGTATGGCCTCACATTTTTATCACAAATTAGTGCAAATAACTTCTCATTTTATGAATAACCTGCTTTTTTAACAACTCCTTACGATGAGGCAGTTCCTCTGTTTCTTTCCAAGACTAAATGGGTTCAGTCATTCTACTTTCCGTGTTCCAAACTCCCACTAACTCAGGGTAAGATCCGTGTGAATCACAGCCCCTGTATCACTCATTCAGCAGCCTGCAGAGACCACGCAGTTTTCTGAATGGGTGAAGTCAAGGGAACTCCTTTGATACAAAAGCAGGTTCACAGCAGAACACGCAGGGAAGTGGCACTCCCTACTTAAAGCACACAAAGTGACAAAACCAAGAATGTAACAACATCTATTGAACTGTGTTTAAAAGGGTCTTCAAGTTGCTTTGCTTATTAAGTAGATCCAGTTTATGAGATCATAGAGCAAAATAAATATTTAGAAATACAGAAAGAAGCAAACTTCCATGAGAGCTGTCAAAAGCTTCTATTGCCACACGCATGGAGGTGTAGGAATAGGTTTATGAAAGTGCTAATGCCGCCGCCTTCTACAAGCCTTCTGGAAGTGTACCACTTCTGAAAACCAGGCATGTCTCAGCTATTTTTAACACAGTAAATTAATTACATTAAATTAGGTCACTTTGTCATTTAATGATGATTTTCACTTCCTTCTTTGATGCAGCATATAACTCAAACCTTCCTTCTGGGCAGAAGCTTGGATTAGTATTAGCATTATAGTTAGAGCAATGATAAAAGAACAAATAAAGGGAATATCAACTACATTTGGATTTTAAAAGGAATTATTAATATTACAAAGTCACTGTATTATTCAGGCCCGTTCCTCCTCCTGTTCCTCCTAACGATTAGGTACATGACTGAGGTAAGATGTTAACAAATGCAGGTGATCTTGGATGGAAATCCTTCTATGAAATTAGGTCCTCCCTTTCCTCTAGTTTACTCTTTACAATAAGAGCTATTACAGACTGCCAAAGTTTTACTATTTATTCTCAGACATCTGCAGAATTTTCTGTTAGGGACCAAAAAAAAAAAAAAAAAACAAACCCCAACCAAACCTAATTTTAAAGTATTGCAGTTAATACTTTATCCTAGAGAGAAAACAGACAGCAATATCCATCAGTCTTTAAATCCCCTTGTTTACTGTACCACTAGGCTTTATGTAATGTTGTTTTTCTTCCTGAAATGCCTCTGCCAGTGATATGAAATGATCACAATGTAATATTCTAAATGTTTTCATCATGTGTAATTATTTATTTTCATGCCATTCTGAAATCCTAGGCAGATTGCCGACTTGATGATCATGTTTTCCCCCACAAAATACTTAACAGACAAGAGACAAAAGCCTTAGAAGGATCAGAAATAGAAATGTTTACATAACCTGCCACTTGAATCATCAGAAAGCAAATGCTAACTCTTATTAGAAAAACACAACAAGCTTTTCTTGTCAATGGCTTTTTATTAATTGTTGTAAACCTTTATCAATTAATTACGGTACTAATTACAAACAGAAATTACAATAAAACCGAGAAAATAAGTAAAAGCCAAGCTGACTGAACTATTTTGTACCATCTTTGCAAAATCTGGCAAAATTTCAATTAATGTTATTAATTTAATTGAATGTCTCTAGAACTGCAGGCATATTAATTCAATTTATGGCAATTTGCAAATAAATTTACAGTGTAGGCCCTAGGTTTTTTTTTAACTGGATGGAGAGAAACCAGTAATAACATCACAATCACTTTTTTTTAAAAAAATAAAAAAAGGATATATTATGTGAGTATTTCAAAAGATATTGTTCAGTAAATTCTCATACCAGCTTGACAAATCTGAAGTCTGCCATCAGAGTGGATGAAAACGGATGAGCTCTTTAATACAACAGTATGAAAAACACACTTGTAGCTACTCTGCTAAAAGAAAGATACCCTATAAATATGTTCTCTGTGGTTAGATTATTTTACCATTTGGGCTGAATTAATTCAATTTTGAAAAGTCAGCTGCTGGTTGATCATAAAGTGAAACCTTTGCTTTTTTCCTAGGGACTGAGCTTTCAGGTGCCCTTGGCACTTCCACACACTTCTTCAAAGTTTCACTTCTAGTGACTTCTAGACTTTCATCTTCTCTCAGTCGTGCTTGAAAACATCACTAAATCCCAGTCCCAGTACATGGGTAATGTGCATGGGCAGAATGCAAGAGAACTTGCACAGGCTGGAAAGAAAACTCTTCCAGACACATTAATAGATAGCAGAATCATTTTGATGGGATTCATCTCAGTGAAAGGTTGTAACGTATATGTCTTGATCTCAGATAGTTTCTCTAAGTTCTCTTTATGGTCAATGGAGAAAAACAAGCGTTTTTAAGCGTGATTCCTCTATTTTGCTTTAAATATCTCCTTGAGAACACAAAGACCAGTATTCTAAAAGTGCTTGTTCCTCTTCACTAATTACAAGACGGTGATCAGATGAATCATGTCCACACACTGCAAAGATGTAGGAATCCATATGCTTATCAACTGACCCTTGACATGACATAACAAATGCCTATTATGGCTGCAGCCATGATCTTCATCCCAAGCAGCAGAGAGCTGGTATTCTTCATGTATCTGGGTCCCATATCATTCTTGTCAGCTTATTCACAAGTAATGGTTAGGAAAGTCACCTTATTCACAAGCAGGGCTAAACAAGGGCTGAAACTGCATTCACGGAGCATTTGCAGGGAGCCATCCCCATCTGGAAAATGCTATTCTGCATCGCCATGCTGCTCAGAATTCTTCTGACACCAGCTTTCTTTAAAGGATGTCAGCTGGGTGAGGAGGGAGAACAGTAAGTTAGTCAGACACAACATGTTTTCAAACTTTTTCTTGTAATGTCTTTGAGAAACTTGCAGGAAGAATTCAGTGAAGCCATATTGATGTTTTGCCATCTTCACTTCTTCCCAGCTGCAGACAGGTGTTGTAACGGAGAGCAACATAGCTTAACAGTATTCAGTATATGCTTTGGACCTCCTTTTGAAGCTGTATCTTTAAATAGTTCTACAGGAAACCTGGAAAATACAGTGGGTTTATTACCCTGAGGAATTAGTAAAATTTACAGGCTCTTATTCTTAAGAAGAGCTTCTAATGGTACATAAGCAGAAAACAAAAAACAAGGTAAATAAAACCAGGTAAAATTTTGGGCAGAGTATTCTGGGCAATTCACTTTTTATCAAGCTTTCTCTCCTTAAGTACTTTCTTTCCACTTAGACTTTCACGAACACCATGCCTCTTTTCTTCTACATTCTCAAGTAATCTCCCTTCAAGTCCACATCCAGAAGCTGCTGGACCAACCTATCTTAGTTAATGACATTCCTCAACTGCAAACTTCATACAGAACCTTATCAGAGAGGTGTGGTTTTTTCAAAGCACTTGACACCAAAAACCAAACCAACCCCCCGCCAAATCCCAAACCAAAACAACATACAGTTTCAAACCATCTGTAAGCTCCTTCCTGGACTCAGTAGCAACTCCAGGATAAGAACAAATTGGTTTTTCTTTCTAAACATACGTCCAGGACTCTTAGACCTATGACCTGCCTGGAAATACTGAAAACAACTGGCCAGGGATGAACTGATCAACTTTGCCTGGAATGTGACTGAGCTCCTCTTTGTAAATACATGGAAATGTTCTCAGAGCATAGAATTTCTGATTCTATCCTAGTATTTTCCATTATTTTAATTGAAGTCTCCTTGAAAACTTTATATTTGTTTTTCTCCTTGTTCCAGCCACTGCTCTACTGCTCCAATCTGGCTGTGTATGTTGTTCAATTCAGAAGGTTTCACATTTTCCATTTAGAACTCCAGTGATTCCTGGAATATATGTGATTTACAGGGAAGAGCTTCCACTTATTATTTCAGCCTGACAAGTGTGACTGAAGAAGTAGAGAAAGCAACATGGAGAAAATGTCCAGCTAAGCCCTTCCTTCACAGATGACAGACACTTGGAATGGTCAAGTTTTTTGTCAATTGATTAATATATTTCATAAATTTTCATTAAAGAGTCTCTGAAATAGTACAAACTGGAGACACAGTATTCACAAACAGGCTCATGTTTGAATTAAATAAGATGCCAGAATGCCTATCATAGGAAAGGTAAGTCTGTGCTTTAACTGCTCGCCAAGATTCCCCACTGTGTTTCACCAGCAAGCCATCAGCCTTTACTGGAAGATGGTATCTTCATGTGAAAGAATATTTTTCTCATTCTCATTCTCAACTGTCATCTTTGCTAAAGTTAGTGTAGCAGCCAAAATGCTAATTGGGATGTTTTCCCAATCAGGGAATACACTAAAATTCACAATGTATTTCAGTGATGCTAACGAATAGATAATGTGTAACTACTTAGGTCTCATAAATGGATTTAAACCATATATAAAAACCTAATCACACACCAGAGTGTGATTAATGTGTAATATGTGTGTAAAACGCGTGTAAAAATTTTTTGTATGTATACTGAACCCTTTTGAACCATGAATGAATTTAATTCTCCAAAAAGAAGCACTGTATCACAGTATTACTCTGCAATATTAATTTTAGATCTTTATTAGATTCTTGGGGTCAGATTCTATTAGCACGTAAACAAAAGCAAAAATATACTGGTCCATACCAAGAAACAATTTGAGAAAAGTCTCTTACTGTGGCCCTAAGTGGATGTTTAGAGCAAACACAGAAGAACAGGCCAGTGTGGAACAGTGGTTTCCTTCGAAGACTCTCTTGCTATGGGCATTTAGAAACTAACAGAGCTATAACAGATCATGTGTGCATTATCCTTTTTAACAGTTCTTCTGGTCTAATTCATGGACCGTAAAATTGACTGATCATATTTTAATACATTTATTATAATACTGCAGGACATAAGTCTTATTGTTAAATTCTGGATTGTTTTCAAAAGTACATCTTGTAGTGGAAGTCTGTAATTTCATCATTTCATCAGGTGCCTTCTCCTGCTTATGTTACTTAGAAGGAATGAACAACGATGCCTGTCCATACCCTTACAGAAAACTCTATCATATACTCCCTTCTTCAGTAACATCCATCCTAAAGGTAACAGACCATTTAAGCCTTTTCCTACAGAAATCTTTGCATATTTGTAATCGTTCACAGTGATTTTTATCTCTACCTTCAAATGCAAAGAACCAAAGTGAATACTCCTGTAAGTCATCTGGAGTCATTTTTCTTTATACATAATTATCAATCTCAATTTTATGCCCAGCATTATATGAACATATTAAAACTTAGCTTTTTCAGCACTAGAAGTTACTGACTACATATTTCAGTTATTATTGTAGAAAAAATCACAAAGATGGATAAGGACATAAAAGATGAAGTAGCCAGCTATACCAGCCAAGGTAAAGAAAAAGACTTTCTGTTCATGATATTTTCTTGTATTTTGAAATGAAGTGGAACTTAAAATACAGATTATTTTTTTTTAATTCAATAAAAGTATTAATCAATATATTAATTCTCATATGCTGTATACATCGCACTAACACTTCACACTTTCTCAAATAGCAGATGTGCACCCAAAAAACGAACAATACAAAGATCATTTCTGGGAACAGTAGGTACAAGAGGCATACAACCATAGCTTTCTGTGGGACCACAAACATTATGTTTCTTGGATTTTTAATATTATACCTAGTGTAGAGAGTGACAGGTTTAAAATTAAAATACTCACAGTCCTGAGAACATACCCCACTTAGCAGTCTCTTTAAATTCAGATTCTCCATTTGTCATTGTTTCCATTCATTTTTCCTTATGCATGACTAACATAAAAACCTTAAGACATAGAATAACTTCTAGTAAAATACATATATTTCCTAGAATAGCAGAATTAATTTTATAGTAACTATATACCAGGGATTGGTGTGCCACAGGGCAGTAATCCTGTTTGTTTTAAACAACATCACTTTTACCGACAAAGCAACAGAATTCAGAACAAACAGTATGTGATGCTTCTCATGGGTATTGCAACCCCTAATAGTTGTCCAACTCCTTTGTCTACAGTTTTGGACAAAACATCCCAAAACAACCAAAACAGACAAGGGAAATCAAAGACCAAGTGACTAACTAGCTAAAGGACATACAAGAAGTTAGTGGAGTATTACGCTACTAAACTGTCATTTCATCAGTTTCAATATCCAAGCTCATAACCATCAGATGAAGCCTTATTAAGCATAGGAATAAGCCATACTCTCCCTACATCAATCCCTACATCGCTGTTGACTTAGAAAGATCCCAAAGGAGAATTGAAAGACTGTCTTCTCTGTCCATTTCAGGTAGGGCATTCTGGCTACTTACAGCCTTTGCATACAAAGTTCAACACAGGTCAGGAACCAAATCTCCATTCAGCATGTTTTCCATATGTATTTTATATGGATACAAGAAGAGACGATAGCTGTTTTCCAGAGTGCTTATGCCTTTCCCAAGCCTTTGCCTTCACCACCTCTGTGCCTGGCAAATAATTTTACTCTTTGTCTCTGAACAAAAAAGCATACTAGAGCAAGGGGTGCAGTTGTAACATGCGTACAACTACCTTGGATCCAGTCATTTGGACAGGAATACACGAAAAGACGACACTGCAAGCCTCAGTGTGCACTGTAAAGCTTACCAGGGAGTCTGGTTGCCCAGGTTACCATATCTTCACTCTTTTGCAAACAAGCTCCATAAAACATAGCTGGAGTTGTTCTTTCCATGCACGAGCAGAAATATGGCAGTCAAAACTACACGCAGCCTTTGCAGCACAGTGTACTACACTACTTTCTGCAATATTATATTCCACAGACTGTGGAATCACTATTAATACAGTCTATCATCTCATTTGGTTTCTGAAGGCAGTAGTACGGAGAGCCACTCTGTTGGGTTTTTTTCCTGAAGAGTTTATAGTAATTCTGGACTTTTAACAATATTTCAAGAAGCACATATGCAGTTGAAATACTTGCTTCCAAAAAGCATTTTTCAGCATTTGTCAGTGTTGGGTTCACACTGTTCCAATACTGCTATGCCGTATGCCGTAATAAAGTCTCCTGAAGGCTCTATGTACCTTTTGTATTTTTGAAACCGTTTTAAGACTGTTAAAGCAATAAAGTTACATTCAAATAACAAAGCTACTCATCAGCATGTTCCTCTCAGCTATGTGTTTAGACCCTAAAAACCTAGATGTTACTCTCCAACCCCCCCATTATACAAACTAAACAGTAATTTATGCTCCAAAAATTTTGTGCTAGAAAGATTATAATGAAGACTTTCAGATGGTATTTTTGCTGTGAAACCAAGTGTCTTAAAGATTTTAAAAACAAAAGAAAAGTTTTGTTTGCCCAGAGACAGGATTTCATCTTCAATAAGCGTAAGTGTGGATGATCTACAACATGCATTTCAGAAAGATTTCAATTGTTTATACATTTTAATACACACGAATATAATTGAAAGACCCCCAAAGAAACTTCAGTGCCTACACAGAACCTTCATTCAGACCACCCAGGATACTGCAGTCTCTCTCTCTGATGCTCATTTGTTCAATAAGGTCCAAATCTGTGCCTTGCTACAGACTTGGGGAGTTTCAGAGGCTGAAAGCTGAAGTCAGAAAAAGATTTTCTGCTTGTTTAAAAATTCTTTATTTCCAGATATCTCTATTTATACTATGTGGTCAAGGTGCATCGTAGTCTTTTCAATCATAAATGAAAATTGGGACTAGATGCCCTGCCGCACTACTGACTTGACTTCGACAGATGGCGCTGCAACAGACTCATCTCTGTCAGGTCTCCACATTCGGCAGCTGAGCACAACAGGCAATGATAACTCAAAATCCAACCTCTGGCTGCTATCTCCCTACATGCTAAAAAAAGATGGCATTTAAACAAAAACTACTGTGTTATTCTCACAGTAAAAAGCTTGCAAGATGAATTTTAAAGGATTAAAGCTTGATTCAAGCATTAAAAGTATCTTATAAAAATCAGAATAACTTTGTAAATGAAATGCTTTTGTACCTATGAAATTTCATGTCATATTTTTACTACTATTTTACTACCAATATACCTAAAAGCAGACTCAGTAAATCTCTTACACTGTGCTTCAGACAGAAAAAAAGCATTCTGTAGAGAAAAGAAAGCAATGTGAGTTAGACACCAATGCTACAGAAGTACCTAGGACTAAACTGTCCAACGTTACATTTACAGAAAGCTTATTGGTCTTAAGAGGGTGGATGAGAAAAAAAGTATGCGGCACCCTTTGTAATCAACTTCATCCATTGAAAATAGCTACTGAATATAAGCACCCAATAATGACTACAAGGACATGCCCATGAAAGAACAGCTGTTAACTGCATTGTTAAATGCAAGGATCCAAGGTTCTCACTATAAATTATGACGAAAGTAAGTAGTTATTCAGCAGCAACTTATAGCTTATAGATTCAGCTGACTGTATGGCTCCAGAAATACTAATGAACAATGAAAGGGTGAACACACACCTAGGACCATGAGTGACCTAAACACTATATATGTTTTCAACTTGCATTTGCCTATTGTTTTTTTAAATACAACCACATTATTCCCACCAAAGACAATAGTCTGTTCAGTATTATCTTTCTGAAGCTAGTGAAGTGCCCGAGATTACACTTGTGCCAGTAGTAGCTGACGAGTCTATCCAGGCTTAATCCATGCTGCCATCTTGTGGTCGCCCACATTGAAAACACTGACTTTTCCATTGTCTGCATTTTAAAATATTGTCGTATAAAATTAAGAAACATCAGTAATGTTCTTTGAATAGATAATGGCACATAGAGAAGGTGTTCCTTCCTTTCTTGAGAATTAGTGTTGTCTTTTCAGACAACAAACCCATTTTGGGTTTTTTTCTTCAGATTTTCAGAGTAGTAGCACAAAACTTAAGGGGTGCAGTGTATTTTTATTTATTCTTTCATATACAGGCCGACAGAGCTACAAAAAACTGTAATATATGCATGATACGTAACATAACATGTGTGTATATCTTTTACAATTGTTTGTAAAGGCATAGAGAACAGAATATACAGCTATATTTTTATGGATTTTGAAAAATTCATAAGCCAAGATTGATAAAAAACATTTGTTGCTACTATTCACTTACTTATTAAATGGAGGTGAAGTTGAAATATAACCAGGGATAACCTGTCTTCCTACCAAAGGCCTAATTAGGTCTAATTAGGCCTCTCTTCAAAGAGTGTTAAGCTGCTCTAGACAATCCTGTACACCACCGATTTAAAACTTCATTCAGACCTTTACCCAAGGCATTCAGACCTTTAACCTTAACCTTCCTATTATTTCTCTTCACTGTAATATGCAATATGCAAACTTCACTGCAGTAACTGGTTGGCTAACCTGAGAGAAAGAGTGAACTGGTATTTACAGAGCAGAAAAACACTTAATTTTTTGCCTGTGGAGCATGGGGTAATCAGGACAATGATATTGTGCCATACAACCAGAATTTTCATGTCAAGAAGTAAGAATTTAAGTTCCCAGCCCTGTCTTTTGACAGTATTTTGTAAGACTTCTTTGGAGGTTGTTTCTGACTGGCAACAGGAAGTTATACTGTATGGGCAAGTTCAGCCTGGTACATCTGGATTTTAATTCTCACAGTTTCCTATGAACTTTCCATGGGCCAAATCACACCAAACAGAACCAGACTGGGCATGAGGCGCAGGTATAGGATTCGACAACAGACCTCCACAAGTGCTCTATACAAAGTTAAGTCTAACGAGATCCTTACTCTTTTCTCAACAGTTACTGTTTGCCTTGGCCACACCATTGAAGTACTCCGTATTGCTAAGAAACCCATTTGTGTAACCTTTCAAACTTTCAGACCTTGTTATGAGAGTCAAAACCCCGGCCTATCAAACACTTAGTACATTTAAAATCAAAGGTTTGGGGTAGAACTTAGTTTTACCTTGTGAACAGTGCAGAAACATGAGTAACATAGGTTTTGTTAGGAAACTTGACTCTCGGAAAGCTGGCCTAGTTCCTGATTTGACGTCTAAAAGTTCCAGGTAAAAACCAGTGTGTTTTTCATTTTAAAATTTAACTGTATTTTACTAGATGTGATTTAAAAACAAATCCAGAGAGTATCATGCTAAATTTATGATGGCTAACATAGGACTGGTGAAACACTCCAAAACCATTTTTGCTTGTTCTGCAAATAATGGCAATGCACGTGGAATAACGTAAACCCAAAGCATGGACTTAATGGCTTCTATCGCAGGACACACCGTTTCTTCAAGGAAGAACCTCTGGTCTCACAGCAGCGGCGAGAGGGGTGGGAGGGGGGAAACGACAAGGCGCTGACCGGCGCCTCGTAGAACGCCACAGACCCAGAGCGCTAAGATGGCGGCGACTACTGCCCGCGCGGGCCGCGGCAACCACCACCCTTGCCCCTCCTGCCTCGCTGTGATTGGCTGCGACGGGCACATGGGCCAGCGAAACGCTCGGTGATTGGTGGTGGTCGTTTTGGCGCGCGGTGAGTGAGTGGCGCGAGGCTATCGTCGAGGGGTTGGTGTCCTGCCGCTCTTGGTGGTGAAGGGAGGTGCGTCCTGTCCCTGGCCGTCTCGGTATGTCCTTGTTCTGGCCTCTTCACCGGCTGTGTCGTGGCACCTGCAGTGGTGCTGTAGGCGCCGTCTGGGAGGAGAGAGCACACCTCCCGTCGAAGGGGGGAGGGCGAGAAAAAAGGAAAGAAAATAAAGGCTGCAGAAGGGAAAACAAATGGCCAGATAGCAGGCCTTAAGTAAAGGAGTCGGGGTTCGTATATGTGGTAGATCGTAAACAGAGTGCGAACATAGAGGATTGAGATAGTGCAGAAAAGAGAAAAAGCCATACTGAGGATGTATGATTCAAGGAGGCTTGAAGGCCAGCGGTGGTGTCTTCTGCTGTGTCTCGTAGTGGTAAGGCTAGGGGTGGTGTAGCCTCTGTAGTGGAGTAGCTGGATAATGCAAAGTGGGTCAGCATTCTGTTGGAACTGAAAGATTTGCTTTTCAAGGGAAAAAAAGGTATATATGTATGAATTTTGTGTCTGTCTTTTGTATTTAACTCTTTGCTAAGTAATGTCAGTAACCTGTAGTGTTAGCTCAAGTGATGAAATGTGTATGTTGTAGAGAATTTGTCACTTCGGGGTGGTTTTTTTGTGTGTGTGGTTTTGGGTTTTTTTTGTAGTCGGAAAGCATCATGAATAGAAGAAATGAGATCCCCGTGCTGGATAACACTAATGAAAAGCTTAATAGAAGAAGAATTAAAGCTATAAGGTATGTGAATTTTTAGATTCTTCTAGTGAACTTTAATATGTTTTAAGTTCAGATAGTATAATAATCAGGAAATAGTATTGAGGAAATGTACGAACTAATACATTCTTCAGTGTTGAAAGCGAGTGTATTTTTGTGTTACCTATTGGTCCTGTTTCTGGTAAGTTCTAGCATTTGGAGTAAGTTCATGGAAAAAGATATTTTAAATGGAACATTGTCGTAGTTACTAGGTTACTAGTATCTCTCATTAATCTGGAGGTATATTTTTAAAGTAAATAAAACACAGTTGATCTATTCAGTATATTTTCAGTTAAGTAACTATAGAACGAATGATGAAAATTGGTATTATAACAATTTATTAATGCTGGTTCTAGTTACTGTAAATACTGTTTCTGTGTACTTAAAAGTTCTAGTATGATCTTTATGGATTTATGAATTCACTATCTTAGAGGTCAGTTGCTCCTCTTCCAGTTAAAAGAGGGTAACAAAATTTTGTGTGCGTGGTGTGTCCTTCATTAACTGTACCTTCTACATAATGTCATTTGGTAAAAAGTGAGCAAAGAGAGAATTCATGTGTGTTTGATATCCCTAATGATGTTAAAACCTTACTTCGGTTTCTGAAGGCAATGCCTTAAAATACTGGAAGAGGACTTTACAGAACCAAATCAGAGAAAACATGATTTGTGTCATACGTCAAAAGCTATGAGTGTAAAAGGTAAGGCTTTTGGATCTTGACTTTTATTTCTAGCAGTTTTGTGGTGCACAGTATTCGCTGTTGATTTATATTTTACATGGTCTGTTAAAGGAAATAGATGAGCTGCCAAGTTAGATTAATCCATTGTTTATTTACTACACTTCCTGTACTTCGCAAGAACAACCACTATCTTTCTTTTCCCTTCCTGCTGTCTCTCTTGACAAAGCTAGTGAAATGTTTCTTATAAAAGAAACATCATTTTTCTGGGATTTTCTGCTTGAGTATCTTCTTTCCAAGAGTTGTAAAATTGTGCTGAGTACAGAAGACTGAGAGATGCTTTAAGAAATTATTTGTGCAGTATAGGTACACTTCTTGAATGCTTATTTTCTTTTGCCTTCTTGTCTGCCTTTTCTTGTGTTTATCTTGTCCTGAATGTAGCAGCTAATCATGGAGATAATACTCTAATCATTAAATGCAAGTACGCGTTTGTAATTCCCAGATAAATTTCATATCTATCTGTCTGGAGTTTCATTCCTAGCTTTCAGATTCTGTGATTATAAAATTCGGTGGCCAAGTATTCATCAATTGATGAATACTTGATCTTGATCAATTCATCAGTTGATGAATACTACGTAGAAGACTACACCAGGGATTGTATACTCCTGTTTGTCTCATTGCTTGAGATGTTCTACAATTAACAACGTTCACAGTCAAGTTTTTCCTATACTTTTACAGCCATTCATGATTATGTGGAGGATGAAGATACTGATTTAGTTGGTTTATCTTCTGCAGAAGTAAGTTGACCTAAAGCATTCTATTCAGTAGTCTCTGTTGTGATCTGAAATAGTAATATTACGGAGTCTTTTGCATTTTCATCAAAAGCAATTAAAGCAACCTCATGTCCCCACTGAGGTAAGGGCCGGCCTGCACTTTGTAACTGCTTGCTCCCTAGCAAGGCTTTGCTAGCACTTCTCGTTATGTGTAGTGCACATCTAATGTCCAAAGTCTGGTGTGTATGTATGTGGGTTGTATTTAAATGGGAAAAAAAAAATCTCTTATCAACTCGCAAATAAGAGGACTGAAAGGATTTAAAAAAAAAAAAACCAAAACTTCAGTTGGTTGTGTTTAAAAAAAAAATGCTCTGGTTGTGAATTTTCGCTGTTATGGCATTTGAATGCCATTTGTTTCACAGAAATCTAGATTTTGGGCTAATGTTAAGTGCTTTTTTTCCTTTTAATATATGCAAAAGTTAGGGTGTGGCCATTCTGTTTTTTCTGTTTTGCAATAAAGGCTAAATCTGAATTTCATAATGCGAATAAGTTCAAGTATTTAATTAAACTTAAATTTAAAAAGTTATTAAACTGTCATTAAACTTTATGGAAAAAATAAGTTGTAACCAGATTCAATAATGCAGTATGTTAGAAGTTTTGCATAATAGTGGGAAAAGTGCTACCAGCACACAGGAAATCAGTATTCCTTTTACTAGGAATGCTTTACCACAGAGATACACTGATGGCTACAGAGTTTGGCTTTGGTTTTCTTAACACCTCTCATTGTTTAATTCAAGAACACTTGCTTTCAAGCCTGATCCTGTTGAAATGGAAATGGGAGGGGGTGGGGGTTGGGGTGGTACTGAAGTTACAGACTTTTTTTTACTAGGTCTTTTATTTAACCCTGTATCTGAACTTGCTTTTGTTTTTCCCCTCTGAATCTAGACCAAAACTGATTTTAAACTCGGGCTGTGCAGTGGCAACTCACAAAGGCTGGCAAGGTAAACTCTTACTAACTCAACTGTTAGGTGCCTGATGGAGAGGACTTCGTTGAACAAGCATTTTCAGCCATTTTTCTCAGGCTGATTTTTCTTTTTTTTTTTTTTTTTTAATGTGTTCTTTAAACTTTATTAGTGTGGTCCCACAGTACTAGACACCCGTACTGAAAACACAACTTGCTTGAAACTTGAGAACAAGTAACATTTCACTGAAAGGCAACAAGAAACATTATTTTGGCTTGAAAATGTTTGGAACTGAAAGTTCTAAGTGCTGTGGTAACTCCCTGGTAAAGGGATCAGAGGGACAGTAGAGAACTGCTGAGATGCCGGGCTGTGGTAGGAAGGACTGTATCATTGAAGCACCTCCTTCCACCCACCTCCCTGCTGCTGCCATTACACCTTAGGTAAGCAGTCACAGCTATAAAGATTAGATATTAGCAATGCTTTACAGTAGTGTTATATCTAACTTAAATTAACTTGCTCATTTATGTAGCCTATGTGAACTTGAAGGAAGCATTAAAGTGGGTATCTTTCCACCCACTGCCATTGCTCTGGAGATTCTTGTTGATACAAGTGAGAATAGGCCCAGATAATTCTTAGGGGTGTATTATGTGGGGGATCTGTTCCATACAGATGTGTTCTGTGAGGGAGGTAAAGGAAATTTATTTTCTGAGATTGGTGTATGTAATGTGCATCGCTAACCTTACCCAAAGTACAGTAGAAACTCAAGATCTCATGTATGGCTGTCAGTCTCTGCAGCAGTCTTCTCCCAGTCCTCTCACAGTCCATCAGAAACAGCAGACAGCACAGGATGAACACCACAGTGCTTCCAACCTGTAATTGGGCTGGTTTATGCAGGCTAGTTTTGTGAGAGTCTTTACAGCTGTTTAGATCCATGTGTACTTTGCCAGAGAGCAGGCATTGGTGATCATACAACAGCATTGAAGAGCCTTTGTAATAGGTTGTCAGTAGATGATTTTAGTATAATCTTGTCATGTATTCTTAAGACTTTAATGGCCTAATTGATATCTGATGGGATGTCTAAACAAAAGGATTTGGGCAACACGTGAAAAAATAATCCTGGAATGTTAATAGTGATGCTTTTTGCTCTCGCTGAGGATAAAACTCAGTACTACCTACTAAGGTTTTATGCAACCTTGCCAAAATTGTCAGTTGAAAAATAGTTATTAAAGATGAATTTTATGATGCTAATAAAAAGGAAACTCTTGAAAAAACGAGGCATCTGCACTATATCAGTGTGAATTCTGCTGTTTTAAATATAGGTGTGTGTATGTGTTTTAATGACAGATTCTGAAACAATCAAATCACGTCTAAAGTATATGTGGGAAGTTTGGTAGTTTATTCAAAATGTGTAGGATTTTTTCCTTAAAGTTTTGTTTTACAGGCCGTTCAGTCACGACACTGAAGAGAAAAACGTTCAGCACCCAGTTTCTTCAAATGGTGGGCTGAGGGATAAACCAGCCCTAGCTCCATCCGCAGACATGGTGTGTTAATATGGAATTTCCTTATATTCTCACTCATTATTTTTTGTATGTGCATAGTTAATACTGCAGTTCTTAAAATAGAAAAAGCTGTGGCCTTAAGTTATGCGCTATTATTCTATGTTATCACAGAATTGATGTACAGCTACAGTTTTAATAAAATGACAAAATGAATGCAGCTCAGACGCAGCCAGGTCATAGCTGAGGAGGGCTAACTTATTCAGCTAGCCATGAGACTATGTATTTTGAATTTAGCTTTTCTTAAGATACCTGAGGCTTCACAATATTTGTGTTTGGGGCTTCTTTGTCATTCAGGGCAACAAGGCTGTTGGACACACAGCTCTGTCTTGAAACATTCCATTAAGTTTTTTAAGGTCATCTTTCTGAATGAGGTTTATGAAGTTTTAGGCCAAGTGAACTAGTGCTATGGATATTTTAAAATGACAGAGTAAAATGGAAATGAATGATACATCCTGTGCCAGTCCTGTTTTCTTTCATGGAGACTGTCGTGTACAATTTCCTTGGAAGAATAGTAACTTGCTAATGTCTGTCTTGGCTTCTTAAGTAGTTTTGTTTTAGTGTCCATTAAAGTTTGAAAATTATTCTTCATTCTGAATGTTTTTTTTGAATTGTCTGCTTAAAATAAAGCTGTACTGTGTTAGTCCAGATTTCAATATATTACTGTTGACAAAATTTTAAAGGAAATAGCCTGAGGTCATCTTTGAAGTATCTTTGAGTATGAGGTTGTAAGGAATATTTTTACGATAGTCACCTCTTCTGGTGACAGAACATTTTCTTTTTATTAAGGGCATAGTCTAACTGCTACTTCTCGTTTCCGAAGGTTTTTTTCAGAATCCTTTATTTTGTAGTTGGTGTTTACTGGATCTTTGGCTGGATCGTTTCTTACATCACTGAATGAGTACATCCATGTCTACTGAGTTTTGGAAGGATTTTTATTACTGTGTCACTGGTGGTAATGAGAACCACAAAGTAGAAAGTGTAATTCCGTGACACTTCTACCTATTATGTCTCCTTGCATCTGCTCAAAATAGAGTGAGAACAGTTGTCATAGGAAAGTATTCCTCATACAGTTAACATCCAAGTCTTAATAGGAGGAGGGTTTTCTTCCTTTTTGCTTTTCCTGGGAAAGAGACATAATTGGAAAGTTTTTCTAGAGATGACAGTGACAACAAATACCTTTAATAAACTCCATAATGAAGTTTGTGAATAGAAAGTCTCTCACAGATCATGGGCAGTGCTCGCTTTAACCACTGCCTGATCAGAGGCAAAACTATTTCAGGTTCTTGACATCAAAGCTTTAATTTCTTTCTTGTTAGTTTGCTGTCCTTAACACTAGTGAGGAAGCCTTTAGAAAGTGGAGATGTTTGCATGTTAGTTATGTTGCCTTTTAGCAAATGAACTGTTAGCTTAATAGTGACAGACTTACACAACACCATCCCTGATTTTTTAGAGCATCCCCAGCTGATGATGTCATTTTGCTTCAGCAAAATACCAGCATTCTAACCAGTACTCTTAATTATAGCTTCAGTAATGACAGCGACATAAGACATTAATGCATGTACATTTGCTTCTCTGCCAATTCTTGTGCAAGTATTTTGTCTTCTCTTGCGTTTGCATAACACTGAGTGCTTGTTACATTTTTTTAAACTTGATTGATGTTTTCTCCAAGAGAAAATCCTAAATATTTTACTTTTTTCTAAGTGAAAATTCTTCAATCTCGCGTGTTTTCTTTCCCCTGTATTGTACCTTTATTTTGCTTTTCCTTCACATGCTATCTTTTCACTTGTTTTTTGTGCATATGTATGTCTGCGAATAAATGGCACGTATTTAACAAACAAAATTTAGAATCCATGTTTCAGAAATACTAAAATGTAAATGCACGTAGTGTAATTCAGGTGAGCCAAATATTTTGGGCCTGTTTGAAGCTATAGAACTGCTCAGAACCTTACACAGGTCATCAAATGCATCTTTGTGAAAATGGCGAACAAGTACAGCCTGTCTTCTCTTCTAGTCATACAGACAATTCTATATTCATCAGCAAATCTTTCCCCAGGACAGCAAAACTACGGAAGATATTGATGAAGCTTTGTGCCTAGCTGTTTGTAATCTTAGGCGCTTACATGATGCGGACGAGGTGGGTGAAGATGAGTTAATTTTTCTCTAAATTCTAAATCTTATCCTTGATTGAATCTTTTCATTGTAGGAAGTCACAGTTTAACATGCTATTTAAACATGTTTTTATTGCCTTTGTTTTGACGTTTGTTTTCCCCTTCAACTGTTTGTGCTGTTTCTGTGAATATGCAGCTTTAAACTCCAGACTATGGCCTAGAGTTTACAAACAACAGAAGTAGTCTGTAACGAAGTGCACAAGCCTATACGTAATTTAAAGTTAAAAGGTCAATCCATATATTTAGCAGAACCATATACTGGCCAGTCTTTAAGTACTAAACTTGTGTTTCCTTGGATCCAGGGAAAATCCAACATTTGGTTTTGCTCTGGCAACTGTGCTAACTTACTGTTTTTCACATGTCTCTTTGTGGATTTAAAGGTGGGAAAGAAATTAAATGGGCAAACAAAGTAATAATTTTAACAGACAGTATGCAAAACATGTAAATCAAGTAATGGATTTTTAGGCACAGTATAAAATACAGAAAGACTCCTAAATGCTGGATAATGCTGGTGATAGGTTTTACCAAGAAACATATGAACTTCATCAATAATTATTTTTTAAAACTCATATTAAATGTGCTGTGGAAAAGCTCACAGTTCTTTCTTTGCCAGTTATTTACGCTTCGCATGTATTCTAAGATGCGTAGAAGTTCTTAATGATACAGAAGCTTAAATGAAAAATATTCTAATAAGCATGACATGAAGTGTCCTAAAAACCTGTTTTGCATTGCCTTTCTAACATTTTCTGTTGCGGTGGCCAATCTGTCAGTTAAGCAAAGTTATGTTAAATACCTAATTCGTATACTAATAGCATCTTCTAAAAACCTGTTATTTCAGCAGCTCTGATATAATGATATAATAATTCATGCATAGAACTGTGGTCCTCCGACACCTTTTCAACAAAGACTGAGAATTGCCAAATCAGTGTTGAATTAGTGAGACTTCTTGGAGTAAAAAATTCTATAAAAGTAACTATGGCAACAAAACTGATGCTTAGCCAGAGAAAGAATCTTCTTTTTTTTTTTTTTTCCTTTATGTTCAAAATTAATTTTAAAATGTAGTAGAAGTCTTCACGTGCTAATTGTGTATGGTGGTGTATTAGAATGTTAGGTAAGGAAAGTGAGATGGTGGGCCCAAGGTCTTGGAGTTTCTTGCCTCCTAGACATAGAGACTTCAGTTGACTGGAGGATCCAGACAGTGTGAGCTGACTAGAAGTCGGAGAAAACAAAGGGGTTAATGAGCTGTAATTGGTTTAAGTGTCAGTCTTAAGTGGTTTAGTGTCACTGCTGGAGTATTAATCATTGTCTTACTGTTCATTGCATCTGTTCTGAATTTTAAAAAGTAATGTGAGAATAATTAATAATAATGTAAATGCATTTTTATTCAATACTGAACAAAACAGATGCTGAAATATTTGGAACTGAAAGTGAAGCATGAAGGAGACAAAATTGCAGAAACTGCAGATAAAACGTTTGAAGAACTTATTGCTTCTCTCCTCTCAAGGTACTAATCTGGTTTGTAGCATGATGGGAGTGAGTTATTTTTATCAAGAAGTTCTAATTCAGATTAAAATTTTATTTCGAATTCTTTTGTCTTCCTCATAGCAGTATTTCATAATACTAGTCTTTAATTTTTGCACAATATTTTTGCTGTTTTGTAGTGGCATCTTGGAGCTGGTTTGCATGGTTGGAATACGCCAGCTTATGCAACCTCTGCTCTTTAAAAAAAAAAAGAAAAAAGTAGTCTTAATTTTAGTTTTCTGAAATAACTCAATTTTGAGGGCTCTTTGATACTGCCATTAGTGAATGAATGGTTTAACAGCAGGAAAAACTTTTTTTAAAACTTCATTTTCTGCAGATTTTCACTCTGATAGAAGCCCATGGACATTTTATTTCTTCATTTTCAAAAGTATTTGAATGTTAAACCTGAAGAGGAGGAGGGCTGTCAAAGCTTAGGATTCCAGAAAAGCCTCTCACTAGGGATTCAGATATCTTTGTAGAGTGAATTGTAAAATCCCAACTGTTAAGTTTTCAATTTGATGTGTATAGAAATATCAGGAGGCATTAATGGAAGAGTAATTTAAACATTTAATAAAAAAAAATCTTCCAAACAAAGTGGCTCTTCAGTGGGAACTTTTAACTTTTGTGGTTCCTTTGAACCTTTGGACGTGCTGTCCACGTTTCACTGTTCAAGGAAAATGATACTTCTGTGTGAGATGTGTAAACTTTTTATTGTTGTATACCTGACAGTTATGTGGTAATGTTGAAGTTTGAATCTGTATGGCTGAACAATTATTAAATTCTGAAAAGTACTGTTTATGATACAGGAAAAGGAAGTTATGTGCAGAATTAGTGAAGAGCATCGACCACTATAGTGCTGGTATTGCAAAAGCTAAGGAAGTCATTGAAGAGAAGAAAAAGTGCTTGATCGGTGTCATTAGGATTGCAAAGGAATTGAAAATTTCACCTTCTGCAAGAGCCTATTGTGATCTCGCTCAGGTAGTTAATATCCTTGCACTGTGAAATAATTTATTGTTAACGACAACATTCAAATTTGAATTGGAAGTTTCTGTGACCTGCCTTTCAGTTTGCTTACATCAAGAGACATTTTTACAGTAATGTATTCTTACCCAACTTCTACACACATGTACAGAGATTGTATTTCATTTTGGTCACAAATTAGGGTCTGGTGATTGATGTAAAACAAAAAAGAGCTTGGTGTCTGAAACGGAAAATGGAGAGGGAGGGCAGGAAAACAGCACTTACCAGTTGAAAGGGGCAGTGTTTTCAGCATTTTAGAGTACTGTCAACTTTTCCTATTCCAGAACTCCACCTTTCTCACTGAACTATTCCAGAATTAATAGCCAATAGACATAATTAATGTCCCAATCCTCTTTGTCCCAGGCCCTTACTTCCTTTCTTCCTCCCAATCATGCCTGCTGTATGGAGAAATAGACACTACCTGCTGTGCTGTATCAGGCCAAAGATCCATCCTGTGATGTCTCTTGTCTCTGCTAACAGAGGGGAAAAGATGCTTGGAGGAAAAATCTAAAGAACCCAGGCATTTAACAAATGTAGGAAGGTGAAAGTGAAGGCATTATTTTATAATCTGTAGGATACGTCAGGGTCGTTACATGTAGTAAACATTTCCTCATTACATCATACACTTGTGTAACGCTTCCTTGAATGTCATCATAATTCTTGTGGCAGTATGTATGTGTCTGTATGTATTCATATGCAGTAGCAGTGAGCTCCATCTTTTAACATTTAAAATGGTGTGTATGTAAAATAACTACATCTCTTCTTTCTAATCTGCTACCCAGTTTCATCTGGAGCCTTGGTAGTCCTTGTATTGAGAAAAATGGTGAATGACTGGCCTCGTTGGTTTTTTAAGTAGCGTGATTTTTCAGACTCTCATGTTTCTTGCATCCAGTTGTTACTTTCCATGTGAAGTACCTTAGTCTTATCTGACCCAGGAAAGAAGTCTGATCCCTCCTTTTTTTCTCTTTTCTTTTTTTCCCCTACATTTGCCTCTCTCTTGCCTGGTGTGACCTTTGGGAGCTGGGTCTTTAAATTGACCTTTTTAATTAGAAGTCATCTTCTCAGTAGCTGTTCATATGAAAGGAAAATCTGAGTCCTTGCTTTTACTGCACACTAACATTACAAATCCCTAACCACCATTAGGTCTTAGCAATGTAAGACATAATTGAGAATCTGTTATTGGCTGTTACTGAATACACTCTTTCTTTCTGTGAACTGAAAGATGTCATGCTCTGGCTTTGTCATGTTGTAGATAATAGGTGCCTCTTTAATCTGCTCTTTGTATAACAGAAACTGAGACCGTACTGTTTAATTTCAGGTGTTAGATAATTTGAAGTTGCCGGTTGAGGCTGAGCTCTCAAGAGTGAAGAGTTTGAAAGAAGAAGTATCTCCAAGGTAAATGACTGCTGCGGGACGTATGTTGGGAGGTAAATGGACAAACTGGTTATCTTAATTACAAAAACTGTTAATATAGCAGGTAAAGAGCAGAAATCAAGCCATTTTGCTTGCATTTTACTGAGAAACTACTAATTCAGATGTATGTAAACTCATCACTACCAGCGCACAGTAGCCGTCATCTGAAGCCTCAGGGAGAAAGCATATACAGTTTGCTGCAATGTAAAGAAATAGGTACATGTTTTAAAAAATTCTTGACAGGCTCCTGCCACTTTTAAACTTACCTGCCTTCCCTGATAAGTAGAAATAAATTAGGGAAATAATATTATTTTTAAATTATTTTTTTTTTTAAATTAATCCATTTCTCACCTTCAGGAAAGACTTGAGTGTGTTTTGGGGCATTGATGTCTAAAAAGATATTTGTGGGAAAACCCAGTTGCCATGTTGTGCTCACTGGAAGTGACAAATATGATTCCCATACCAGGAATAAGCAACAAAACATGTCATGGCTATGGTACAGCTGACCCTCTGCAGCTTGTTCTTAAGGCTAGTCAGAGTACTGTAATCCTAGTATATAAAGACTACATTAAGGAATGATGAGGAAAGAACAGAGTGAAGATGGGTGTTAGTTTGGAACATCTTGGGGATCCTGTTATATTTCAGGACTTGGGACCAGAGCAGAGAGTGGTTGTGTGCCATCAGATTCTGACTGGCGCAGAGGAATGAAGCTCAGAGTTGATTGTTTGCGTGCAAAGTATGAAGCCTTGCCACAGAATCACTTCAGTTGGAAAAGACCTTCAAGTTCATAAAGTCCAACCATTAACCTAACACTGCCACCAGTAAGCCACTTCCCTATGCAGGATGTTTACATGTCTTTTTAAATACTCCCAGGGACACAGATTCAACCACTGCCCCAGGCAACCTGTTCCTACGCTTGACAAAAAATACGACTCTTCCTGTCATATGTTGAGCCATTAGAATATGGATAAAGGAATACTCAAAATAATCTTTGGATAAACTTAGTGGCTTGGTAGGTAGGGCCTGTTTTGTAGATTGTATCAGTGTTAATGAGAATTTCAGAGAAGCCTATTTAAATGCATAATGGCAAACTAGAAGAAAGCTGAAACATGACAAATCAAATTTGTTTTGTATTGGAAGACTTTTTAAGAACTTGAACAAAACGGGGGAAAAAGAGGTCTTACATGCTGGTGCCACTCCAGAATAACACTAAAGGTGGAAAAAAAACCACGTGGTGGTATGTAAGAGTTGAGGCACAGTCCGTAGACCTAAAATACCGTAGAACAAAGTTAATGCATTCCTGAAGGGTGTTGGGAAGAAGAAAAGATGGGCTGTTTAGTACTGCATGCACTTCAGTTTTCACAAATTGTTCGTTACAACCGGACCACAAAGCTAAGGCTTTGATTGAATGAAGTTGTATTTATGGTTCTGTTAACCTAACTATTGAAGTACTTAAAAGATTTTGCTAGCTTTCATTGAAAAAGGAAACAGCTGTTTATTAGTGTAACAATAAAAAGAAGAAAAAGAATATACATTTTGGACTTCAGTTATGGTTTTGTTCTTCAGGGCTGTTGGAGAATTCTTTTTCTCCGTGCAGAATGATTTATTAAACTAAACTGTAGGTGTGAAAACGCAGTGAGTGAGTGCTGAAGTACTCTCTGCATGTGAGGGAGAGAAGTTAAAGGCAAGAGAGTTTTTAAATATGTGAGGAGAAATGAGCAACCAAATCTGTTGTTATTAGGCATGGAAGAATGGAACTGGAATAGGTAAATTGCCCCTCTGTGAGTATTGTGCTGAAAAATACTGTGTTTCAAACTGTCAGAGTGATCTTAGGTGTTAATGGCACCTTGTGTAACGCTGGTTCTCTTCTCTCGAGATTCTTCCTAAACACTGATGAGTTTACATCGTTGGTAAAAAAATTGGGCAAGATTGAATGGGGAGCAACAGGGCAGTAAGTTTTGTTTGTTTGTTTTTTAATAATAAAGAGGACAGGTACCATAACTTACCTGTTCTGGTGGTTAAATACTTCTTGGCAAATAAATTTAAAGATAAAAAAAAAACCTGCATTTGCATATTGGTTTATAAAAGTATAATGACATAAAGCAAAACTTTAGGTGCTGGTATTTCAGTCAGCATTCCAGTCCGTCCAGTTTCTCTGATCATTTAAGCAGAGGTAACACTTGTTTGTACTGAGCTGTGCCAAGAGTATGTGCAGTTTCTGTGCCAATCCTTTTTAGGTTTCAGAAACCATGGTACTGGTTTTGTTGTCTTGGTATTCAAAGGGGTTTTTTTTCAGCCAGCTCTTAAAAGGCGCTTTGTTAACATAGTGAGATTTTTTTAAATAAAACCTTTGCTCTGACTTGTGTGCTTTTCTGAAGATGTATTGAATTCTATTAATTTGTGTCCAAATAAATGTTTTCCCAAATATAGTGAAGGTAATGAACAACACACTCTTACCTTTGATGCTGAAGAGGAAATGCCAGTTTGTGATACTCAGTCATCTGTACAGAATATGTTTCCAGCACTTAGCAGAGAAAGTAAAATGAAGGCTCTTGCAAATAAACTCTGTGTTCACAAAATGAAAAATCCTGAAGTGCAAGAAACACTTCCTGTGACACGTCATCAGAGTATTCTTGCTCTCCCCAAGTCTCCGTCCAGTCCTGATGTCATAATAGAGGAAATATTTGAAGATGACCTGGAAAGTAAGTTTCTTAATACCTGCTGCTTTAAATGTGTCATTGTTGAACATGCTGTTATTGATGTGTGTTTGTAGTTATATTCAGCTTATATTAATTCTTTTAACAATGTCTGCATTTCACTTTCATCTTCCTTTAAGCTAGCATTTTTTCTCTTTTTTTTTCCTTCAGCTTAGCTTAGTGAAAACTTTCTCTGAAGTCCTTTCAAAAAGGGGTCATGAGTTCCTGTGTCCAGCTGGATAATTCTCTTTGACTCTTAGTTATTACAGTCCCCCTCAGAATTTCTGACAGCGGCTATTGGAGGATGCTTTTCTCATGGTTCCCTTGTCTTCCTGAATCTCTTCCAGGGCATTGTTCTACGTTAGCTGGCAATAATAATTAGGTTCTTCAGCTTGTCAGGTTTTCCCTGAGTTGTATTACTAAGAGTGTAACTACCAGGTCCAGGAAGTGATCCTTTCTCTCTCTTAGGCTCTTGTGAGACTGACTGTGGAGTATTGTGTCCAGTTTTGGACCCCACAGTACTGAAAGCCACTGTCATACCGGAGTGCGTCCACCAGAGCCTACCAGGCTGGTGTCCAGGAGGTGCTCGGGGATGGGTCTGAAGGTGTTAGGAACAAGCTGGCACATAGAAATTCCAGTTAGATAATAGGATAGATAGATGCAATTAAGATGCTAAACTTCAGAAGGTATTCTGTTCACAACATACCTAGGAAATGCCTATGATTAGCAATGCTTGGGGAGCATGAGGGAGGGGGTAGGGGTGGTATGTGAGAGTAATTGTGGAACGTACAGCTGTGATCGAGGCAAAGTAAATTTCAGAGCTTTAGGCATGACTATCTAAAAGATCATATTCCAGAATTCCAGTGGACTTCACAAAACTCTTTGTCAGAACAGAATTCCTTCTGGTTGCAGTGTTACATGAGTTTTGCATGTCTTGAATCTAAGAATTTAATGGTAGTTTTGTATTCTTGGGATTAGCATGTGAGCTAGCCACGTACACGTAGTCACTCTGTGTGCATCTGTTGCAGTCACATCAGGTACGAGAATTTTTGCTTCTGCAGAACCTTATATCTACATGTAATTTCTCCTTACTGTGTTTGCTGCTTTACTGCTTACGTATAAACGATTAACTAACCTAATTCATTAAACTTTTCTCTTAAAGATGAAAAAGCAGATTTTCCCACAGAATATCATGCTGATGGACAGAGGAAGAAACTCTTAAAGACGGAAACACCTTTTCAACACAAAGCTGGTTAGTGGTTTTCCTGTCTGGGAAATAGTTTCGTTTACCAGAAAAGACCCATCCTCTAAGCAGCGAGAGTAGACTCTGCAAATTGTCAGAGGCTGGATGCATACTAGTGTTTTAGTTGAGGTCAGGAATGTATTAGGAAGCAGATCTCCTGACTGTCCCTAGTTGGCATGTATTTGCTGAAATGTAAGAGATTTGGGGCACGTTAACTGATTTCCTTCCAGTTCAAAGTAGTCTGGAAGGTATTACAGTGCAGATGTCATTCTTCACACCAGCAGATCTGTTCTGCAGGAACACTCCCTGATCTGCTCTCCTTGCCAACATAAAGACTGTATCATCTCTTATGATTTGCCATAAAACCACTTAAGTTGGAAGATGCAATAGAGGAAGTCCCAGGCAGCTTTGAGAAACTCAACATTGGCAATGTTTCTCAACACCTTGCAGATATTTGATATAATGATAGCAGTGCTTCTTGTGAACAGTGGGACCCATTTCTTAGGTCAGTTCTTCATGAGACTTCTTAGTCTCCCTCCATCTGTTTGGGTTTCTGAATTATGACTGAACAGATAAATCTACAAAACTGACAGTAATTTGAGGAAACAATACCTTGTTCAGAAACTCTAGGCACAATTTGTGCAGTGCTTTGAGCTTTGTTTATTGCTGAGTGTAAACAGGTAAATGGTAATAAAAGTTGAAGAGTAGAGATCTATTGAGAAAGAAAGTCACCTAAGAAGTCATCAGAGGAAGAAGCACTGCTGCAAAAAGATGTGCCTTAATCTAGGACACCAAATAATATTAGCAAATAGCATTTTAGTTTAGTTTGGGGCGTTTGTTTTGGTTTTTTTTTTTTTAACCTCAGAGTCATATAAATGCACTCTCCTCTCACAATTTTCTATCCAGTAAGTTACAAATTTACTATCTGCTCTTAATGAGGCTTGTCGGAGCATTAGGGAGTTTGAGCTGTTTAAGTCCGTAACAAATTCTGTGAAAATAAGTAGTTAGCAGAGAAATTCTCCTAATGCCCATACCAAAGTTGGTGTAGTGTGCACTCACCTTCTTATTAGACATCACAGAATTTTCAGGGAGAGAGAAAAGGTGTGATAACATTAAGTTTGAATCTCTCTCACATACACACTAAGAGAACAAGATTGTAGGAGATGAAATGATCAGAGTTACTTACAAACTGATTGGTTTTATTGGCAATAAGCAAAAATATGTGTAATACTGGATCTGTGCATGATGGGAAGCATAATTTGAAATTTGATACTACAGTTTTTTCCTTCTCTCCTGCTAATAGGATTATGTATCAAACAAATAATATTTGATAAATATTTCAAATCATTTTAAAGCAGCTGTGGTTTGTTGGGATTTTCTGTTTGAGTGTGTTCCTTAAACTAAATACAAGCAGCTTAAAGACCACTCTTCTGGATCCATCTGGTTCTAGTGATTCAGAACTGTCCCAGCTCCTGATACCGTTTTTGGCTGGAGGTATTGGCCTCCACTGATCTGGTGAAGTGACTGTTACTACATGCTTCTCCTGATCTACTTAAGCTAGCTGGCTCACTCCATTATTGGACACGTTGACCAGGGATGATCCAGAAGAGGTAGGGTACCTATAGTTGAAATCTTTGAAGTCATTCAGACTTCTACTCGGGTACTGCCTTTTCCACTGGAAATGCCCAAGAATAATCTTGTGTCTGTCCTGGATACTGCATTTCCTAAACTTGGAAGCACAGCCCTGTGTACATGCTCAGAATGTTTCAAATGCCAGATTCTTTGTACCATCTTTTGCCCATTATCAGTTGTAATTCAAAGATGGGCACAGAGGCAGCAGTGCTCTAGGATGCTGCAGATTTGTCTGTTTGCTCTGCTCTCATCAGTCACCCAGGTGGTGTTGGATCTAGATGATGCCATCCACTCTGTAGGAGAAGTTTTGTGTAAAGTACTTCTGTATGAATTGAGTTGCTGTGCTTTTAAAACCTTCTGACCCATTCACCACTTTTAGCTTTAGTGAGTAGCTTCAGAAAAAGCAACCTGTGTTTTGGATCCCAAATCAAGGGAGGTACCTGGAGTGCAAAAGATGTGGATGGTTAGTCAGGAGTAGTGTCTTACATGGAGTAATCTCTGGGCTAGCTGTAGGCCATTGCTTAATCTTTCTGGATTATTACTGAATAACTATTCAGAAGTGCTTAGCATACCTGTTCTTAGATATAGGGTCTTAATCTCTCTGGTTGGCTTTCTATAAGCTTCTTATTTCTTTGTTAAAATAGAGGGGATACAAACTCTGAATTACCTACTTAAATTTAGGCAACCACTTTGTAAGCAGTGAGACAGCCTTTTGTTTTTGCAGGGTAGCTTAAGGGAAGAAGTTAAAAAGAGCAGATTTAATCAGAAAGCAAACTTGGTAACTGGTTTGAAACAAGTGTGAGCAGATTTGTCAGATTAATGGCTTTTTGAGGTAATGTTATAATGATTAATGCAACAGAATCCTAATCATGTCTAGTAATTGGCAGTTGGAGTCACTTGGAAAGTGACTGATACTTTATTTTATGTCTGTCTTAGGTTCCACAGAGCTAGTGTTTGTAAGCCATGTTATAAATCCGTGCCACTTCTACGTTCGGAGATACTCACAGAAGAAAGAAGCAGGGGTTTTGGAGAAAAAATTGAAAAACTTTTGTTGTAGTAAGCGTTCATACCTCCTGCCTTCAGATGTTTTGGAATTAGGTAAATTATTAATTTCCAAAGGTCTACATAAGCTTAGAATACTGTCTTGCGGTATGTTCCCTTAGTAAAATATTCTCCCTCCTCTTCCCCCCCACCCCCAGCTTTACATAGTAAAGCAGTGCTTATATGTCTTGGAATCTACAGTTAATGCTTTTTGGGACACATTGTACGTACTGCTTGGTGAAGTAGACTTTTAAATTATAAAACAGAAAATGGGAGAAGTAAAAAAGACTCTGTGGTTCTTCCCAGCCTCAACAAATTGAATGCTTAGAATAACCAGCAGCTGAAACTCCTGGCTGTAAACGTAATGTTTTCCAGCATTAGGTAGTAAATTGTTAACTGATAGTTAATTTTTTCAGTATAGTGACTGTCATGACTAGCTTAGTTCTTTCATTACTTCAGCATTCCCTTTGGGTGGATATATGTTTCTGGTTTGTTTTATTTTATTTTTTTAAAGTTCACTAACCCTTATAGAAGCTATTCTGGAAGTAAAACAAAAGACAATAATGCATTGCTAAATCATTAAAATTATTTTCTAGCCTGGATATTGACAATGTTCTTCTGTTCTAGAAGGTGTTAAGAAAGCTGATAAAAAGTATGTAATAGCCTTCAAATTCAGTGGGGTTTTTTTGCCATTTTTTACTAAGAAATGTGGAATGTTTGCCAGAAATTACTTCTTATTTGAAATCTACTGCCTCCTAGTAAATTGTGTAATTGTGTAAATGAATGTGGAAAGAAAACTTCTGGTGGCTATCAAGGTTTTTAATATGTTCATTTTAGCAGTAACATCTACAAATACTGATTTCAGTCCTTGGTTGTTTGCTGGTTGGGTTTTTTTGTTTGTTTGTTTTGTTTTTTTTTTAATTTGCTTCTGTGTAGGTGCTAGAACTTTTATTAAGAGTAAAGAAACTGGAATGTGGTGCCGTGGAACTATCACTGAACTAATTCCCCTGAAAACTGAAAATGAGAGGAAGCCTCATGGTCCAACAGGATACAAAGTTTGTGATATTGCCCTGCTGGAAGCATTTCTGATAGATTTTGGGAGCTCTGTAGTTCTAATTTTCTCAGGGTATGTTTACAGAGAGAGTTTTTTGTCTGCAATTGTTGTCCTTGGTTGTTACTACTCAGTAGGATATCTACTAAGAAACAAGTCCTCTATCACCTTCACACAAGCAGATAAACAGATATTTGTATGGAGCTAATGTTCTGGATGTATATATTTCCCACAAGAAAAGTAGTGGTGTATGTAAGTGCACAAGCCTTCACACCTTAAAATGTTAAACTTGGGCTTGCATTGCAAAAGAGAACACATAAGTCCTCAATGTTTAAAAAAAAAAAGGCATATCATTGAGCCTTTCCAGTTTTATTTTAGTGACACGACATTATGCCCGTTATTGAAATAATTACCTTTAAGTCAGGTATTTGGGGGAGAGGGAGGGCTGGTGTTGGTAGTTTTTTTTGTTTTCTTTGAATCTAGTACTGCTTTTATTCCCATTGACAATAGATATGTTCCTGCTGAAAGGCTTGAACCTGCTGGTCCACAAACAATTGAAACGGATGACATTTGTTTGTTTGTAAGGAAGCCTGACCAGCAGATTGAGGCAGAACTTGCAGCTTTTCCTCCTTTAGCGGTACGGTGTTCATTGAAGGATGTTGTTCCCAGAAATGCCGTGAGTAAAAGCTGTTTATACTATTTCCGGAGATATTTTTTTTCTTCCTCTAAGATTTATATTATAGAACTTAAATACATAATTTACAATTACCTTATTTCAATATAAAGAGAAGGAAACTCAAGAGGACTACGGGATATGTTCCGTTTTGGTTTTTTTTTTAAGAGGTAAATACTATGTTGTAGAACGATGTGTGGCATTGCTTTCACTGGAAAGGAAACAAGCTTAGAGCAGTCAGTCTTAAAAAGCCTCTGGGCTTTTTATATGTCAGGGTTAAATCTCACTACTCTTACTCTATGTTCTTTTGTCCAGTTTAAAAAGAAATTACAGAACTGATACTCCTACTTCATGTCTCTCTGATAACTTTATGCAAGTAGCAACTTCTTCTAGAGTAAAAACAACTTGAGAATTTTTAGGATGTTCTTTTCAGAGATTGTCCTTTGTTACTTAGAAGTTTTTGCCACGTACTGAGAAGTGTCATTTGTTGTCTTTCAGTATAACAACAAATAAAGTACTGACAGCTTTTATTCCCTTAGAAAAATTACATGTATTGCATCATTATTTTCTTCATTATTCACTTATTTATTGAGGTATTCTTACTTTTGCCATGTTCACATGGGAATGATCTATGTTCAGTGCAGTCGGGCGTTTCTGACAGAAGAACTGCTGGTTAGTTTTGTGGTGGTCTGGTGTTTGGTTTTTGTACTATTCTGATATTGTCTGAAATAGCATTAAGTGAGAAAGATCTGGAACAATTTTTACAGGTGTAGGTAGAATGTCTGTCTATATGTGCTTTCATTTTTTCCATACCTAAAAAACACAGGTTCTTGCACTGTCAAATGAAAAATGTGTTAACTTTATCCAAGAGAAAAAAAATCAGGCTTTTTCAAGGTAGATAAAACCTCAAGAAGGATGTTGTGGAGGGATGAATGTGTAAACTGACCAAACTATGTTGTGCATGTGTATAAAGACACAAAATGTAGGAATAAACTTTCAAACTAATTGGGAGAGCAGAAATATAAGTGATGAGATGAAACGGTGTTTGACAATTGCAGTTTATCAGAATAATCGGAGGAGATGAATCTTCAAAAGAAAAGTGGTGGAAACTACAACCCTTTGATCTGACTCAGTTTTATACAGTTAAAAACACTTACAGATCCATTATAGAAGATACTGTTTAGTGCTGTCCTGACTGGACTAGACAGTCTTAACTGTTCAGCATTTCATCAGTTCAGATGTATCTCTTTTCCTTTCCTTCTCTTTTTTTCAAATTTATATTTTCTGTTTTAACATTCTCTGATGTCTTCAGTAACTACCTTTTTCTTCCTAACACAGAATGAAGGTTGGGGAGAGGAAGCAAAGACAAAATTTTTAGGAATGGTTAATGATAAAGTTGTTTTAATGACCATATTTAGAGAAGAGGACGGTGTTCTCATTGTGGATTTGAAGAAACCTCCATTTAATAAAATCAGCAACAACATGCCAATGTCTCTCAAGGATGCATTAGTTTTTTTAGACTTGGCAAGGTATGTGTTTTCCTTCAGTTGATGCTCTTGTGCCATAAATGATAATGGCACAATACTTACCAAGTTAAGTTTATCAAGCAAGTGTTAGATTTATTAATGTTAATATTAATATTTACTGACCTTCATCAATTTATGTTGATTTAATAATTTCACCTTCACTAGTATGTGCTGTGGCACACTCATTTGCACTAGTCAAGGCTTATTTGTATAATGAACTTAATGATAGAAAATGATAAAATTTAAATTTCTGTACAAGTTTGAGTAACCAGGAGTGAAAGGAGAAGCTCTTAGTGTCTGTCACAATCAGAAAAACATACAGGAATCACCCTTGTATCTGATTTGGCTGGTAGGCAGGCACAGGCTACTCTGTACATCTGGTCCAGCCACGTGAGGTGATGTGTTTAGCACAACGAGTAGGAGAAACAACAGTGGAGCATAGGGGGGAGGGAGATTGATAAATAGCATTAGGACAGAGCAGAACTGCTTTGGAGGAACTAGTGGAAGACCCAGGAGACAGCAAACACGAGTGTTTTGGTGTTTGGTCCAGGTATGTGGTGTGCAAGTCTGTAGGAAATTATAAATAGGTTTCTTGCACAGAGGAAGATCTTTGTTTATATTTGAGCATAACTCGTTAGGGTGGTGAGAACAGTGGGAGAGAATTATTTTTTTTTTAACATTTTAAATGTATGCTACTGCATCCCGAATAACATTTTTTCATGTATCATTTTTCATATGTTACAAGCATTAGAGAGAACTAGCTGCACCAAGTGCTAGAAGGAGAGCTCACACTATTCATACAAGCATGAATCAAGTTATTTTTATAAGACAATTTTGCAGATTTTGTGGGAAACTTGACATTTGAATATAAAAGGATTCCTTCTCGGTAAATTTTGACAGAATTTATTCAAAAATTTGTTTTGTTTATCTTAGGTTTAGATCCCAGCTTCCCAGTCATTTAGAAAATAATAATGTCTTGCAGTACAGTCCACCTAAGATTCCACAAGAAAGAGAAGAAATCTCTGTTGTAGTTTGTCACGTTAACAGTCCAAGTCATTTCTATCTTCAGTTGGTAAGTTTAGAAATAAGGCCTATTTACATAAAACTCCAAGCAAACATTTTAATGTTTCCTCAAATTAATAGAGTCGTAGAGTTGTCTAGCTTGGAAGGGACATTTGAGATCATGTAGTCCAATCAACAACCTAACTCTGATAATAAACCCAACCCGTCACTAAACCATGTCACTGAGCACTGTGTCAGCCTGTCTTCTAAATATCTCCTGGGATGGTACCTCAACCACTTCCCTGGGCAGCCCATTCCAATGCTTGATAACCCTTTCAGTGTAAAAAATTTTTCCTGATACCCAATCTGTACCTCCCCTCATGCGTCTTGAAGCCGTTTCCTCTTGTCGTATCGCCTGTGACTGGGGAGAAGAGACC
>VXBJ01006978.1:95271-123784 GCA_013400055.1 Nycticryphes semicollaris
TTAGGGGAAAAAAAAAAAAGTCTTTTAAAAACAAAAAAAAAAAAACAACAGAAGAACATCTGATCTGATACGTATATTTTGTATTATTTTAGAGAGATGGCCTGGATTCTTCAGCTCTTTCAAAGAAAATTCAGGAGCTGTACAAGCATGACTATGGGAAAAACTTGGAAATTGAGTGCCCAGTTGAAGGCCAAGCCTGTATCGCAAAGCAGGAAGATGGGAATTGGTACAGAGCACAGATTATAGGTGAAGTATTGACTCTTTCACTCAGATGCTGGGTTGCAAAATCAAATGTGATACTAGATCAGTGTCCCACATTGGATATGTATAGTAACAAAGAGCCATTATTTTTACTAGGTACTCTTACACTAACAAATAGGTTCGTTAAATTAGTAGAACTAATTAACATTACATTGTTTTGCTATTAATGAGTGGTTTATACCTTTTTTTTTTTAAATAAAGGAAGCAATGTACTTAATTTTCTATATATTATTGAAATACTACTGTATAATTATTTTAATTGTTTCAACTCTTGTTACAGTTTGAAATACGGATTTGTCTGTTGTAGCCAACCTGTAAGTGTAACTAGTGTGGGTTAATAGTTTCCCATAGTACTTCTGAGGGAGGTGGGAGATCCACTGGTATTGACCTTGATGTTGCCTGTATGGGCAGTTGTAGCATGCCTGTACGCTGACCTGTCTACTTAGTGTGTGTGCCAGTGTCTCATAAACTGATTAGATGGAGGGTGACCAAAATGCTAACTCTGCCACTTCAGGAACCCAAAAGAGACAGCTATTAAAGACTATAGTTTTTAAAATTGTGTTATAGAACATTTTCTAATGAGGTTTATTGTGATTATATGGTGTAAATATGGATCTTGCTCTGATCTCTAACCTGTTTCAGATACTCATTTTCTGTTTTAATAACTTGGGTTGTTTTTCTTGAAGGGCTGCCAAGTTGTCAGGAAGTTACTGTAAAATATGTGGATGTTGGCAGTGTTGCCAACTTAACTCTTACTGAAATACGCAGGATAAAAAAGGAATTTCTGAGCTTCCCAGAAAAGGTAAATCAGTGCTTGCCTGGAATAAATTAAAATTAATAGAATCACAATGGATGGAAGAGGAAAGAGAGGGTAAATAAAATGTTAAGCAAGTTCCTTTTCATATGGGTTTATAATTTGACTTATTAAATATGTTTTGGGTGCACATTGAAAATTCTTTTTAAGTATTATTCCATTTTAAATGAAATTTAATGTTACCTTGCAGTGAGGAGGTGTATATACATTGTGTACGTGTGTTTTAATTAAATACCTTATTTTACTCCATAGTAAGCCAAATGAATTTTTACATCCTTTCAATTCCAAATAATGATCTAATAATAGTATCTTAAAAATATATTTTGGGGTTTTTTTATGGGATTTAAAATTTGTTGCTTTCCTAAGATCAGGTACTGTAGGAGTTTTCCCCTTCTGACAAGCAGAAAACTGAGTGGGAAAGTAAATGGCAAAGTATTTCTGTTAAATAAAAAACTGCACATAAGTAGAGAATAATTCTTTTTCTTCAGCTGTTCATTCCATAGGTCTGGTTGGTTGCCAACTATAATTACGCTATGCTTTTACAAACTTCATCTGTTGATAAGGATGTTTTAGCCAGTTGTAGGCACCGTATGCCATGTATATAGGTTATGGTGAAACACTGAGGCAAACTTGAAGTTTGCTTAAGAAGTAACATCTTGGTGTTGCTGTTAGTTTTATTGCAAACAATAGATCAGTAGGCTTCAGTCTGCTTAGGTGTTGCTACGGGTTCAAATCTTTCCCATTAAAAAAAAAAAAAACAATTAAGGATTTAAAATTACTCAGACCATAAATACAGATGAGATTGTGAAATCAAGCGTTCAGAAAGTAAGAGTATCAGAAGGAAGGTTGCTTGTGCAGCTCTCTCCTGTCACTTCTAAGCGTTGCTAAGTCTTCATAGGTGATCACAGATCAGACTACCTCAAATGTAAGTTAGTGAAGAGATTTGAATTAGGCTGTGACAAGAGAAGTCAGACTTTTTTCAGCCCGTTAATAGAGTTTGCAGGTGCTTTAACAGACTTGGCCAGTACAGAAATCTTGGCCAAGACTAGAGTTAGCCTTGTACTTAACATTGTGTTGGTTTTATCATCCACAGCCCTTTCTTTTAATGATTATTTAACCTGTCAATGAGTCTTACTTTCATATTCCTGAATGTCTGTATCCTAAAAATACCTGGACAAAACATTCTTATTTCTACTGTCTTTATTCCCTTTCTCTATGTGTTTCTCACATGCGTTACTCTTCTTTCTTTTGGTGCAGTAAACAAGGAGGAAACAATAGCATTCACAGACACCAAAGTTTGCTTTTAATCAAAGAACTTAATCTAGTCTGATTTCCTGTGTGTGTCTCTTTTTATGTCTCCTGACTAATAGCTTTCAAAAATCTGGCAGGAATTTCCTGACACAGGTACCATGGTACTCCGGTGTTTCTGTTTAGCCCTTCAGACTTCTGCCATGTTATAGTCATATTAATTCTAGATGCTTTGAGTCTGAGTTACTACATTATGATAAGCAAAATGGGATGAAGACTCACTTTATCACACCTCTGCAGTAATCTTTCCTGATCTCTGCACCAATTCTATGTCTAAGCATAAATGGAAGCAAGAAGTAAGGTCTTTCTGTTTTCATCAAGAATGTATCTGAATTTAAGGTTCATACTCAGCTGCCGAATAGGAAGTGGTGGAAGGTGGATGTCTTAAATAATGGTAATGTGGAACCAGACACCAAGGTCATGCTGTCTTGCTGTTCTGCATGAGTGCAAAGTAAAGGCTGTGATTTGGCTGTAATGAGATGATCTTGCTTTGTGATGATTGATACATACTTTGAGTTATTCTTCAGGCAATCAGGTGCAAACTGGCCTATATTGAGCCTTACAAAGGGGCAAATGAGTGGACCAGAGAAGCCAAGGAAAGATTTAAAGAAATGACAGAAGTTAAACTTAAGCTGTGTTCAGTTGTTGGTAAGTTACCAAAAGTGTGTTAATTTCTATTTAAATATTAAATTTACTCAAATGTAGAAATGTCCGCTTTCATATTTTAAATTGTGGTTTTTTGAAATGCTTATGTTCATACTTGTGACAAGTAGCCTGCAGTGAGAATATCTAAACATGGATTAATTGGAGGAGACATAACAGATGCAACTTCTGACAAAAGCTCTGTTTGTCTTCTCTTCCGGACCACACCAGCAGTAAGTGATAGAAGTATCCTATAATTAAGATGGGCTTGTTTCCAAAAGTAATAGCTATCCTTGACTCTTCCTGACTTTATTGGCACATGGAAATGTGATCGCTGCTGCTCTGAAACATCACAACCAGAAAAAAAAACATACAAAACAGATAGATGTTTTAGTAGGATTTTTCTCAATACCATTTATTGTTAATATGTCACTAGTTGCTTTTGAACACACATGGAACGGTGGTTTGGAACCCATCCAATAAATGAAATTAAGTGTAGTAGTTGATTTCTTTGTAAATACTTTCCAGTTAATGGTGTATTTTAAGTTTTAAGTTAATTTTATGGATATTTGCAAAGCTAAGCCTCGATATATAGTTGGTGCTTAGGATAAATTCTTTTATAAAGCAAATGGAATTCTACAAAATTCTTTTCAATACCTCCAAAACCATAAATAGTGTTTATGCTGTCATTGATTTACATTAATTATGTTTATATTATTCATTCACAGAAGTTTTAGATAATAATATCCTATCTGTTGAGCTCTTTGACTTCTCTGCTGTTCGTGGAAGAAGCTTTAGTATTAACTGCCAGTTAGCTAAAGAAGACCTAGCGTCCTTCATACCTGGGTAAATATGTTGGGCCTAACTTTTCTATACACAGTGCACAACAGAAGTATTTGGAAATACAGAATTTGTGTAACGAAATTACTGGAATTTACCACACTTGGGATAAAGTCATTACAGATGACATTCAACAACTGACATAAGTTCCAGGATGTAACTGTACAGTCTGGCAGAGTTGAACTCTCAAGATAAATGGCTAATGGATTGAAATTGTAATTGGTTCAAAAGTTGGAGATTAAATGTTTGCATCAAGCTTCAAAGTGCATAAATGGCAAATCATCCCAAAGTGGTTACTGTTAAGGTTCCCATTCTCTTGTATTAAGAAAAAACATTTTTTGTGTGTTTAACCTGCACCTAAGGGAAGTTACCTCTTTGGAAGGTCTGTTACTAGAAAACAAATACTCAGCAAACCAGCTATGACAGGGACACACAGAAGAGTTGGGAAGCCTCCGGGAGGAGGTGAGGCTGATAAGGAGATCACACTGCTGCATTTAATTTGTTGGCTTATTAAAAAGATAATCTGTGGGCTGTATTCATGGAAATCAATATTTACTCTTTCATTAATAGTTTGTGATATTGATGAAAATAAAAGAATTGTTAAATAGGAAGTTTTGATTCCAAAAAAGGGAATTCCTGAATTTGATTTTTTTTTCAGGAGGAAGCAAGTAAATGTATTTTCATCTCTTATCTCAGAAATATGACTAATCCCAGTAACACTTTTCTTGAACTCGTCACAATTTTTAGTAAGATTTTTATAAAGTTAAGCAACTTTATTTAAACTTGAACAGACAAATTGTTTTGTCACTGTCACCAGGGTATTTTATTGTGTCACAGCTATACTTGCTTGCCTGCTTGTGGCCTGCAATCAAATGTGTATATTACTTTAATATAAGTTGCTGGGTAACACATAAAACTACTGCTGTGGATTTTTTGGTTGCTCCCTCACTTCCCTTTCTTTAGTTGGACTGGAGAGAAACTAGGAGGAACAGGAGCAAGAAAACTCATAGGTGAAAATAAAGGCAGGAAAGTCACTTTTGTTGTAAGTAACTGTTGCAGGCAAAACAGGCTTAATATAACTTAATTTAATACTAATTAGCATAAATGATTACCAATTCAGGCATTTGGACACAAAAGATGAATGTTTAGAGGACATGGCCTCCTGGACCCTTTTCCCAGGCTCAAGTTTATTCCAAGCACCTTTCCTCCCCATCATACCTTCCGGTTACAGTCCATCCCTGCAGTGAGCAGTGCAGGGGTTGGGGTCAGGACCAGCAATTTCTGCTGCTCCTTTCTGCATGTTCTTTTCTTCCTGTGCTCCAGCATGGGCCCTCTGCAGACTGCAGTTCCTTTGGGAGTGTCCTTCTTCACCACCCAATACCTTCTGCCCTTCTAAACTTGGTGTTCCCGATGTTACTTCTCTTCTGTTCCTTCCTCTCTCTCCACGCCGTTTTCTGCCCTTCATTAAATTAGAGGTGCCACCAGCTTCACTGAAGGGTTCGGGGAAGTCTGTTGCAGAGATGGCTGAAAAGGACTATGAGCATCATGGGGCAGCACTGTACTGCCCTCTTCTGCACCAGCAGACCTCTTCTTTCAGGTCACCCTTGCAGCCCCTCTCCCCAGCTAACAATTGATATAATTAAATGTAGTGCACATTTACACCCACTGCACCATGTCTTGTAGTTGGAATGATGTTTCTGCTGGGGGGGCTGGGAGGGGATGGGGGCAGGATAAGGGGCACATTTTGCGGAGGCTTTGGGGTTGTTTTTTATTTGCTTTGTTTTCCTGTGGGTGCAGGTTTCTACCCCTCTAGAGCTCGTTTGTCATGCTTTTTCACTGAATTTCACTTCTGTCAAATTTTCGGGTTTTGTCTTTAAGACACTGGTGAATAATTTTAACCTACTTCAGGTCATTTAGAATCACATTTGGGCTATGATTACTCTTCGCTGTTTAATGCTATTGATCCCCAGGCCAGCTCTGAACTAGTGTAAGACGATATAAGCAGGAGAACACAGCACTCACTGAAGCTGACTTTCTGATAAGCAAATGTCAGTAACCTCACTCTTGCACTGGAATGAGAAGTGGTCCATGCAGAATTCCATGACGAAACATTGGAGTCTGAAGTTCATTTTAAATTGATTGGGTTTTTGGATGGATCTACAATGATAATGCTCTATTGGAATTACTACAGGTTGAACTGTGATTATTGAGTTGTCTTTGACCTTGTTTAAAATGTATTTAAACTTTGATTACTTTATGCTCTTTACAGGTACACAGAAAGTACTGATTTAAGACCCAATGAAATCTGGGATGTTTCTCTAGAAGAAAGTCCTGAAGCCTTGGAAGCTTTAAATCCCGTAGACGTGGAACCTGGGGATGAAGGAGATTTGAAATTACTTTCTAAGAAAGAGCTAGAAGCAAGAATTAGTTACGTTGTGTCTCCTAGTAAAATTTTTGTACAGTGGCTGTCATCAGAAAGTATACTGAAAAGGTACTAAGATTCAAAGAACTTTTATTGAGTTAAGGCATTCTTATTACAAACTGGTAAAGTGTAGTTAGAAAAAAAAAACTCTGATTAGGATTGCATTTGGCACTGGATACTCTTTTTGAATAGTCCTGACTTACCTTGCTTTGTTGAAGAAGGCAAAGGAACAGAAGATAGATTGGCACTGTGTTGTGATTTATTAAATATTTCTGATTCCAAATAAAGTATATGATCTGGCTCCTCAGATCAGTTCAAATCAGCTCCTCAAATCTGGCTCCTCTCAAATCATTTTTAATGTAGTAAATATTGGGGTTGGACAAATTCAACACTGTCGAGAAAGATTAGATCTTCCTGCACTTTCTTTTCTCCTCTCCATTCCTTTTTTAGAAATCATGTTAGATAATACTGGCGTCGTTATATGACTGAAGTCATAGAACTTCAATACATTATTTCTTTCAACATGATTCTGATATGCTGTTAGGAAGGTTTTAAGGGAATTTCTACACATAATATATCAGTCTTAATAGATATTTAGGTAGCAGTGTGTACTGTTTGAAGACAGTTAAATAGAAGTATCATTGCTTAGTGCATGTCACTTATTTTCTGCCTCTTATTTCTCCTTTCTTTCGTCTTTTTTACCTTCTTGCATGTAGCTGCCTAAGGTCCCATTGAATTAGTCATGATGCTGAATGAGTATCACTAGAGTTTTGAAGAGGAAATGGTGCATCTTTCAAATAGTGCTATACAGAAGAGTCAAAATTGCTCAGATTCATTCTGTTTAAGAAAACATGATAGTTTTACAGAATTTTAATGAAATTGCATGTGTTTTGAAGCTTGATTTTCATGTTTTTCTGTCATGTCATGAAGAAAAACTACAATACTACGTGTCTGTTAAACAGTTACTAAAACTTTACTGTATGCTAGTTAAGCAGTAACAGACTAAATAAATCCTTCATCCACTGGATAAAATTATGCCACTAGAAAACTGTCTTTTTTTTTAATGTTAGTTTACAGGAGAAGATGGCTACCATCTATAAAGAATCCCAGCCACAGTCCGTGAAGTGGGGAAGCAATATGCACTGTGCTGTTTATGTATGTGATTCGAAACAGTGGCAAAGAGGTCAAATAAGCAGGATTGTCTCTGAAACAAGTGCAGAGGTAAACCTGTTAAAAGCATGAACCCTCTTGTGTTATTTCTAATGTTTGTAAGCATTTGTTGATTAAAGTAATGTCAAATCTTTGCTGCTTATTTCTATGTTAATACTTTCTCATACAGCCTTTTGCTCTTGTTGAGAGTTTACATTACGTAGTACATTGCTGCCAGTCGGAATGACTGTATCGTCCAGACTCAGCTGCCTTTAGCAGGCGGCTAAACCTGCTAATTGAGGAAGGCTCACGAGGCTGACTTTGTGTATGTTTACTCTACAGTTTGCAATGTAGCACAGATTACCAAGCTGTAGCCTAACAGCTTACCTTAGATTCCAGAAGCGGTGTGAGCCTGAAGGTCACATTAATTAAAATTTAATGAACCTTGCCAAAAGGTGAAGCCACTTGAACTGGGTGCAGCACCACAGGAACTCGCGTAGTAGTCATGCTGTTGCTTGAACCCCAAACGGATGGTGATGTACTGTGCCACAGTAAATTCTCACACAATGGTGCTTTAAATGTACTTTTTTGTGCACTCATTTGAAAAGAGCAAGGAACATCAGAAGATGTCTTTCATGAATAACTTTCATGAATAACTGCTTGCCTCAAAAGCAAGAGTGGTGCTTTAATCATACAGAGAATCCAGGACTGGATTACCATTGGTTCCCTCCATCTATCATCAGGTTATGCCCATGGGTCTTGTTACTAGGAAGCAGAAGTGGGACTTCCTATACTTGTGGTTTGCATTGTCTACTTTCCTAAGGCTAAGAGCCCTCAAACAGCTGTTTAACCATGTCAGAATAAAAAGCATAAAAAGCAAGGGGTGGAGAGATAGCTATTTCAGCCTTTCTAGGTTTGCAAATTTAAATGCGCCAACATAAGAAGCAGGGGAAAAGAAATTTACTTACTCAAGTAACAGCCTCTGTGAAGTTGTATAACCTGGTTTGAGCACATTTGTGTCTTTTGTTGTCTCAGTACTCTGTGGTAGTCATTTGTGTTGTGTGATGGGGTACTTCAGTGCAAAAGCTATTAGTTGAATCCTGGTGATGTTTGAGTTTTTGGTCAAGCATACTTTGAATTATCGTTTGCTACAGGTAACACTTAGAGGGCTGTTTTTTTCTGTTTCATTGTGTTTCTTGTCTGTAACAGGTAATACTGTATGACTCTGGAACTGAAAAAACAGTGGATATCAGCTGTCTAAGAAAACTTGAGGAAAATCTGAAGATAATTAAGATGTTAGCAACAGAATGTTACTTAGCAGACATAAGGTAGCTTTTCCTTTATACTGAGTAGCATAACTTGACATTTTCCCATGTTAGCACTGATTGTCTAAGATCTGCATGTGGTTTGCTTTTTGACTAAAGATGAAATAGGATGGTGGTTGTGATTTGTTTTCTAAAAGTAAAACTGCTGTAGAAAGAAAGATTATTAATAGGATGAATTACAAAATACCAGACAGATGATAGAAGGTTTTCCATGGAGTGCTTTTTTTTTTCCCCTTGGCTTAGAATTTGATGTGAATTAGATCTCATAAAAATCACAGAATCAGAATTATATGGGGTTGGAAGGGACCTCTGGAGATTATAGTCCAACCCCCCCTTGCCAAAGCAAGTCCTCCTAGACCAAGTTGTGCAGGAACCTGTCCACACAGGTTTTGAATGTCTCCAGAGACGGAGACTTCACCACCTCTTTGGGCAGCCTGTTCCAGTGCTCTGCCACCCCCAAAGTGAAGAAGTTCTCTTCATGTTTAGATGGAACTGCTTATGTTTGTGCCTGTTACCTCTTGTCCTGTCACTGAGCACCACTGAAAAAGGACCCATTCTCTTGACACCCACCCTTTTAAGTTTTTGTAAGTGTTAATCAGATTCCCTCCTAAGCCTTCTCTTCTCCAGACTAAGAAGACCGAAGTCCCTCAGCCTTTCGTCATAAGGGAGAAGTTTTAGTCCCCTCATCATCTTTGTAGACCTTTGCTGTACCCTCTCCAGTGGTTCCCTGTCTTTCCTGAACTGGGGAGCTCATAACTGGTCACAGTACGCTGGATGGACTCACCAGAGTGGAGCAGAAGGGAAAGATGGCATCCCTCAACCTGCTGGCCATGCTTTTCTTGATGCACCCCAGGATGCCATTGGCTTTTTGACCACAAGGGCACATTGCTGGCTCGTGGTCACCAGGACTCCCAGGTCGTTTTCCTCAGAGCTACTCTCCAGTAGGTCAGCCCCCAGCCTGTACTGGTGCAGGAGGTTATTCCTCCCCAGGTGCAGCACCCTACACTTGCCCTTGTTGAATTTCATCAGGTTCCTCTCTGCCCAACTCTCCAGCCTTGTCCGGGTCTTGCCATGTGGCTGCACAGCCTTCTGGTGTGTCAGCCACCCCTCCCAGTTCTGTGTCATCAGCAAACTTGCTGAGGGTACATTCCATCCCTTCATCCAGGCCATTGATGAAAATATTGAAGAGGACTGGACCTAGTACTGACTCCTGGGGAACACCAGTTGTTAGGGACCTTCAGCTAGTTTCTGTCTCACAAAAATCACAACCCTCTGAGCTCTGTCTTTCAGCCAGTTTTCAATCCACCTCACTGTCCATTCATCTAACCCACACTTCCTAAGCTTACCTATGAGGATGCTGTGGGAGACTGTGTCGAAAGCCTTGCTGAAGGCAAGGTAGACAACATCCACAGCCCTCCCCTCATCTGTCCATCCAGTCATGCCATTGTAGAAGGCTGTCGGATTAGTCAAACGTGGTCTGACTAGTGGGTTAATCCACGTTGACTACTTCCAATAGCTTTCTTTTCCTCTGTATGCTTTGGGATGATGTCTGGAACAACCCGGAAAATGGATGGAAGTCTCTGTTTCTAGACCGTAGGAAGGAGGGAGAGCAGGGGTATTCTCCTATGTGTGTGTTTGGTGCTGTGGGTACTGTGAAGAAAAATAATCATGTTTATAATATCCATTCCCTGAACGAATATAAAAAGCCAGTTTCCAAGTGAAGTATGGATTTTCCTTTGTCCTGTTAAGACAGGTATCGTACTTCTGGAACTCATGATCCTCCTCAATTTTGAAGTTTAGCAGTTTTATATTTGAATTCTTCGTGATTCTATGATTCTGTGTCATAGATCCTGAGTTTAATAGCCATTTCTTTTTACTGTTGACTGTAATAAAGATTGCTTATTTTCCCTCACAGTACAGGCAGTTTCAAAAAATCAAACCTCAGTAAAGGGAAGAGCTTGCGGTTCATCTCAGGAGGTGCCAACTTCCCTTGTACTGAAGGAGTTTATAACTTGTCCTGTGTTAGACCAACAGGTGGAAGCATGCAGTGGACAGCAACAGTCTGTGAATTCTTATCCGATTACCTAACTGGGATGCAAGTAAAAATAATTGCACAGGTTTGTAATCAAAATAAGAGCTATTTGCAAAACTTCCATCAGGTTGTCTTACTTCCATGGTTTTTTCTGAATATTTTCACTTTTCAGGAAAGTCCTGAGTGGAACTTGTGTAGATTGCTGTTTGCTGTAGGGGTAAAGATGCTTTTTCATTTCTTTTCTGCTTTATTTTATTATTCACTGGAGCATCAGTGAATAATAATTCATATATAATTCATAATAATAATTCCATAATAATAGGAACTTTCCATACTGGGTAGCAGTTTAGCTACTGAGTATGGAAAGAACAAAGTCTTAGATATATTTAGTCACTGAAGACTAATATTTACATTTTGGGATGACTGGAAGCTAACAGCTTTTATTGACTGATGAGTAAGGTGCTCACGTTCTTCATCAGAATAATTTCAGCAGCTGCTACTGTATTAGTTTTAAAGCCACAGAAACCAAAATAATTAGTGCAATGTTATATGGGTATTGTTCTTCCACTGGTAAAAAAAAAAAACAAAACTGAGTTATTATGAGGGTTTGATTTGTTTGGTGTCTCTTGGCAGCTGCCTGTGAGGTCTTACAGTGTGTCTGGAAATAAAAGCACTGCTGAGCAAAGGTATTTATGAGTGGGTTTAAATCTCCTGCTAGAAGGAAACAAGTATTTGGCAGTTCATTGTAATAAAACAGCTAAAGAAAGAAGCAAGGTTTTACTTTGCTACTTTTTTAATATCACGTTTAGGGCAGTTTATAAAATCATGGGAACGGTGGCATGGATTAAATGAGTTTTCTTTCTTCTGATGTGGGCATCATTTGTTCAACATCATCTGATTTGCAGTCAGTACCAATAAAATGAAAGATAAGCCTGTAGTTGAGAGGAAATGCCTGTTGTAATGGATTGTCCAGTGCTCTCTCTTTTTTTTTTTCTCTAGGGAAGCGGTGTGGGTTGTTCATTGCCTGTGAAAATTTTTTGCAAAGATGAAACAGGACAATTGATTGATGTTTCACAACAGCTTATTGAAAAGGGTTTGGCTTTTAGAAACAGAAGGTTTGGATACTTTTATATTCTTTCAAACTCTGATATTCACATCATGATAAGCTAATAAGTAAAACAAAAATTTGGCTTGTCCTCTGCAGCATCTGTAACAACACAGCTCACTCTTCAGTGACCTTACCTGAGTGTAGCTTTATTAATTGTATCCACTGCACGTTTCAGTTCTTTTAAGTTGGTAGATGAGATTGACGGTATTTTAACAAGCATTTGCCATCTTTCTGTGGTTTTGTGTTGTTGGGGTTTTTTACTTCTATTGTTTTATTCTTTTGCATATTTCATGTTCTTTATCAGTTAATATGTTGGTATGATTTGATTGAATCTGCCAGAACTGAAAAAGCTGCTGTGGATTGCGAAGACTCCAGGGAACATCTTAAAGTGCATTTAGAGCAAGAGAACACGCAACTGGATGGTTGGAATTCAGAAAGCTCACATGCAGAAAAAGACACTGCTGCAGAGGAAAACAGCGCTGTTTCAGAGAGTAAACAAAACTCATGCAAGCCATATAAGGCACTGCTTCATTCAGGAATGGATGAAATATATAAATCCCCTGATATCCCCAAAGCACAAATTTTTCAAGCAGTAGTAAGTTGCGTTGGACGTGATGGAACTATTTATATAATACCAAAATCACTTGGTAAGAAGAAAATATGTTTATGTCCATGAGTGTGCCAGCCTTGCTATATCAGGCTATACCAGATATGTGTTCTAGGGCATACATTCTGTATCAGAACACAGTTCTGGGGGATCCCTGCTGGGGAGGGTTGCTGGTGGAGGTGAGGGGGTGTGTGCCCAGGAACCCCTGCTCTGCACGCAGCGATGGGGGAGCTCCCACGGCTGCCCAGTGGAAGGGATCTAGATGGCCTGGTAAGTGGCCCCTGCCCATAAGTAATCTGCATCAGCTCTTCTCTCCCACCTCCCAGGACACCTAGACACCCCCAGTGCTTGCATGAGCAGGTCTCTTGCCTCTCTTCTCTAGGCAGCATTGGGAGTGCTTTGTTTTATAATGGTGAAATTGTGGTACGTTTTACTAGTAACAATGAAGATAAAATCATGAAGATTCTGAGAAGTTAGCCTGGTTCTCAAGTATTACTGGATTAGCATGCTTTAGAGAAATGGTTCCATATGAGAACTTTTTAAATTTACTCTACAAATACATTTACCTATTAGATCATATTATAGAACTTTGAATTTCAAAACGTGGTAACTTCACTTGCTCAAGACTCTATTCTTCTTGAAAGCTGTACCCGTAGCAGAGGAGGGACTTCTGGACATCTGTTTTGTGGTGTTTCATGGTTTCCTACCACTGTCCTCGGGAATCTGTTTTCTTGTTCACAGAGAAGCTCTTGTATTACTCCTGCTGAGGTGTCAGTTGCAAAATTGAGATAGTCTTTCTCTCTGAGATTAGAATGCAGAATCACTAATGGGTTCACAGTTGGAAATGCAGTTTACTTTTTGTTTAAGTAACTTGTTAGGATGTACTAGAAGTTGGATGTATGTATTGTATTAGTGATAGAAAACATTTTGGGAGCAGCATGTGTATTTTAATTTTATACATGTCTGAATCTGAGTCTGCTGGGTTTCAGTGATTCAAATAATTTGCACTAATTCGTTAAGCACTATTCTGAATTTTATTTCCCCTCTCCCCCCAGAAATTGAACTGAACAAATTGATGACTGAAATACAAAGTAACTTCATGTGCCTTGGTCTTCTGGAATCCTACTCCTGGAAGAAGGGAGATGCTTGTGTTGTAAGAGGATCAGATACCATGTGGTATCGAGGTAAAGTTGTAGAACTTGGTGTTGGTACTCTCCAGGTAAGTTTGATTGTACGTGAGGGGTGGGTGTGTGCATGTATGTTACAAAAAAAAAAGATGGGGGAGACAAATAAGCTAATCTATCAAAATCAATTTATGATCACACCTATTTTTTTGTTCACCTGACCTCACTATCCAGATCCTTGTTCTACTTAAAAGTGTGAAAGTGTCTTGAAGCTTACATTTATTTTAAAGATCAATTCTATCGGTGTGTTTCAGTTGTCACACTTTTTCCAATAGTTCTCGTAATGGTGATAAATGTTCTTAAGTTAAAAGCTACCCTTGATCACCTGTAAGTAATCCCATTTAGGTTTTTTCTTCTTTTGAGGTTGCTAGCTTGTGTGGAATACTTTGAAAATTTTCTAATCAGCAGATAATCTTACCTAAGCTCTTGAGTTTGCTCAGGTTTTTTGAATGTAGATTTGCAAGTCTGATGCTATCCTAGTTCACAGCTTTATTTTATTTTTTTTTATTTCTTCCAATTTTATACTGTTGTAGATGATTACATGAAAGGAAGGATCTCTTGCAAGACAAGTTTAGAAACTGGACTTCTAATCTGCCCTACCGGTTTTTTGATCCTTTCCCTCATTTACACTTTGTCACATCACCTCCTTACAAACAAACCCTTATTTTTCCTCTAGAAAAGTGAATGCTGTAAATGAACACTTCCTCTTATTGAACTTGACTTAAAAAAATGGGAATTGCTTCAGGAAAGCTTTCCTTTTCATGTAGGTACAGTACATAGACCGTGGCTGCATAGAGATGGTTCCTCAGTGTCATCTGTATCCCACAACATCATATACTGATATTCCTCCATTTTGCATACCATGTGAGCTCTACAAGACGAAACCAGTGAGTAATGGTAAATCTGAGGATGTTTTAGTAGGTACTCAAATCAGATACTGTAGTAATTGGGAGGATGTTACTCTTGACAGGGTGGTTCATTTTGCAATAGCAGCAACACGAAGTAAGGCCTGGATTACTTAATGTAGAATGGCCAGAAAATTTTAAACCTTCAAGTGCTACAGAAATGCTTTTATAATTCTGAATTTAGCTGTGTAGGAAACAATCTGTTATGCTAAACTAATACAAGTGAATTGTTTTAGTGGTCTTGTTAATAAGTAATTGATTTGATATGTAAATATCATTTTCACATTCAAATTTGAATGGTATATTTAATAAATGGGAATTACTGCAATGAGTAATTTGCTCTCAAACTTACCTCAAAATCTTCTTATTGTTGGAAGCAGTTGAATTGATAGATTAAAGATGGGTTTATAAGCCTATGAGTTAGGACATGAAGATACTGCAGGGAGTAAAAGAAATGTTTAAAGTATCCTGTGTTTTCTGTTGTGTGTTACGTTATCTTCAAGTGGAATTCTGTATCTTTGGGTTATGCTTTGTGTAATTGTGCACGCATACATTATTATGTCTACTCTAGTTACATTATTATGTCTACTCTAGTAAAGGTTAGACTTGGCAAGCAGCATCTCTTTCTGATCCACTTCAAGATCTGAAAATCTCAGGTCAGCTTTGTCACACAAGTTTCAGTGTATCAAATAGCAGACAATGTTCAAACTGTTGTAGACAAATCAAACTAATGTGTGTTTTCAATTATGTTTTTGATGATAAGTGTGTATTTTCATCTCACTACATTAAGAATAGTAAAAATACTATTTATCAGCATCTTAACATGTGGGGGTTTCTTGCTTTTCACCAAGTAGATTGGAAATATTTGGCAGCAGGATGCAGTAGATTGCCTTCAAGAACTGCTTACAAATGAAGAGGTGGAAATACATGTACAGGTAGCTTAATTTATTCATAGATGTGGATTGAGGCTTACTTTTTTGTTCTCTTTTTTTTCCTCTTTTAACTTGCATTAAGAATAAGTGAAGGAGTATAGCAGTAAATGTATTCTTTAGAGAAAATAAAATCCAAAGCTCAAGTTGTTTTTCCTACGACTTTACCTGTATTATAGTTTTCAGGCCTTGAATGTGTCTTCTAGAGGTATTAGTATTTTTGGGTGTTGTTTGTATTTGGTGATGTTCTGACAAGCAACCTACCAACAACATAAATTCTTCTAAATTCAATTGTATGTGACTAAAATTTGGCATAACGAAGAACACGTGCTTAAATTAATAATACTAATATTATAGGGAAACACATAATCTGTATTTTCTGATAATTTACTTTCTAATGATAAATTGTGAAAGAGGGAGAAGGGTTTATTATTGAATGAGCAAACATGGGATGTTTTGGTGTTCAACTGGATAGGCAGTGCTGCCATTCCAGAGAGAAATATATTCCCATTTGCATCATAAGTTATGTTAGTGGCCCTCCTTATTGGTTTTATAACTTTGATGAATGACTCTGGTCCATATATGAATGACAGGTTTGAATTTCCTGGTTGCTATTTCTAAAACCTCAGTCACACTGTTACTGTTACAATCTTATTTTTTTTCCTGTATAAGTAGGAGTTACCAGATAACCCATGGGGCAAGTTATCTGTCAACCTGTATTTTGGTGGAATGTCCCTTTCTTCCTTCATGGCATATCAGAAGTTCTGCGAGACTGAAGATTGTCAGGATGTCTTAAAGGTGGTGAGATTTGTGTGTGTGTGTGTGTGGTTTTGTTGTTCTGATACTAAAAAGATTACGCAGTTACTTGTTGTGACTTTTGATTTGTTATTCCTTTTTACATTTCTGTACGGTTTTGTGGTGTAACAGCAGTAAGACTAAGTATGCAGCTATGTAGCATAGCAAGTGTAGATACAATGTGTTGCTAAGATTGTATGCAATAATGATTTGCTAAGAGTTTATTCTCAGACTCGTTCCTGAAAAGAGATTTCTGCATTTCTGGTTAAAGTCCAGTTAGTTTTTATGTTCCTCTAAAACTTAAGAGGATAGAAATAGGATATTTTTTATCACTTGAAGGGATTAGTTATTCACAGAAATACATACAGGGATGGAGATATTCAAAGGTAAATTTAATCAAGTATTTCAACATAAACCTAGGGATTTCTGAGTCGGTTACGTAGGTTCTTCATTCCCGGTGTCTGGGCTACTCATACAGTGTTCTTTAGCAGAGGATTGAGATTTTAACCAAACGTCATTGTCTTAACACACACACAAAAAAAATAAATTGGTAATTTCTCTGGGCCTTTTTTTTTTTTCCTTGAAATTTGAGGATCAGGTTTATTTAAATTATTACAGGTTTGCTGTATTTTTCTTTTGAATTCTGCTTCAGCTTGCCAATGCATTTTTCGTTCCAACATGAGTCTCTGCTTCAGAATATGATTTTACAATATTGGTTAATCTGCTGATGTACATGTTGGCATGTATACCAGTGGACTTGTGACACGGTTACAAAAATCTTTCAGTGTATATTAGAACTGAGTAAGCACAGAAAATTTACTTGTAACTCAGTCTCTCAGTAGGATATTGGAGAGTACAGCAGAACACCAAGTGTGGTCAGCTTACAGCAGTGAATCTTCTTCTAAGTGTACCTATATGTGTGTTTGTGTGTATACACATACACAGACTTGCATACTTGCCTAGATATAGAAGACCATTATACTGTGGTATTTTGTGATGGAGTTTTTTTGTTCAGTTGGTTTTGTTTGTTTCTCTACTGCTGTGACTCGGAACTGAGTAGCCAGGTGCTGCCTTGTGCTTGTATATTCAGGAGTGGGGGACTATGACCTTGCTTCATTTGACAGACAGGTTTTCAGTCTCTTTGTTCTGAGCTCAGGCTTAACTACCAATAAGTTTTAGAATTACTTTTTCTACAGCAGATGACTACAAACCATTTCCAACCACCTCGACCAAAATCAGTTTTTAAATTCCTTGTACAGACTACTTTTGTATTTAACTGCATTGCATACCAGGCCCCCAAACAAGTTGTTTCTTTGCTAGGAATTTATCAGGACAGGCCTCAATGAAAGATGGGAATGTCAAATGAGTGGACATACGTAGAAGGCCAGCCATGTGGGTTGAACACCAGCTGTGTTGGTCCTAAGTCCCACCATCTCTGACACCAAGATGACCTGTTCTGTCTGCTGTCTGAAACAAGACTAGTGGAAAAGCATTCTGCACATGCCTAGATAGAAAGACATTTTTGCTTTCCTTTTGTCAATATGAGAGTAAAGTATAAAATGTCCTGTCTGTTTCAGGGAAGTACAGAATCTGAGACTTGCCAGACTATCACTTTGGTCTTTATCATCCCAAAGATGTCTTTAATGCCTCACGCTACTGGGTGGGCTCATTGTAGGCTCTTCATAAACAATGCATTGCCTGTGGTACAGAAGGAAGTCCAGCATAACACACTGCAGCCTACCATTTACTTAGTTTGGATTAAATTCTTGGTGGTGAAAAGCACGCTGGCATTGCCTTATTAAGTATACATTATTACAAGATATGTAAATTATATATACATAATTTCTGCTGTGGCTTTACAAACGTCACAAGGAATGTAAGCCATTTTAGATTTTTAAAGAACACACACAAAGACAGAAAGGATGGAAAAGATGGGGGACAACTGTTTGAAATGGGTAACTCCTGAAGATGTCTTGGGAGAAGATCTTTTTAGTACCAGTGTTTACAACTGGACTGCTCATGCCCAAGTGTGGTAGGTCTAGCAGTAGCCAATCTACTGACAATAAGAAAAGACTGTTGACAACAAAAAATGTGAATGCAGGTGGTGGGTTTTTGTGTTGTTTTTTTTTCCCAAATCACACAGAAGAGCTGACTAAGATACCCAGCTGAGCTACGTGCAGTGCTCAGTTGGGAATGAGTTGAAATTTAAGTTGAATCTTTAGAGCCAGGTGTAGCCAGGTGGGCTGTTAAAAGATTCCTGATCGTTTTGCAGAAATCTGGCATTTAGATTGCATGTATCTATGGTACAGTTAGACTTCCTTTCTTTACTAGTATTTATCAAGATAGATGTTTGGAATACATATTTTCAATGGAAAAGCTGTTTTTTCTTTGTTAAGTCTGGGTAACCTGATTGGCTTTTGTGTTGTATCTTACATCAGATGATGCAGCAGGTAGAAAAGGTCAGAATTTATTGTTCTATTTTTGTGGTTATAGATATATATGGCTGTTTCCACTTCTCTTTTTGTTCTGGGCATGATGAAAACTATTCATCAATTTGTGTAAAAATAGCTGAGCTGTGTGTTGTACATCTTTGTAAAGGCATTACTTAATGCACCGAGGTTTATTTTGTCATGAACCAAACAAATCAATGGCATGTAGAAGTCAAACTGTAAATGACATGGTTTTAGAAGATGACACAATGGAGCATGCTGTGCTACTGAGACAGTATGTATCTGCACTTGGCAAAATCTGTTATCTTTTTGGAGGAGTAATAATGCTGGTGGCTGAGGAGTTAAATTGTCCATTCCCTTTCTGTTAAGGAATAACTTGCTCTGGCAAACAGCAATAACATTGGGCACGGCATTCAGATTTAATCTGTGACAAATAAATTGTTTCAGTTTTTCTTTCTAAATATTTTCTCTCTTTAAAGGAAATTCCATGTTTAATGCACTTTTGAATTAACAGCAATCAAATTAGCAAGTCAGTATGTTAGGATAATTTCAAAGATATGTGCTTTATATTTTGAAAGTTAATTAACTAGTTCTGTTAACTTTCAGCTAAAACTTTTTTTAAAACCCTAATAAATGTTGAAATGAAATACTGATTAATATGCTTTTTATCAAGGACATGCTGTTTGCATCATTGGATAACTCCTGATCCTTGACTAAAGTCTGTCTTGGTCTAGGAACTACTTCTGGGAGACATTCCTGTTTTGCCCTCATACACGTTGCCACCGCTGCCTGTTCCAGGAGATACCCTTCCTGTCAGAGTTACACATTTGGTGTCCCCTAAGGAGGTGCGTTTTGTAAATGTCTTGTATATGTTGCAGACAGGAAATGTTGCAGTCCCATTGTGCTGGGGAAAAGGAAGTTATGGCTAACAATTTTAGGTAATACAGATAGTATTAGTAAGGTTGCAAAATGCTACCACATTATTGACAGAGGTGGTTGTGCAGCGCGGATGTCTGAATGAAATCTTACATTAAATACCCTCTTGGGTAGGGACAGAGAAATAAGTATCATTTCCCTAAAAAACCATAATTTTAATAATTGCAATGCTGTAGTTTGGTACTGTTAGAGCTGATTTCTGTTAGAAGCTGTTACATGGATTTTCACTGTGCATGTTTTTTAAACTTTCATTTCCTTGACCTATAGCAATATACCTGGCTATTAATTAGGGGAATGGAATGTTTGTATAGCAAACAAAGCTCTTATTTCAAAAGTTCTTCTTTCATTAACTTCAAAAATTAATCTCTGGTTTGATAGTAGGAAGTGAGATTATTTACCAGTTAGCAGGAGGGAAGAATCTTAATCAGACACAGCTATAAAATTTTATATGGGTATATTCTCTAATGTGTCCATTCCATTTATTCTTTTTAACACTGAAATGTGGTAATAAATTGTTAGGGTCTTCCATTTTGGGGAAAAATTTTGCGTAAATACAAAATTATTCATAATTTGATTGAAAAAAAGGGGAGCAAGGATGTGCTGAACCTTTTGAAGACAGGAACGAGTAGTCTAATTAATAATCCTTGATCACTAAACACAATTTGAAGGTTCCGAGTGGTCTGCAAAGATTGTAATACGAGAGCCTTTTCTTGGAGTAGGTATATATTTGCTTTGGTCCTTCTAAGAACCTTACGAAGCAGCCTGCCACAGAGGGAGATGCCAGCTGTGGCTCGGAGGTGATGAGCCTTGATGAGGCCCTGCAGTGGTGCAATAAAAGCGTGGAGTCTCTTCCTCTTCTAACACACTTCCAAAGAGGTACATTAGTGTGTTTATTTTCCCTATTGGTTCATACAAAAGCCTAAAGTTATTTCTGAAGAACAAGAATAACTAGATTTTGAGAATCTTTCAATAAAACTTCTGGAGGGTAAGGAGTACAGCTACACTACAGTCAGGAGTGTAAAAAAAGGAGGCTCAAAGGAGCCCTTCCTGCACTCTGCAGCTGCCTGAAAGGAGGTTGTAGGGAGGTGGGGATTGGTCTCTTCTCTCAAGTCACAGGCACTAGGACAAGAGGAAATGGCCTCAAGTAGCACCAGGGGAGGTTCAGATTGGTTATTAGGAAAAACTTCTTTGCTGAAAAGGTTATCAAGCATTGGAAGAGGCTGCCCAGGGAAGTGGTTGAGTCACCATCCCTGGAGAAGGATTTAAAAGATGAGTAGATGTGGTGCTTAAGTACATGGTTTAGTGGTGGGGTTGGTATTGTTAGGCTAACAGTCGGATTTGATGATCTTAAAGGTCTTTTCCAATTTAAGTGTTTCATCTGTTCTATAATCATATGTTTTTACTTCTGATGCTATAGAGGCTTCTGTCATGCCATGATGGAAAGAACTCAGACTTCTCATACCTGTTAAATTTGATGATCTGAGCTTAGATTGCATATGGCAAAAATAAAGCTTTTTTTTTCAGTCACTGAAGCTGTAACTGAAAATCTTGCTATTAAATATTCAAAAGACACAAGTTAACGTACAGAAAAATCATGTTACCAAGAGCTAGAAATTATGTGAACCCTGAAAAGCATCACTTTTTTCTGGATTTCTCCCTTCAGACAAAAGTTGGGCTCTTGTCCACAGCTGTTGGGCCTAAAATAATATAAAGTAAAATAAGAAAAAATAACAAAACTTTGTGAAGAAAGCAGTTACTGCTGGTATTTGGTTCTACCAACTAGTAAAATTATGGTTGAGATTTTAGGCAGCATCTACCCTGTGTCCCCCAGTGTCTAATCTCTTACAGATTGATCTGTTCACTTAAGTGAAATGTGCAAATGAGTTGAAATGGAAAAGTTTAGATGTTAAAACAGTTTGGATCACTAACTTTAGCAAGCAATTTTCTATTAATTCTTATTGTTGCCTTGTGAGGTAGAGCCACTTGACCGTGATTGTTGACTTGATTGTTTGCACACTAATGATTGGGAATTGGAGTTCAGAGAGAATTGGAGGATGCATAGAACAAAACAGTGAACTAGAGAAGGAAGAAAAAGCTTAATCTTGATCACAAAGGAAAATGGATTTTCAAGTTCAGTTGGTTTGTACTGCACTGTTGAGTGTATTTTGAGGTGTTTAGTGGTTTGTTTTTTTCTTTTCACAGAAATGCCTTGCCTTGTAGAATACCAGGATGGTTTATGGTATAGAGCAAAGCTCCTCTCGGTTGAAGAATTTGACCCTGTGAAGATCCTGGTTCAATTTGTTGACTATGGTAGTTTTTCAGTTGTCCCAACAGGCAGGTAAATACCTAAGAAAAAATTCCATGTAAAATGTGTGCATATGTATACGCTTATATTATAAAATGTGTACACACATAAAATATATAACACAATACACATCTACAACTGTAGATGTAAGTAATAATTTAGCATTAGATTTCAATTGGAGAGAAAGTTGTTTGGCTGGTTAAATAATTTCTGTCTGCATTGTATGTGGTTGTGCACCTACTTCTCTTTCTCAGGTTGTTCTGAGAAGCCCATTATTATACTATCAGATTTCTCCATCATCTTCAGGTTACTTAACCTGTGTAATAAGCTTAGGTTTATAATCTGCTTTTGCCACCCAAGAAGCTTACACAAAAGAGGGACTGAGCTTCTCAGGTGTACAAACAGATCCTCTGAATCCTGTGTGACTGTGATCTCCATAGAAGACAACTGGGCAAATAAGGAGACAGCTGAGTGAAACACACCCCATGCGCTTGTGTGGAATTTGGAAGTCCAAAGCCCTGTTCTGCCTGGTGCTGAGCCACTCTAGAAACTGCTCCTGTGCTGGCACACTGATGTCACCTAGGTGTCTCAAACACTTAGCTGTCTCAGGCCAGTCAGTCGCACCTCTGTGCCTGGCAAGATCATGGGGTAAATCCTCCTGGAATCTCTGCCAAGACGTGCATAATGAGGAGATGATTGGTGACAGCCAACATGGCTTCACCAAGGGCAAGTCATGTCTGACAAATTTGGTGGCCTTTTATGATACTGTCACAGCCTTGGCAGACAAGGGCAGAGAAACAGATGTCATCTACCTGGACTTAGGTGAAGTGTTTGACGCTGCCCCGCGTGACATCCTGGTCTCAAAATTGGAAAGTCATGGATTTGACAGATGGATGACTCGGTGGATAAGGAACTGGCTGGATGGCCACACTCAGGTCTGTGGTCAATAGCTCAATGTCCAAGTGGCAGCCAGTGACAAGTGGTGTTCCTTAGGGTACTGGGACCAGTGCTGTTTAACATCTCTGCTTGAGACATGGACAGTGGGATAGAGCAAGTGCTCAGCAAGTTTGCTGTCAAGGGGTCATGGTTTTAAATTAAAAAAAGTGGAGATCTAGATTGGATACCAGAAAGAAATTCTTTCCTGTGAGGGTGGTGAGACACTGGAACAGGTTGCCCGGAGAAGTTGTGGATGCCCCATCCGTGGGAGTGTTCCTTATGGCCGTACTGACAGTGTCACTTGATAGATGGATTGTTGCGGGCAAATGCTTTTCTTTCTTGTTTTAGATTGCGTCACATACCTTATCATCTGCTGAAGTACCCTGTTCAGGCAGTACGAGTTTTGTTGACTGGATTTAAACCTGCTTCATATGACAAAAACGTGGAAAGAATTCCTTATTCCCCAGAATGGAGTGTGGAAGCACTGTGGGCTATGATGGAATGCATTGAAGGAAAACAGCTCTCTGCTTCCATACTTGTGAGAAACACTTCCTTCTTTTCTCCTAGTTCTTGTGCAGCCTAAAATTCAGAGTATAATTTCTGAGTTGTTGTTTCAATGTGAACCCTCCAAATTGTGAAACATTTACCAATAAGGAATGCTGAGGAAGAGAAAAAAACCCACGTGTTGCTGCTCTTAATCCTGAAAACAAAGTTTCTGGGCGTTCCTGTTATTTTAAAACCAGTTTCCTTTACTTAAAAACAGAAATACTTTTCTTATATTCACAGTTCCACTTAGGCAGTGAGTGTAACCAGTGAAATAACTTCTACTATTGGTTAGCTTGAGATATAAATCTGTTCCTGTCAAAACTCTTGTCAACTTCTGGTTTTCAGGCTCTTTCACCAGAGATCACCATTTCTTTGTATGAAGATGATGAAAATCTGGTTCATATGAAGCTGATAGAAATGGGACTTGCAGATTTGGATGAGTAACATGTAAGTAGAGTGAGTATGGACTACAGGTTCATACCTTTTCTGAAATCACACCTTTGCAGTTTTAAGCAGTCTTAACTGTCAGTAATGCTGACAACTAGAGTTTATTTTTTTAAAAAAATCCCTTCTGTCCATACATCCACTCTTTTAAGAAAAGAAAATACAGTTTAAAAAAATTAATTTCTTTACATACGCATTACTGAAGCCTGCAGTGTATATATAGTTTTAAGAATTAACAGGTATTGAAACAAAGAGCCCTAAGGTAGTATAACAAAGAGCTTGTGGTGCTAGGAAGGTAACTTGTTGATGTATGGCAGCGTACTCTGACCAAACAATCAAAATCAATTGTTTTTCTTCATTTTCAGCATTTGATCTCAGTGTCCAGAGCCAGTGGTTCTCAGACAGGTCTGTGGTAACATCTGGATGTCCATACATCTAGTCAAACATGCAGTACTTTAAATGAAAAGCTTTATAGTGTGTTGTCTACAGAGAACACTGGAGATGAGGATTTTCAGAGTTATTGGCCAACTGTTAAGTAGTCCTTTTCCCTCCCATTTAATAAATGTTCTTCAAATCTATGTTTACAGCTAATGTTCCCAACACTTTGATCTGGAAATGGTGAAACGTCTCAGTCTCTTTTGACCTTACAGCCTGAAGTACTGCTTTTTCATAAGAATAGATGGAATTAATGTGTAGTAATGGAGAAAAACCTGTTCTAGTGTCTTGCTAGAAGACTTGGAAAGGTGATAGATGTATTACTGGGATGTAACTTGTGTTTATCTTTCAAGTGTATTTGGTGACAGACCGCTCCAATACCAGAGTCTGGAATGTGGAGAGAACAGTTGTGGATGGGAGAGTGTTACTGTCCTTGTTCTGGAACATGTTTGCATCACTGCTGTGTTTGCTATTTTCACTCATGAGGAGGTGGCAGGTTTGGGTGTCCCTGCCCCTCCTTCCTGCTCCTGGAGCTGCACTGTTTGTTTGAAAGTGTTGGAATAAAGATGAGCTTGTTTTCATTTACTGCTATAGTATATAAGGTTTCTTTGGATGTATCTTTATTGTAATAGTGTAATACATTCTTTGAATTTAAAGCTTAGCCCCTTTCAGTGGCCTCATGGAGAATTTTGTCTAGATTATGCAAAAAAAACATCTGTGATGAAGACTACTCAATGTCTCTGGGCAACCAGTTCCAGTGCTCAGTCACCCTCACAGCAAAAAAGCATTTCTTGGGGTTCAGAGGGAATCTCCTGTGTTTGTTTGTTCCCATACACAGGTACCCTCACAGGTCTCTTCCCTCAAGATCATGTGAAAGCAAGCGTACAGCAGTTCTCTCTTTAGTCCTGGGGAGCTTGCCTGTTTATACTAGCAGCAGAAGAATCCTTTTACAGTTTTAGTACATGTTCTGCTATTACTCAAATGTGTGATAAATGCTGCTGCAAATAGCCTATAGAGCTGCTACGTGCTCATCTTCAAAATTTATTTCTTTCCTTATTTTAATTATCAAACAGTTGTTTTATCAAACATTTGAAAGGGATTTAGCCCCAGATTACCTAAGAACTGCTGTCTTACATAGGACCAACCAAACAACTTCTAGTTGTGAGCAGGTATACTTCTTACTACTGCAACCTGACTTACACCTTGAGGGGGCAAAGGGCACTAAGGGGAAGAAAGTGACTATCTTCTACCATTCAGGAAACTGAAACAAATTTTTCAGCATCTGCTAGAAGGGAGAGGCGGAGTAGACACTCTGGCAGTACCACTTTGCTTTGTTGATACTGCAGTATTTTAAACGACAAGTCAGTTTATAAGAGCCTGTTAAGTGGAAGAATTGGATGAGATGACCTTTGTTGATTCCTGTTTCCTCCTGCACACCACTGTCTCACCTGTCCTGGCTTTAGGAATGGAACGGTTTGGGTTCAGCTAATGCCGTTGCCTCCTGCCTGTGAGATGAAGAATAAAGAAGAAAATGAAGAAAGTATAGCCTGTGGCTAACTGCAAAGGCATGTTGCCGTTCATTTATGCTTTTAAAAGTCAAGCAATGAGTAAACTGGTAGCCAGACTCTTCAGTCTGGCTGCCTGATGTATTTCACCACAGCAGGGGTTCCAACAGCACTTCTACTTCAAATTGACAAGTCTTCTCTTAGATGTCTGAAGTAGGGTAATCTACAGCCAATTTAGTAAACACCCTTTAAACTACACACAAGCAGAACAGTAAACCACTGCTTAAAGGCAGAAACAGGAAAAAGTTAGAAAAAGCTCAGGTGTTGTAACATCCACTGAAAAATAAGTTTATTTCCTGAAAACTATAAACAATATATACACGAGTTCAAAGGGGTCTCACTTCTTTACAGGAATGTACATTATTTTTGCTGATGTGCTGACACTTCCAACAGTTTTGACATTGGCTACAACTTGGTGTCCATGATAATGTTACCATCCTTGTCCTTCACTCTTACTCTCCCAGAGATGTACTTTGTTTCCTGTTGTCCATTCATGTACACAGTCTTGACAGTACCATCTGGATACTCCCGTCTCTTGAACTCTGATGTGTGTAATTCTCTCTGGCCATTATTGAACTCTATAGTTTTGCTTCCATCTCTGTATTAAATAAATGTATACAGTTATTTAAAAAAAAAAACTTCACACACATTGTAAGGACTGTAATAGGCTTAAAATTAATCTCAGAACAAACATTAAATATGCACACCTAAATGAAGAAAGAACTAAAGAAATGACAGTAATTCATTTAAAAACTGGTTTTTAAATGTCCCTCCAGTTGGTTGGTACTCAAAACCTGTTTCTGCAAAACTGATAGAAGTTCTTTATACTCGAGAGCCTCTACCACACTGTCTCTGCACTACATCTATTGCTGCAACAGTCCAAGAGAGTCTAAAGTTGAGTGCTCCGAGTTACCAGTGGTTGGTCAGACCCCACTGGCCACCCCAGCTCAGTTTGCTGGAACGATGCACAAATCAGACAAGTCTCTCAGGTTAAGGTATGAGAAAATACAGACAGGCATTCAGTCTGTCACCTCCAAGCTACAAAATTTAGAAAAACCCAAAGTTTTAAACAGTAAATATGAGTTCACAGTACATTCAAATGTAAGCTTTAGAAACGGGCCTCTGTCAGTGTGCTCTAACTGCTCCTTTCCATCAGGAGGTGGGGGTACCCGAGAAGAGAAGACTTACCGCTGAATACGGACAATAGTGCCATCTGGAAAGATACTTTCTTCTTGCCCATCCGTAAATAAGTTTTTTATAGTTTGATCAGGAAAGGTAATTTCTTTCTTGCCATCAGGATAATGCTTCTCTGAAATGTATTTTGAGACAATACACTTATTAGATAAATGCAGGCTGATAGATGGACAGCAGTTTCGAGGGTTGTTTGAGCTGGATGATTACTTTACCTATTTGTCCATTTGAAAATTGCAAGACCTCTAAGCCATCAGAGTACGTAGTATGTGTAGTCTTAGCATCAGCATAGTAATAAATCTGCAGAAAAGAGTTCAGATTTAATGGAACTAGTGAGGAATTTTGTGTGTGTGTACATGTGCACATAAGTATAGAGAAGTGCAGAAGATGCAGGATACATACCACTGTTTGATCAGGCATAACCTGCTTCACGTCCCCATTGAAGAAGGTTACAGTTACAGTCTTCCCATCAGAACCCACTTTTTTCCATGTCCCATTGGGGAAAAATATGAGGTGACAGCCATTTTTCAAGACCTTTTCAACCTAATCAATACATTAGAGGTCAGTATTGAACCAACACACAACTCATTCCTCTTTCCCAACAGCTCTTGTGGAATGTCAGAGTGCCAAGCTCTCCTTTTACCTTTCCATCAGGATAAGCAGTTTCTCTCTCTATCTCTTCACTGGCTGTAGATGCAGGTCCGGATGGTAGCGACACATGAGCTTCTTGAGGAGAGGTGTCCTGAAATGACAACAATAATCTAAGCATAAACTCAAATCCAGCTTTGTCTTTATGCAGGTTTCTTTTCCTAGGCTGACAAGTATTTTAGGAAAGAAGGAGCATCTGGGGTGGAAAACGAGTATGGGGAGGCATAAACCAAATCTGTTCTATGTAAGTCCTAGGTGTAATTCAAGTGGTACAAGAGACTGTGACTCGGCAACACTTGGTTGTCTGTAGTCAGCTGCAGTCTGGACTGAAGCGGTGGGAACAGTGATGTGTTGTAGCAGGGTGTTCAACTGCCTTCAGTCATCTGTTTCGAGGTACAAAACCTAAATGCTACGTACAGCGATTAATGGAAGAATCACAGAATATCAGGGATTGGAAGGGACCTTGAAAGATCATCTAGTCCAATCCCCCTGCCAGAGCAGGAACACCTACATCAGGTCACACAGGAACATGTCCAGACGAGTTTTGAATGTCTCCAGAGAAGGAGACTCCACAACCTCTCTGGGCAGCCCCTTCCAGTGTTCTGTTACCCTCACCGTGAAAAAGTTTTTCCTCATATTTAAGTGGAACCTCTTGTGTTCCAACTTGTACCCACTGCCCCTTGTCCTGTCACTGCCTGTCACTGAGAAGAGCCTGGCTCCATTCTCCTGACACTCA
>VXBJ01006978.1:123822-260026 GCA_013400055.1 Nycticryphes semicollaris
GGTTGTTCTTGCCCAGATGCAAGACTCTACAGTTGCCCTTGTTATATTTCATTAAATTTCTCCCCACCCAGCTCTCCAGCCTGTCCAGGTCTCACTGGATGGCAGCACAGCCTCTGGAGCGTCAGGCACTCCTCCCAGTTTTGTGTCATCAGCAAACCTGCTGATAGTGCACTCTACTCCCCCATCCAAGTCATTGATGAATATATTAAATAGTACGGGTCCCAGTACTGATCCCTGAGGAACTCCACTAGGTACAGGCATCCAACTAGACTCCATCCCATTGACCACCACTTTCTGGCTTCTATCCTTCAGCCAGTTCATGATCCACCTCACTTCCCGATCGTCCAGGCCACACTTCCTCAGTTTAGCAGCAAGGATGCTGTGGGAAACCGTGTCAAATGCTTTACTGAAGTCAAGATCATCAATCAATCCAACTATCTGCAAGATTCTTGCACATTTCCCTACGTGGAACATAGCCATCCTTTTCCCCTCCCTTCACAAAGTAAAACATTTTGCAAAATTCAAGGGAGCAAGAAATTACACTTCTGTTTTACTTATTTCCTCAGCCAAAGAATGTCGCAACTACTGGACACAGGTAAAACATCCTGCATTGACTACTACGTGGCCATTTTCTGGTATAACAAAACTGCAGTTGAAGAGCGTAGCAGTTGAGTCAACAGCTTCACCAGCCACCTCCAGATACTCATTTAAGTAACTATTGTTTTATTTTGGGGTTCCCCTCCACCCTTAAAAAAAAGGCAAAGCAAAGCAAGGCCCAGGACTTACTACCATAAAAGTCTTAGGGGAATCTTCTAGTGCCATCGTGGTCTCAGCGCTGGTTCCGTCACTAGCAGGTGCTGATGCAGGTGTTCTAGAAAGCTTTCCTGCGTAGATACACGTAATAAAGTTAGTTTGGACAGTAGAATTAAAGTACAGTTTAAATGTTATCTAGGAGGTCAAGACACCTACATTTAAGTGCAGTAAAAAACAGAAGCAGCACTCTATGAAAGGAATTGGCATAAGCCAGCTCCCTCAGGTGTGTCATTGAAGAGTCTCTGCAGTAGGTGTAATACTTGCACTTTCCGGTTTCACGTCTGTAGATTTACAAAGGAATTTCCTCCCCACCCCTAGGGATCTTGACAACATTATTAGCTATGCCTTATAATGAATAAAGGAAGACTAATGTAACCTTTTAACTGGAACCCATGGGCAGACATTTCCTGTGTCTCTCCTAGTACACCAAAGAGATTACCAAAATAAAACCAACAAGGGCTTAAATTCTGGAACATAACCCTCTAATGGGTAACGTAATGGCTGTTTGAGCTGTCAGAGTTGTCCAAAATGTACCTTCCCATAACTTTCCATATGCAATTATAGAATCATAGAATGATTCCGGTTGGAAGGGACCTTAAAGACCATTTAGTCTCACCACGGGCAGGGACACCTCCCACTAGAGCAGGTTGCTTAAAGCCCCATCCAGCCTGTCCTTGAACACCTCCAGGGATGGGGCAACTTCCCTGGGCAACCTGTTCCAGTGCCTCACCACCCTCACAGGAAAATATTTCTTTCTGATATCTAATCTAAATCTCCCCTCTTTCAGTTTGAAATTGTTACCCCTTGTCCTATCACAACACTCCCTGATAAAGAGTCCCTCCCCATCTCTTCTGTAGGCCCCCTTCAGGTCTTGGAAGGCTGCTATAATTACGCATTAGGAAGGGGGAGTACAGCCAACAGCATTTGCTCCTGACTTGTGGACAAGAAACACTCACTACAGCATTGTCCATGTGATTACACACCCTGTTAACAGAAGGTTCTGAAGAGACACAACAGTTCCGCTGCCACCCAACACAGTCATCACTCAACATCAATGGCTTGAAAAACATCAACAATGAATGCCATTTTGAATTACAGAACAAAGCACTTCTGGTATGCTCCAGAGCACCAAACATGACCAGAATGGTCTCATGACAGCTCTTCCCAGAATCCTACCCTGCAAGGTATTTATCCACATACTCAGTGAGTCCATGACAACCTATTCTCTATATACTTTTGAGGTGGTGATGTGCTCTTTCTAATAGAAGCAAAAATCCACATTATTTTCAGAAATTACCAGAATTCTCTGATTAGACAAAAATGTATACCTTTTGCTTGAGAATAATTTTTGCCATTTATCTTGCTGCACTTCTGTGCTGGAGGAAGCAGAGATGCAGTTTGACTTTTTGGGCCTCTATTTGGTAGACACTAAAAGAAAGAAAGAAAAAGTTATTTGTGGTTTAGGTGACATTTAATCGTAATTCTTCATACAGCAGCAAAAAATTTATACACCACGTGACATGAAATGTCCTGGAAGCTTCCTGCACAAACTATACATTTTGGAAATGCAGTCAGCAGAAGGGTTTGTGTGAGGTACCCCAAGCTGTACTTTGCTGCCTCGCTACCAACCAATGCAGAACGGTTGGTGCAAGCAATCCAGAATAACTGTTACAAAATTCAGTTCCAAAATTAAATAAATATAGCTGCTTTAGAGAATGGTGAGGTGCCTGGTTTGCCTGGCTGATGCCTGAAGTGCAGAGGTTCACAGGTTAGATCCAATCTACGCTTTTTCTCTTATAATTGCATCGTTTTGAATTTCTAAGATGAGTTCCTCAACAGAATGGATGCTACGGAGTGTGAACATTCAGATTTGGAGAGAGTGTGACATTGACAAAATTCTGTGTCTGTCACTACTACTGCAGTCCCAAGGTCAGTAAATGAACACTAAACATCTAGGTTGTAGCTACTGGATTCCAAGTTTATAATCCAAAACTCAGCGTATTCACACAGATGAATTTAAAACACCAACATTAATAACTTACCGGTTCTGGTTTTTTTAGAGAATTTTCTACTTTACTCTTGTTTTCAGCAGCTTCTACTTTCTTCCAGGCTTCTAGACGAAACCTCTCCATAATTTTGACTTCCTCTCTTAGCTCCATATTCTCATTTACTAAAGCTTCTATTTGATCTTTCAGGCGTCGATGGGTGGTTGACCATTTCGCCTCTTTTCGTTTTAAGTCTTCCTGTAGCTCTGCAACCTGCTGTTTTAAAGCCTTAGAAAAATGCATGCTTGTAAGTTCAAGAGCTATAATTTTTCAATATACTAAAAGATTGTAATGTTCTAATAGAAATACAAGCACATTTTAAAAAAATAGCACAAGAGTGGCAAAAAACCAAGATCAGCTTTTTCCCTGAAAGGTATTATTTCCTTTGGCAACTTCATAAACTCAGCTTCAATCAGAAATGAAGTTACGTTAGAAAAATCTATAGGGAAGGAGGAGGGAAATCCATGTGGTGTTTAATACAACTTGTCTGTACACCTCATGTACCATACATCCTGGCAATGAAGAAACAAACACATCTTGTTTCTTAGACCTCAATACCTATAAGACCTACAAATAATAACAAAGTGTAACTTTGAAAATTGTAGGATTGCTGTATTTACAACAGTTATAGACAGAATAAAACTCAAGGACAGTTCTAGTTTTCACTTGGATTCACTACCACAAAAAAAAAAAACTTGCAACAATATTAACTACAATAATTTTGTATCAAAGTTGAAGATAATTACGCCATAGTCATGAGCAGTTTTTAGTAGGGAAAAGTTTTGCTCATGAGGAGGTTTTACCATAAAACCATCAAACAACACTGTGAAGATTGTAGTTCCTTCCTCAATTAGGCCGCGTCTACCAACCTTTCAATTAAGGTAGAACTTAGTTATCGATTGCTTTTAAACTATTTTAAGTGTTCCTGTATGGACTAGAAGAATAACATAACTTTTATACCTGAATTTCATCACGTTCTTTTTTATCTGGAATTGCTCTAGCTTCTGTGGTGTATTTTTCAAAAACTTTACGCTCCTTTTGCAGCTTTTTTATTTCCTTTTTTTTATATTCTTCTATTTCAGCCAGTTCTTGGGCTTTCTGTTGTTGAAAGTCTGCAATTTCTTTCCTATAATTGTGAAAGAAAATTGTTCTTTTAGCCCAAAACTACATCAAATCCGGATTTTAAGGAAGAAAATGAAAACACTGTGGTTACTGATTCCAATCCAGCATCTGTCACCCGCAGGAAGACATATTCACAAATGATACTACTTCATCGAGGAGTCAGAACTGTCCTACAACTAGCACTTGAAATCCACCAATTTCTGTTTTTATATATTCTAGTCACAAAAGTTACCCCGAATTTAACCAAGTTTGGCTAACATCTTCCAACACTCTTCAAAACAGTAGAACACCATCCCCAGAAATTAATGTCCCCAAATTAATGTCACCAAATTAATGGGGAAAAAGAACATGCTAACAGCAGGAGGTCACAAACTGAATATTAGCTAACACCACAATGCTGTTTCCAAACACAACTAAAGTGACTTTAGTAGGAATAGGTGTGCCACATGTAAGTCAACAGAGATAATTATTCTGCTCTATATGTTGCTTCCAAGTCCCCCAGTTCAAATAAAAATATTCTCCAATCCAAAGAAAAAACATCAATCATTTTAGCACAAAGATCAGTTTTGCAAGACCAATTTAGGACTGTGTTATCACTCAGAACAAAAATATGCTTATTCTCCCATGTATAGCTTTTACGGACATCATATGGAACTAGCAGCGGTTCTTCATATGATATTTTGTGTGTGAGTAATAATTACAGTTTGGTATATACCTACAGCAACACTTTCTTGACCTACGTCTCCACTGTAAGTGATACACAGCAATTTACCTCTGCTGTTGGTAATTGGACATGATAATAGTCTGGAGTGAATGCACCAAAATGTTTCAATTAAAAATTACCTGATGTTTGCCAAGGCATGCTCTCTTTCTTCCCGGAGTTTAGTTAGAGTTGAATTTTCAGCTCTGAACCTTGCTATTTCAGTCTCCAGCTCAGTGAGTGTATCCCTCAGTACCTGGGATGGAACAGTGTTTCCTGTCAAAGAACAGCCAGGTGCAAGTTATCTAAGAGGCATCCATCAGACTGAAGTAGACAGTTATCACACCCCAGTTAAAAAAAAGAAAAGAAGAAAAAAAAAAAATCAAACTATACTATTTTAGAGACATGAGTAGTATTGAAAAAAACCCAAACCAAAACTATATACTATTCAAACAATGGAGAAGTGACATTTTAAAGCACTCTGCACTATTTACTCAAATACTGAGTATATCATCTTTATAAAACTAAATATATATTAGCAATTGGAATGTGAAGGGCTTCACATCAAGCTAGAGAAATTAAAGGAAGGTACAAGGGCCACACATCAAACAGGGAAGTTTCTAGTTTAAGTTTTTCCAAGTTTTATTGACAACAAAGTTTGTTCACACCCACCACCGATGTGAAATCTATTGCAGAGGCCAGTTATAGGATTTGGGGCTTTTTCCACCATCTCCGTTTCCTGGTCAGTACCAGCTTAACACTCCCAGGGTTTTAATAGTCTGCTTCCGAGTATGCAAGAGAAGAACCTCAACACTGATGTTGCAGTGAAGGTAGTTGCCTCATTCACCCTTAAAAATTCTCTGAGATTCAATAAAAAGCCCCTCCTTTTCCTGCAAACATCTAGCAGATGTCATTGGACAACCCCACAGAATCAATTCTCCAGAAAACAATAAGCAGAAATAGGAGCTTTCATAGGAACCTCTCATAAAAACCTGAAGAAAATCCTAAACGTTCATTGCAGCAGAGTTTGAAATCAAGGTCACTGCACCTTCCAGAGAAGGGATTTAAAGGCTAGGCTATGCCATCATACTTTCACTGAACAACTGCAATTTTAATGATCTCACATAAAAGCAACAGCTTCAGCAGGAGCTTATAGGAGCAATTTTTCCCTGGACTATAACCATATGGTCAAAATCAACTTGGGTAAAGCAGAAAAATTAATCCACAATTCCCATATTCCACATGAATTCTCTAGATACTATACTACTGTCAGAAAACATGAACAGGGCTGCCACCTCCTTATATTTTATAAGGGGAAGAAGCTAACCTAACAGTGCATAGCATTACCCTACTGCAGTGTAAATGTCACTGGAAAGGGAGGTACCACTTCATTTTCAATATGCCTTTGCCACCTTCCTTGATTTGAAAACAGTGAACAAGCAGCTCCAGATTGTTAATTCAATGAGCTGGTCTGGCAGAAACCTAGCCTTCAGGAAAAAAAAAAAAAAACAGTTTTTAAAAAGCTTTCACTCATTGTACTCATTCCACAAGTTCCACAAGCTGCAAAATGTTTAGATCTGATGCCAGATGAAAGTTGAGAACGGGGCCACTTCCCTGCAGCAGCCTTTGGTATAACATCAGGCTGCAGCTTAAGCATTAGAAAGGGAAGACTTGTAATAGATGTTGTCTTCAACATTTCCTACCAGTTGCTGCTCTTTCAGCTGCTGGCTCCTGTTCCACATTTGATTTGATGTCACGCTCTGAGTGACAGCCTGCCTTCTGTTTCGGCTTCAGTGAAGGAAACAGTTTCATCATCAGGTTTGATACAGGAGGTTCATTTGAGTCATTGTCCACTACAGGCTCTTTGGCCATTCCATCTCCCCTCTTTGAGGCAACTTTTCTCTTTATTGCTTTATCTGGGACAGTTGTATCATTCTTCCTGGAAAAGTCCATCTGTAAAGGTATTTTAGTGTATTTTTCAGGTAAATCATTGTTTACATAACTTTCATCAAGATCACTCCATGTTCTTTCATCATCAAACTCAAAATTACTCTTACTTATACAAGATACGCTTCTCTGAGGGTCTGAAGCTTTTCTAATCTTTTGCTTTGACAGTGCACTGCAACTTTTGTCTGAGGAGCCAAGGTCAGCATCTCCATTTTTGCTTTCTTTGCCGATGTCTGTAACAGAACCTCCATCGTCAAGAAATTCTGGATCACTTTCCCCACGGCTCATAAAGGATGTCTTGACATCAGCATTTTCATGCTTTAATGTGGTCTCAGATTCACTCTCCGCATCTGTAGTAGTATCATCATCGCCCTTACCCTTATCTTCATTTGCAATCCATTGATTACTTTTTAAAGCAGCAGCTGCTGTCATGGAAGACGCTGAAGATATTACACTGTCCATTTTATTCAACGACTCCTTCATTCTAAAAGCTGTTCCAGAATTTGAGACTGTATGCTTAACTGCTCTCTCACTTGTATTTCCCTGTGTCATACAGTCTGCCCTTTTATTTTTCCTATTTAGAAGTTCAACAGCCAGTGCCTTTACTTGCTGCTCTTTCGCCTTGATAGGGGTAGAAGACATTCTACGACCTTTTAAAGTCTGCTGATCTTGATCTAAGATCTTTTGCACAAATGAGGAATTACTTGAGAAAGATATTTCATCTGCAGCTTGTTCTAGAAAGAGAAATTCATCTAATTCTAGATTCTCTTTTTCTTTTTCTTTTTCCCAGTTTTCCAGTTTATGCTGAAATGAAACTTCAAAAGACAGTTCTGGGTCTTCTACAGGACATTTAGAATTAGAAAAGGCACTGGTCAGCTCATGAGACAACTGAGGTTTTTCTGTGCCAGGTACTTTGTTCCCAATATTTCCAGTGTTAGACTTAGCAAAATCTTCTACATTCTCTTTATTTTCTATTTTGTTGCTAATTTCTGATGGGAAAGAATCTCTCATCTGTCCATCAGGACTTTTTCCTGGTTGCATTCTTGTTTCTAATGGCAGGATACTTTTTCCATTGCGATTCCTGAGCACCAGGGTCTTCTGAATAGGACGATGTTTCGCTTTATCAGGGTGGTTGTATTTTTTACATGATGCAAAAGGCTTCTCAGAAGCTGGTTCTTTGCCAGGAGGCATAGTTTTCTTCTGCATTTGTGAACTGTCCACTTTCATAACGTTTCTGTCATCTGATGCCCTTTGTTGAAGTTTTGGGGTGCTTTCTCCAAGTTTTGTGATTTTAGATTTGGCTTTAGTGAATCTTGTTAAGCCTTCTCCTCTCCTCAGAAAAGGTCGTTTGATGGCTGGTTTTTGAACGGCTGATCCATTTGTCTCCTGAAAAAGGGTAAGGAAAAGTAAACCAGTAAATGTTAAAGAGCCCTTTACACAGCTTGAAGATTTCCCACATACGAGTAGCAATTTATATAGTGAACAATAAAGTTTAAAAAAATAAATAACCTGTAACTTCTGGTTTTGCTCCAGACGCTGCTCTTCTAGTTGTATCTGTTCTTCCAGAAATTCTTCAAACGTCTGTTTCTTCTCCTGAATCGCAGCTTTAATAGGTCTAGTGTAATTAGGAAAAAAAAAAAGTCTTACGTTTCTTTATAAAATAACTGTATTTAATCTCACTTCTATTCAAAGACTTACGGTGTAGTTACATAAAAGATGACAAATTGTGAAGTACTTTGGTCATTAAGTGTCAATTAATCTGAGACCTAGCTGTTTATCATTTGAGAAACAGCTTATCAAATCCCTGCTACATTTAATATACATATGTAAAAGATACTGCATGCAGGTTCTGCTGTTTCTTATTTCACTGCTTTTCTTGGTGACCCTTTCTCCTGCCCAGACCACCAAACTTTCACTCGTATTTTAGCCACGCTGCCAATTTCTACAGCATTACCTTCCCACTCAGCAATGCTACTGAGATCACGTTCCTTACCTCTGCCATTGATTCTCCTCCTCCTCCTTCACAGACTCATACTGGGTCTGGCTGGGAAGGAGTGCACTTTCCTCATAGTAGCCCAATTGGTGCTGAGTTTTGGATTTGCAACTACAGCAGTCCTGATAACACACCAATGCTTTAGCTATTATGCTGTGCTTTGTTTTTTATGCTGCTCCCTCTCTCCCAGCAAGTTAGGTTGGAGGTGGGCAAGAGGTTGAGAGGGGACACAGCCAGAGTAGGTGACCTGACCTAACCATGGGGATATTCCATGCCATATAACATCATGTTCAGTAGTAAAAACTGTGGGCTTGGTCTTCCAAAAGTAGCTGTTGCTCAGAGAGACCAGGTGGGTATCGGTCTGCTTGTGAGAGGTGGAAAGTGACAGCCTTTGCATCACTTGGAGATTTTTCCCCTTTTTTCTCTACTTTTATCTCAATCCACAAGTTCTCTTGAGTTTGCTCTTCTGATATTGTCTCCTGTTCTGCTCTGGGGAACAAAGTGAGCAAGCAACTGGGTGGGCATTTTGTTTCCAGCTGGACTCAACCCATCACAACCTGGAACAAGTATTTCTTGGTTTTGTGATGACCTGGCAGAGAAGGTGGAGCTTTAAAACAATGGCAACCACTACTTTTTCTTCTACCAACTCCATAAACAAAGCTTTTCCCATACATGAGAAGGCTTCTACCACAAGCAGTATTATTATGTCTTAGCTATAAACAGATGTTTAAACAAACATAACTCCTGGTAATAAACTAAAGTCACAGCCTTACACTCCTCCTTGACATTACTACTTTTTGCCACATAACAGTGGATAGGAGGTTGTAATAAATCTAATTGGGTACAGTAATTTTAACTGCTTGCATACTAAGCCTATACTAACATGTGCTTTAAATTATTATTACCCCAGGTCTCACATACCTCTTTAGCCAATACACAACATGCCATCTTTCACAGAATAAGCAATTTCAAGCCAGAGCCTCTCTTACTACAGGTCTCCACAGTACCTAGCAAAATGGAATCCTTGGTTGAGCAACCCACACAACTTGAGAATCTTTTAATCTCTTTTAATCACGACTCGGAATTCAACCAAACTCATATTATGTATTTGATAAAAGCTGCATGATAATGGCCTGAATTACCTTTCCTCTGTATTAGTCCACAAATCTTTTCCTCCGCTGGAGTTTTCAGAGAGATCTGCTGTTTCCACACATAAAGGATCAATGTGATGATCTTCACCCTCCATTAATATTTCCACCTTTTGTTCTGGACACCCCATGTTTTTTCCTAAGAAATTAAAAGAAATTTTTTCCCCCCTCCTGAACACCAAATCAGTTTTCAGCTCATACTTCAAGCAGCATTCAGGTCAGATTAAAACCGAAAGAGACATTCGTGGTAATGCAGTCCGAATTACAACTTTAATAAAAGTCCTAAGATTTCCCTAAACTAATTCTTATTTGAATTTCAGCTTTCTTTTTAAAGGAACATCCAGTTATGTATTAAATATTTTCCACAGACCTTAAATAATCCATTCTGATTTTTCATCTTCTTGTTAATTTATGGCTTAAGAATAAAATAACAAATTTTGATATGCCTGCTCTACTGAAGAGCTCTCATCAAACTTCTGTTTCCCATATATGTATGTATCCTTTCACATCCTCTTAGACCAAGCCTTCTGATTACAAGCCTTAAAGCTGGTATGAAGTACAGTGAAATGCAATCTCATACTTTTTCCCCAAAACCTCTACAGTTTTTCAGCAACCTTATTAAACTGCTGGATTAAAACCCAAACCACCATTCCAGCCACAGCAGCACAGTTTTATCATTGACACCAGCATGACTACTGAGAAGAGGAGGAAAAATAAACAGTGAGTTGCTTCTGATGTACAAATAATTTGTAGTCATATGATGGTATCTCTTTGTCAACCCATTTTGACCCTTAATTCCAGTTCAGTTACTAATCCTCACAACAGAGCTGGCCTGAAGACAATCCGTATCCCTGGATAGATTGTTATTTTTCATTTGCCACGTGAAAGCATGGGCACAATTAAGCCCAAACAATTCAGCTATGCAATATTTGTCATTATTTGCTATTTTCTCAGTCTTATATAAGCTTTAGCAGTAAAGACTTTTTTTCCCCAAAAACAGACAAGCATTTCATACAGACAGAATAACTTTATTCTTTTCCTCATGCTGCTTCTAACAAAATTCACATGGACATCCACAAGAACACTGAGGTCAGTAAACCAACCAACAAACCAAGTAGACCAACTTGCATAAATTTTTCCTAATAAGAAGCAAATTATGCTCAGTAACTATGAGGGGGAGAAATCACCACACACCAAGTTATCCTTCTATAAATGACTAAACAGTAATATATTTGTCTTCCTCGTTTTCACACAATTCTGCATTTGCAGAGGCACACACATACCTTGTTTCCCACAGGTAGACACTTCTGCAGGACTGCTCATCAAAGATGAAGTGCACTCTTTGTTGTTTAACTTCTGTGAAAGATCACTTTCTTGTGTATGTGGAGTAACAACTGGAGCGTAAGCTCCATCTTCAAAGTGATTCTGATACCTGGATGACGGCAGCTGGCGTAAAGTTGTTAAGCCCACAGAATGCCCAGGTCTTAGCTTTTGACTTTCAGCCATTACAGTGTGGCCTTGAAATTGAAAGAAAAATAAAATGGCTGTGTCGTTGTATTTGCACAACAGCATCAGTGTACCACAGGAGAAAAGAAATGGCACTGAAGCGCAAGATGGATCACCCAGCCTCCACCCTTACGTTAGAGCAAGAATAAGAGATTAGGCAAGCTAGATTTTGTTCTCCTAATGCTAAACCCTAAATTCATTTTTCTCAGGTAGGCAGAGTGAAAGATACTCACTTAAGTCAGGTTGGACTACGACTGCCAACAAAAGAAAATACGCCTACTCAACTCTGAGAGCTTTTTCCAGCCCAGCACTGTCCCCCCCTCTTGGCACACAGCAAACGAGGATGGAAAACTGGTACAGATTGTAAGTGTTTGGTTTTCAATAAAGATCAGTTTCCAGCCTAGTCCAGTACATCACTTGAACAAATTTGTGTTGTATGAGCACAAACAAGGAGGGACCACTTCATTTGCAGACAATAACAGATTAAAGCATCAAAAGTGTTGTGAGAAACAGCTAATCAGAAAGGAAAGCAACTGTTTCTTTTATACTATTACATTTAAAATACGTTCTTCGAAACAAGGGCTCCCATAATAGCACATATTGATCAAGTTACAATTATAGTTAGCATTTTATAAAAACAGGATTGTATTCCTTCCACAGTAGCACGCAACTTTCAGGCCCTGAAGCGATGCAGTAGTTTTTAACTCATCAAATAATCTTAAAGTGAGCAATACTGAATAGACTTTCAGATTTTAACTGGAAAGTGAGATTAAATTCTTCAGTTTACTCGAAGTACTTCATGTACCTTCCTTCTCAACTTACCAAGAACTGCTGTCTGGCCAACAACCATGCTAAGGAGCTTCTGCTGCTCTTCCATTAGCCTTTGAAGTTGCTCCATCTGTTGTTTCTTTAGTTGTTCCTGTTTCTGTTGTTGCAATTCCTTCAGCTTTTCAAACAGAAAAATAAATGTATTAGAGGTTAGGTTTACTTAAAATGTACTGCAAGATTAGTGTAGTCAAGACAACTGGTATTTCTTGTTTTAAAGATGTTCCATTAGGTAAGTGTAACATGAAGGAAATTAAGAATTTTTCTATCTATGAATGGATATGCTATTTCCAGTTTGGTCAATCAACAGTTCCACTACTCTTTAATTGACCAATCTGTAAACAACAGGAATCAGAACACTCATTTCTACTGCATTGGAAAAACATTCAAATTCTGCTCTTTTAATGTTAACTTCTACTATGCTGTGTTTTTATTAAAATGTGAAATACTTCACAATAATGAAAGCTTTAGAAAAATTGTGGGTTGTGGTTGTTTCTTTCTGCACAGTGAACAGTACTGATACAAAGGACCAAGAGGGAGAACAAGAGCATCACAGAACATTACGACTCATGAAGCTGCCAGAAAAAAAAAAAAAGATTTAAAATACTTAAATGCAGTAATCCAGTCTTCATTTTCTTGTGCAGCAGGAGTCCCTGGCACTGTTTCAAGACCAGCCTCGAGGGCCATATGAGGGCAGGACACTCCATACCCTACCAAACCACCGCAATGGGTAGTGGGCCTCCATGGCCATCTCCGTCTCCAACACATACATATGTGCTAGTTTCAGCTCCCCCAAAGAGAATACAGGAGGCCTGATGAAATCCTTCCAGATGAACAATTGGACCACAGCTGTCATCCAACAGAGAAGAAAAATTTCCCTTGTGTTTTCACCGGAATTTTAAGGAACTACAAGTAAGCCACTATGCAAGTAGAAGCTGTGAACTAATGATCAAGATCCGAAGATTGCCTAAGTCTCATCTCCAATCCCGTCACTTTATTAAATAAATCATGCTTTCATGCTTTTACCTGTTCCGATAATAATATCCTCAGAAAACCAAACTGAAAAAAAAAATCTGATACATCCAAAACTACATTCAACATTACAAACATGAGATTCATTTTTAATAGTATATTAGATTGTCAATAACTTTATAAGATGGGAGATTTAAAAATTCCTCTTAAGATACTGTTAAACCAGCTAATATCTGTCATTTTAGCCACTGTTTGATACTGCTGACAATACTGGAAAAAAAAAGTGAATAAATATGTTCCTAACATGTAAAATAGAGGAGAAAACTTTTACTAGTTGTGGAATTCTGCTCTAGAGACTCACACACACCCCACTTGAGTGAACAGACATAGAGATTTGTGCTGAGGTAGCTGCCAGCAGAGTAAACGAGGAGGTGAGTGACTTCTTAATCCTTAACAGCAAGACCTATTAAAGTGCCTCTGAACACTTTCAGCTAACATACTGCGTGTGGAGCAATTGGGAAGAGGCACAAGCAAACATCAGGCCAGTTAGAGTGGGTTAACTGACATGCTTGCACTGGAAAAATACAATTAACAACATCACTGTGTTGGAATTCCAGACCTTTTTGTCCCAACGTCTCGGGTGCTTCATCACATTCAATATTAACATCACTCTTCATCTAAAGAGAACCAGGTGTACAGGTGTACACACCTACTTCGAGAACTAACAGAAGATGTTGCTATAGATACAAGAACATACAACGCCACCATGTTGTGAGTATCTGTAGTAAAATATTACCACTGCAATGACCAGCACTCCATTTCCACAGCTTGAAGTGAAGAAATAATGGAATGTTGTAAAACTGTGTGTATCATCTCAGATAAAAAGATCTTGAGAACAAGTACACTGCTACTGAATACCATTTCATTTTAAATTGGAACCTGTGTCATCTGGAAATAACAGAAGTTAAGACTCTCAATAACTGCTTATCACAAGGACACCAATTTTTATGCATGCATAACTATGATGTAGGACTTGCTTTTTAAGCTTGCAGCGTTCTATAAGTTGCACAGAGTTTGCTTATTTCCAGGTATGACAAATCAGGTGCAGAAACAAAATCTTAATTGACGTATGTCAAGCAACTCTAGAACTTGTACCTTTTCAAGCTTTTGTAAGAGTCGATCGCTGTGATCAGATTTATTCTGACCATCCACTTCACCGTGGACAAAGTCTGTTTTGGAGGCTTCTACATTATATGCTGCTGCTGGAAAAGGTGTTTCAGTGGCATATTGCCGAAGTGCACAAGTGCTGCCAGACTCTTCCTCACACAAGGAATCCTCACTTACAGAACAGCTCTCTGAAAGATGCGACACTTCAGCAGGGAAAACTCTGATGTTGTTTTCAGGTCCAGATAATACATTTTCTCTGCTGATTTTCAAACCAGTAAAATTGGGATCTAATAAGACTCCAGCACGGGAACAATCAGACATCCAGTGTGCAATGAAGTTTTGTTCGCTACTCAGATCTTCAATAGTTGGCATCTTGTAAACTGTATTCCCATTTATTTGCTGATATAGCATTAACATAACAATATTATGTTATGTGGCGTTAGGACAATAAAACTTTCAAAGTTCCAGGTATTTGGTATGGATGGTTAACCACTTTTAGTATACCTAGAAAATAAGAAGATAAGCAAAATAAGAAATGTACAATAAATGATCCCCAGTAAAAGGAAGTTATATCTTATAACCAACCTAGAGTATTTATAAAAATAAGCCACAATGCACTTTCCCTTAGGGAATAGGAAGGATTTAGACAACTAGTAACAAAGACTTTCTGTGCAGGAAGCCAACTTAAATAAATGGTAAAATTAAAAGTTGGATTGAGTGGAGCAAATATTACAAAGCTGCATATAGTATTTTCTTCAGTAGTACAGAGAGGGATTCATATATATATATATTTTTTTAAGTGCCTGCAACAAGAGAAGAGCGGTGATTTGAGGAGTTGAGAGGCAGACTTCCCGCACAGGACCTTCATATTAATCCAAAGTTTCAATTATATCCATCTACATACAAACATTCTACTGCACATATTTCAATGCAGCACTTAACATTTTTGTGCCTTCCTTAGTGGCTCACGGAAGCTCTGCAATCATACTGCCTATTAGCTTCTTCCTCACAACCAGCTTCTTTTAAGTCCATCCAAAACCAAAGCTTGAAGGCTACACCAGCTTCAGTGATAACTAAATTCCTACAAGTGTCATAAAACATGAATTAATTCAAATAGGAGACATAAAGTCATGTCCTCACAAAGGAAGAAAAAGAGACAGAACTGCTACCGATGACGATGTGGCAGCAAGAGCCTGACCTCAGACTATTCCCGGGGTAATTAACTCTCTGCCTGTGCATATGGGGTGTCACAGGGAATAGAGGAAAGAAGATGCCACGGGACAAAGGACAGACAACCACAGCAGCCCAGACTCCTCCTGATCGGGAAATAACTTCTTAAAGCTTCCTTGCTCCCAACAGATCAGTTCATACCAGCTCTCGCTTAATATTCCCGCTGTAGCAGGGCTTATGCTTTCAATCAAAGTTTGAAACCATGACTAGGAGAAACAGCAAAATTCCCTTTGGAAAAGGTTTCTCAACTGCCTTCTCTTTTGAGACACCAGCGGGAGTTTCCCGTCGAGGTACAGGTTCCTGCACAGGCAAATCCAAGACCACAGAGTTCACATGGGATTTTCCCTCTCACCTTTGGAGACCCTTTGGAGGCAGCCCGCCGATCCTCAAGCTTCCCCCGCAGCCTAAGGGCAGCAGCACCTCCGTGCCGACAGAAAGAGCCGTCGAGAGCTGAAACTGACCCGTCCCGGCAACACGAGAAGGAACGAAGGGATCCCTCCGAAGGTCGCCGGTGGGCAGACCAGCACTGCCACGCTCTTCGGTCGAACCGACGGGCCAGGCCAGGCCCGGCGCCCCCACCCCGCCTTCCCTACGGGCGCGGTCACCGCCACAGCCCGCAGCACGGTGACGGCCTCACGGAGGCCGCTGCTCCCCCAGCCCCGACAGCACCCACACCGCGACAGCTCCGACTCGGGGCCCCTCACAGATACCGGAGCAACAACACCCCGCCTTCGCTCCTCAAGTCGCTCCGCTCTGGCCGCCTCCACTCCTCTCCTTCGATTACAAACCTGCCGCCATCCCGCAGCCTCCCGGCGCCACCGGCTGGGCACCGCCCCGGCGCTGGGCATGCTGGGAGTTGTAGTCCCAAACGCTGCCTTTCCCGCTCAATGCCGAGGCGACACTCGGGCGCTCGAACTACAGCTCCCGAGAGACTCGACGGCGAAAAGGCCGTTGACGGGCATCAACAGGGAAGTAGCTGCCATTGCCCCGGTTCCTGCCCCGGGCTGTCAGGGGCGGGAACAGGCGGCGGGGATCGAGGCGGTGGAGTGTCTCTCCGAGAGTTGGGCCTGTTCCGCCCTCCCTTCCGCAGTTGGAAGTGGCTCTGGGGCCCTTCCTGAGCCACGGTCGGTGGCACTTCGGGAAGACGGGGTTTCTCTTCGGGCAGGGCCGCTCCTGGCGAGGCGGAAGGCTGTGACTCCGCAGAGTTCTCCAGCGGCCGTCCCGGCGCGGTGTGTGAAGAGATTCCTGTCTAGTGAGCCTTCGCCAACCCTGTCAGGGTGTCGGGATTTTTACCGTGCTTTTATTGCAGCTAGTCATACCCTTTCAATAGCTGCAGTAAGAAAGGAACGGAGAGATAAACGAGTAAGAAGCATCCCCTGGCTTTTTGACATTTTGTGCCTTAGGCATGCTCTGTCTTCCTCAGCGAAATGAGCGTTCTCCTCCGAGCTCCAGTGTGTGGCAGAGTGTCACCCTCCAGACGCTTGTACTTCTCAGGCTCTTCTGGGCAGGTACAAACCCGAGCTCGGGGCTGTGTAAACCCAGGGAAGCCTTTCCGTTGCCCACCACTCGTTTTATTTTGTGCTGTTAACTTCCTGCAGTTCCACAGGGCTCTTTCTGCTAAACTTCCCATCGCCTTCACCTTTCCTGCTCTCAGTTAGGAACGTGCTGTCTACGCGATTGCCCTCAGACTGGATTCTGCTTTAGCAGTGGGAAGCTGCTGCACTAGAAAATGCAAGGATTTGTACTCCTGCTCTTTGAAAGCACAGCATCACGTTCTGTCCCTTTGACATCTTAAGCAGGAATATGCAGTAGAGGTTTGTTTTCCGTTTACCTGCACACCAAAGGCCTTACAGGACTACACATGGTCTATTGTTGGACAATAAATATTTTTGGCTCCCTCTCTACTGAAAGTATAATCCATTGCTAACGATGGTGTTGCATTTGTGGGTTGATCGTGAAACACAAGCTTCTGTGCTTGTGCGAAATCCTTTTGAGGCTATTGGGACCTTATGGATCCTCACCTACATAAATTAAAATTCTAAGAATAAAAGCAGCAGTAGTTGTCAGCAGCTCTGTTTTGCATAATTTCCTTATCTGGTGCTGCAACACAGTATTCCAAATATAAAAGTGCTTTATCAGTTGTTAATTAATTTTCAACACACAGATTAAATACAAGAGTTTTCCATTCTCATTCTGAATATCATCCTGGAAGTTATTAGTGTTCTAATTCTCTTTTTTAATTACTAGTAACTATGCTTTTTCTTTTTACTGTTGCATCTCTTGCATTTTGCTAGGTGGTAGTTTTTCCTTTAATTTTTTTTAAAAGTAATTATTTTTGACATACATAACAAATTTCATTTTCTGAACATTCTCATGTCATGAATCAGTACAATTTTCAGAACTATATTTATAAGATTAGGAATCAGGACCCCTGCATTTGCATGTTTGCTGTGTTGTTGCATCTGTTAGACACATCTGATTTTGCACAGCAGAGGCTGTGGACATGCATGTCTGAAGCTCAGTAGATCCATTCAGTAGCAATCCTAAAGAGTTTTTTAGGTAAAACTGCATTCATTGACTATATCTATACAATTTTTTTATAAAGAAAAAAAAAAAAAAGAGAAGGCAAACCAACCAACCCCCCCCCAAACCAACATGAGCCATGAAGGGATAGTTCTCAGGCCCTGTGGTCAAGTGGCACAGCGGAGCTCTCCGCTATGTGCCCTATTTCTTTTTCCCTTTCCTGTCACAGAAATCAGGGTGGCAAAGTGCCTGGAGGGCCTGAGCTCTGGCACAGCCCAGGGTGGTACTGGTTCTAGCAGTGGGGCAGCTGGGGCAGTTGCAATTGCCTGGAAAGAACTGACATTGGGAATCTGGGCAGTGGCATTTACTTCAGTGATTCTGCTAGGTCTGGATAACAACAATACTGCTTTACTTTATCTTTTGTGTATTCTTTTCAATTTATTTAAAATAAATCTGTGTATTTACTTTTCAAATTAAGTAGATATAATTCTTCATACTTCTAAGGTAATTTAATTATAAAGTTGTCCTGTCCATCTATTCTTAAACTCCTATATAAATTTTAATAAAAAGTGCCTATGTGTCTGATCTTTCTTTACATATAGTGCCAGTGTTAAGTATTCTTCACCCAGTGAAATGGATGGAACCTGGCTCCTGGCAGTTTGTGACGTGGCACTTGGATCCTGCTTAGATTTGTGTGAGTGAGATTATTAATTAAATAACGCACCATCAGGTTTTTACAGTGTGCATGGAGTCCGTAAAACAGGAGACATCTCTTTGAGGTACGGATCCTGCAGTATTGAGTACTTGAAAAGGCACCAAATTTTGGGTTTATTATACCACTGATAGAGAATAAAATGAATGTAACCTGCATTTCAGTTCAGACACTAAATCACTAGACAGTAATGCATAATATCACTTTTGTCTGTCTTGTAGCCTGTAAAATGTATTTAAAAATTCTAAGCCTCTCAAGTGCTGTTTGTAAAGAATTCTTGCAAGAAAACACTATTTAAAGACGTAAATACTACATTTTATTATATCTGAATCATTGTATAAATATCTGGTCTGTGATATTGAAATTTTTATTTGGAAGTGTGCCTCTGTACTCGGCACTGGTGAGGCCTCACCTCGAGTACTGTGTTCAGTTCTGGGCCCCTCACTACAGGAAGGAGACTGAAGTGCTGGAGCGTGTCCAGAGGAGAGCCACCAAGCTGGTGAGGGGTCTGGAGAACAAGTCGTACGAGGAGAGGCTGAGGGAACTGGGCATGTTTAGTTTGGAGAAGAGGAGGCTGAGGGGAGACCTTATTGCCCTCTACAACTACCTGAAAGGAAACTGTAGAGAGGCAGGAATTGGCCTCTTCTCCCAAGGGAATAACGACAGGACCAGAGGAAATGGTATGAAGCTGCGGCAGGGGAGGTTTAGATTAGATATTAGGAAGAATTACTTTACTGAAAGAGTGGTCAGGCACTGGAACAGCCTGCCCAGGGAGGTGGTGGAGTCAACATCCCTGGAGGTATTTAAGAAACGTGTAGACGTGGCTCTTCAGGGCATGCTCTAGTGGCCAAGATTATTGGTTTGTGGTGGGGTGTTGTGCGTGGGGTTGTGGGTGTGGGGTTTAGTTGGTGGGTGGCTTTTTTGTTTGTTTGTTTTTGTGTGGGGGGTTTTTGTTGTGTTTTTGTTTTTTGTTTTTTAATGTGGTTGGACTCGATGATCTCAAAGGTCCCTTCCAACCACTAAGATTCTGTGATTCTGTGTGATTCTGTGATATTCTACTTTGTATGGAATAAGAAATCACTACCATGGCAAGGTCATTGTTTTGTACATGAATCCAGATGATCGAAATTGCTGTCCTTGCAGGTTGGTACTCTAAGGCAGGCATGAGAGCTGTAGCCAGGGCACTAACAGATAACAGTTGTTCTCTGTGTATCCACCAGTTTTTTTACTTCTTCTGTTCTTAGTTATTTTGAGGAATGGTTGTGCTTTATGGAGAAGAGAAGATAGAAGGAGTGTGGAGAATACAAAGTAAGAAGATAAGAGATGCAAGTGGTAGTGATACAGAGAGATTAGGGGAGAGAAAATAAAAGCTGAAAGATTCTTATCATATTTCAAGAAATGATGTGTCATTTAGGTACATCTCTTAATCAATTTGCATTGGTTTAGATATTATCTCCAGCTTTGGTTTTGTTGAAAAATACTTTTCTTTGTTTCTACCAGGATGATGAATTCGTTGTGTATGAGGCCCGTCAGGTTAAAATTAGATATGTTGTTAAGTTTTGCCTTGCTGCAGATCAAATAAAACAACTTCAGCCTGTAACTGGGGTGGAACGGAAGCAAGGTAACACTGAGCCAGAGTCGCAGTGTCATTTCCAGCATGAGAGTAAGAAATGTTTTTCCCTTGTATACTGAGTTGCTTCTAGAGTTTCCTAAATGCTTATCACAATCCTTTTCAGAGTACATGCATGAAGAATAACAAAAAAAATGATATGTAGGTTTTTATGCAGGTGTAACCAAATTTTGTGATTACAGTGTGTCATCTGTGAAGCATCTGTTTTGAACATCTTTCCTATATGCATAATTACCGCCAGCAGTTGCAACTCCTCCTGTGACAGTGTGTTTCAAGAGAAGTACAGGAAGCACTTTTGCATAAATCATCAGATGGTCTTTAAATAATTCAAATGCAAGGTTGTAAACAAAAACCTTGCAAAACTATCATGAACTTATGATTGCTTAGACAGGCAGCCCACAGCTCAGCAATTCACCTCCAGTATTCATAACAGAAACTGGGTGCTACTTTTGTGTTGTGAATTGCATAAACAAACACGGGTCATTGACGTAGGATTAGTGTCAGAATTTATATTTCAAAAAATATCTTTTTAATCTTTTGTAAATTCTTTGTTTAGCCTATGAATTACCAAATGCAAATCTTTCAAATTCTGTAAAAATGGGTCTTCGTGACAGATTGGGAAATCCTGTCCCTCTGGAAGTTATTTACATCAAAGCGAGGATAATAGACTTTGTAGCACAGGTATAGTATGCTATTTATTCTCCTTTTCCATAACTCAGCCCTGAAAAATTAATCCATTTGTTAAATAGCGTTTTAGACAAAATGCTATTTCATGTTTAGTTATCTGCAAAAGTAAAAAAAAAAAAAGGGGGGGGGAGCAATTCAATTTCTAAATGAAGGAAAATTCTGAAACTGAGCAGAAACAGTTTTTATCCCTAGAAACATATAGTCAAAGAAATGCCAAAAGCTGCCAATGGGCAGTGAAAGGCTTAGATTTATTTTTAAATTTTTTTTTTTTGCCTATACATAATCAGGTCATCATTGCAGAGAAACTCTCTGCAGGACTGTAGGCATTTTGTTCCCTTTAAACGACCTTCTTGGCAATCTGTTTCCCAGCTGAATTATAAACCAGTAAGAAATACCTAGGTTGATTGAAGATTTTCTGGAAATGCATTTGTGTTTTGTTTTTGACTTTGGTTAGAAAACCTAAATTAGCTGTCACAAGTGAAATATCAATCAATACAAAAGAATTTGTTATACTAACCTGAAAATTGGCTATTAAAAGTTAGGTAAGCAGGCTAAAATAAGGGCCTACCTTGTTTTTTTTTAGTACACATGCCCTAAGGACACATTCTGTCAAATCACAGGTCTTTTCCAGTCCTAGGGCATAATTCCACAAATACTTTGGAGCTGTGCATATGTATTGCATGTTTTATCCACAGTCATCTTAAGGATGATGGAGATGTGACTGTAAATAGAAAATAATTGCCCATACGATATGCAGAAGATACACAGATTCATGGTACATTAAAAATAATTGAGGGTAGGAGTTAAAATAGTCGGGAATATTAAAATGGACCAATGTAACAAAAATGCTGTAAAACTGAAAAATGCAAGGCTACACACAGCTGAAATGGTTGCAGCCCTACGCATCTACGTCTTGGGAGATTGTATCCCGGAATGCGGTGGCTACCAATAACCCAGGGTTGATTACTCACCCAGTAGGTCAACAACCTGGAATGAACAACCACTGTGATAATTATGGCAGAAATGGTTAATGCAGTCCCAAAATATACAAAACATGAAAGAGTGAAAAGAGATTATTTTACTTTGTCAGGCAAGACTGACTGAAATTGGCAAAATGCCAATCTGAAGACCTTAAAAAAATAAAACACAAACTTAAACATAAAAACCCTACAAAACACAACAACAACAAAAAGGAGAAAAAACCCAACAACCTCAAGGCCACAGACATTGACCTCTGTCTGCATACTGAAAGGTGATTCCATGACACTGAATGATACCTTGTGTCTTTTATGTATCTTGTAAGATTGCATCTATCGAATTGCTTTTTAATGTCATTACAGAAATAAATTAAGAAGCAAAGACTAGCAATTACAGCTGAAAAACAGACATGCAGTTTTAGCAGTGAGGTTGGGAAGAGTTAGCCAGGGACAATAATGAACTTGCCTTCTTTGAAATCCAGTTTGGCTGTCTGTTGCGAAGCTTTGCTTTAGAAAATAAACCATCAGGTTCAATGACGCGATAATTGGCTAAAATGTGAAGCAATGTGTTAGAGAGGAGATGATGTCAAATGGCCAAGAGATGGTCAAAAGAGATACTGGAGCCATTGTAAATAATCCACTTTAAATGGTAGCCCAGTGTTCAGCAGTCAAAAAGGTAAGCACTTAGGTAGCTGTATAAACCTGTATTGCTACAGCATCTTGAATATTGTACACTGTTCTGGTCACTGCCACCTCAGATTGAACAGCTGGGGAGACAGAAAACAAAGTTGGCCAGATACATGGAAGACCTGCTGTACAAAGAGAGGACTCATCCTGATTTTTTTTTTTTTTTTTTTTTTTTTCTGAATCTGTTGAATCCTAACAGAGTAATAATCTCTTTTCCTGGGTAAACAGAGGAAAAGGGGCATAGGGAGCATTACTTGCTGTTTCTCACCTCTTAATTATCACAGGACACCTAGCAAAATGAGGAATCAGCAGACTTAAAACAAAAACCAAACAATCTTTTTCTTGCCTAATAAATACTGCAAGTTCTTGTCATACTTGATATTGAGGCTAAACTGTAATTCAATTCAGAAAGTGGGTTAGACAAATTAAAGTAACAGCTGTAAATAGCTTTTAGATGCAATAGTCTGGATGGAAATTGCAGTTCAAGAAGTTCCCAAACCACTGACTTGTGAAAGCTCTGAAAACAATGTAGGAACAGAATTTTTTTTCTTATCTATTTCGCCTGTGCCTTTAGCCTAAGCCAGAGAAGATACAGGACTAGATGGACCCTAAACTCTATTTTTAATAGTAATTATAGAAGAACAGGAACAAATAAAACTAAGAGTGATTTTTTTATATTTGAAAATCAAGAGTCATGTATAATGAAATAAAGATTAAATTATACATTTTATATTATTTTAGGAAAACATAAATTCAAACTAACATTGTAATATTTTACTTTTCAGTCTGCTACTGTAACATTGGGAAACACTGATTTATGGAAGACCTTACATTACTTAAGTCTGCTGTTTCCTTCTCAAGGGCACCGGAACATTCTTCTTATATCCGATGGGCACATTCAGAATGAGAGTGTGACCTTCCACATTGTGAAAGATAACGACCAACATATGAGATTATTTACATGTGGTGTTGGGTAAGTACAAAGTTAGTTAGCTAGCAATTGCATTTGGTTAAAATCACTGATAATTTATTTGAAGTGAGAAGTTAATGAGCTGAGAAATGTCTGATGCCTGAGTATACTCTCTTAAATATATATATATATGTTTAGATTAAATGCAGAAATGTTTGCCTATCTTTAATAATGGAATGGAAAATCTGTAAAGATTTTTGAAGGTAAGATGTCTACAGTAATGCTAATTCTGTGTCCAGGCCTTACCTATTCATAACTTTATTCACTAAAATAACTATAATATTTAGTAGTACAATTGGAAAATTTTGACATGTTGCATTTTATGTTTTGGTATTGTCTCATAGTCTCATAGTGCAATTTCAATGCAGTACTAGTAGTCGTATCATTTTATTATTTAATATTATTTTTTAAGGTAATTAAAGACAAAGTAAGCGCTAGACTTCTCAATGATCAGAGAAACAGGCAAAACCTCACTGAAATTCATTGTAATAGAGTTTGACTGTTTGCTGTAACAACAAAGTAGAAAGATATGTACATGATGGAAACAACTTTTGTAAAAAAAAATAAGATAGTTCAAGAAACATTTGGTAGAAGGTGGAAGGATAAATGCTTGTTAAGCCTTCTTTTATTTTAAATACAAATTGATAGGAAGTGAGAAAGAGAAGTATTTCATTTGAGTATTACAAAGGTGCCTTATTTTCAGCAGGAACAGGTGTGCTATAGGAAGGGATATGTGATCTGTAGAGAACCCTCAGTTCTTTGATCGGGGGGGAATTTGTCACTGTAGTTGCCCGACGTTCTCGTTCAGATTGGTCACTGAACGTGTAAAACAAAACGAGAAAGCCATGACTAGTTATTATTATTATTATTATTCTTGAGAGAGCTACTGTACTTTTCTTGCTAAGTGCAATAACACCAATTTGGAAAAAGTTTTAAAAAATGTCAATCTATAAATCATTGTCCCTGAATGGAAAAACATGGCTTTACTTCCATCAATAGGCCACAGTCCATCTACATTGTCCTCGCTGTAGCGATGAAGCCGGTAGCGATTGTAATCTGTAACTTTTGGGTGTCAGTGCATATAGAAGTTTCAGGCAATCTAGGACCCAATACGCAGTGCTTTTCAGTTCCTCTGGATAGTGAGGTGTCCACAGCACTATCCTATGCCTTGCACCTGCTCCCTCCTCGAACAGGGACAGCAGAGAAGGTGCGGCTGGTATCTGGCACGTTTTTGCCCCGGGGGAATAGACGAAAGCTTAGATTTCTCCTCTTGCTATTCTGGCTGTCATTTCAGTGCTGAACTATCCAGAGCAGGGCACGGAGATGTGCAGAACTGTTTGCGTATCTCAGAGTTCACATGTAGGAGTGTAGCAGGCTGTATTTCCTAGACTGTTTCGCAACCCTGATGGATAAAACCTTTACTCCCAAATTTCAGGTTTTACTTAAAAGAAGTCTCATTATTCCAGAAGCCAGTAGAATAATGTCTGAGTGATAAGAAGGGAATTCGTTCCATTCACATGGGAAATATGTTATTTTCTATTGAATATTTCTACTTCCATTTCTTTCTTTTGAAAGCCTGCTAACAAAGAGAGCTAATTTCTTTTGCTTCTTTATACAGATACAAAGCCAGGTCTCTAGAATATTGTCGGCGTGATGCAGTTCAGTTTCTATTAAATGGCAAGTTTAATACAGGTGCAGGCTCCTGCTCAAATACAGTCTTTATTTAACGAGAGACTTCTTGTCTATGGATTCATCCCTCACTGTACTCAGGTAAAGACTGGAATGCACATGCACTACTGGATAAACATTCATATGTAAAACAATCTCAAAGGAAACACTACATTCTATTACACATTCTCTGTGCAGCATGCACTTAGCTGCTCTTTTATTGCTACATATAATTAAGTTACTCTTGAATTGTCACTACTAGTCTTCCCTCTAAGAAGTAGAGAGGGAAAGTTACCTAATTTAATATTGCTATCACTGTGCTTTGGTAAATACAGGTTTCCTTTATTTGTGACTGTCCCCTTGTTGTAAGGGGAAATATTTATAAGCCTAGACATGCAAAGACTTAAGGATTTAAGTTCTATTCAGGAATCAGAACAGCATGCATGTGTGCTGATAACACAGCATGAGAGAGAATGAAACAGAATTACTTTTTTTTTTCCTTTTAGGCCACCTTAAGTGCAATAATAAATGACTGAGAACTGCAGGGAGTGGTGTCAGCTCCTGAACTACAGAAGACGACAGGAATGGTGAGTTTGGCCAACATTTCTTGTACGTGCCATAGTAAGATAAGCTGCTTCAAACAACTATGTGCTGCTTCATGCTCTTTTGAAGGAATCAAACCCCCTGTTTTCAGCAGCTCTTGGACTTTTACTATTGTTTCTGACGTTTTAAAACAGATATTCAGTTTTCAGACTTTTAAATGAAAACTGGTTTACGTAGAAGTATCACCTTTCTCTGTGCTTTCTAACATAAAACTGAAGCTTCTCAGAACAAGAAGTGCTGCTTCTTATTTTGGCAGCCTCTTTGGGCTCTAGCCTTAGATTTGGGTTGCCTGTTCTTCAGGTTGCTTCTGTGAAGAAGCTGCTGCAACATTCTCTGTCATTCGCTATGTGCTCGTCACCAGTTTCTCATCTCTAGAAATGCATGGAAAAAGAGACAGTAGAGAGTTATTGTCCTTTTCTCTGCTTCAGTAACAATCAAGTAAGGAGTCTTTATGTAGAGGAAAGCAAAGCACCCATTTTGAAAAGGAAAACAAGACAAAAAGAATTTATCCATGTATTAAATCTAACAGGTGTCTACACTTGAAAAAGATCAAAAGAATAGTCAACCTGCAGTATTAATTCTAATGACTGTCACTCCTTCCCCCCACTAAGGGAAGCTGGTTTGTTTTCAAGTAGAAGTTACATTGGTCCCTATTTAGTGTAATCTACTTTGAAAGCTACTATCGTGGGTTGGTTTCCATGCACATGTTGGTTGTGTTGGGTTCTGTAAGGGCAGTTGGTTTCCAGGGTTGTGCCCTCTACAGGCAAATAAAATTGGCAAGCAAGAAGCAATGTGCTTGTCATGATGAATTTTTGATTTTAGAAAAATACCTCAACTACAAATTCCTAGTGCAGTTAAAAAAAGAAACCTTTGAAAGGTGTAAACTGAAACAGCTAAATTATAAAAAACAAAGACAAAATTGGAAAAAAATGTTAAATAAATAAGTGAAATAAAAATGTTCTTGATGCTTTTAGATAAACTCTGAGAATTCCTACCCATTTCTTTTTGCCAATTTACCTTAGCTCAAAAAACAACTACTTGATTAAGAGATTTTCTTCAGAAATGGCTCTCTCTGAGGTCTATCATATTCTCCCAAAAATGAGCTGGTGGGAATGTTTTGGGAGTTGGAACGGGAATGCAGCTGGACTTTACCACGTTGCCCCAGAAAGCTCACTCTCTTTGTGAGCTTTAACATATTGAAGAGACCAGAATTGTTTTTCTTTTCTATGGAATACTGGTTTAATTAAAAAAAAGTAATTTCTTGTTAGTAGAGTTCATTATTTCCCTTTCCTGTGTACAGCCCTATAGGTCAAAAGCTACTATGGTAAACCTAATGATTTTTTTTTTTAAAGGTGAACACTCTAGACTCACTTTACCTTTTCCACAAATTGTGTAGTTTTATGGACAGGATTAATTTGCCTCACTTAACCTATATAGATATTTCTGGTTAACTCTGAAGTAGTTGCCAGGCTCTGTTTGCAGCCATTGGAAAAAAATGTGTACATCCAGAAGGAGCATTCTTCCTACCCGTTCCAGTTTGCTCTTTCAAGTTGGGATTAATGGCTTGGTGAAGTTTTTGTTTGTTTATACGCCTGCTTTTCTTTCCTCACCCTTGAGTCTAGAGAGAAAGTGTGTAACAAGTGAAGATCTGGGGATTTTTGAATTTGCTGAAATTAAGTGAAATAAAAATATACCTTAAGTACAGGTTGTTCCTGATTTTCAAATGGAAAATTAGCTTCCTTAGGGAATGGGATTCTGTGTAAATATGGGAGCTAGCTGCCTGAAGCTGGAGCTCATAAATGAAAGGAAGGATTAAAAAAGAAAAAAAAAGTTACTGCTCTTATAATCAGATTATTTTCTTTCCAGGATCTGCACAAACTCGCAGCAAGAGCTTTTATTAGTGACTAGGAAGATGGGATTCTTCATGAGAATGAAACAGAACATGAGGTCTGATAACCTGAAATAAAAAGTACACATTAAAATGCTACATATTGGAACATTTCAGCGGGATAGAGAAGATATTCTTGCATTGTTAAACGTAACTAGAAGGTTGCAATTCTAATATAATTTTAAGGTTGAAGTCACCATAATGTTGTGGTTTAACTCCAGCTAGTGATTAGAACCATACAGCTGCTTGCTCCCATCCCACCCCCGAGTTTGGATGGGGGAGAGAATCAGGAAAGTGAGAAAACTTGTGGGTTGAGATAAAGAGACATTAATAAGTTAAAGCAAAAGCTGCACATGAAGCAAAACAATGCAAGGAATTTGTTCACAGCTTTCCAAGGGCAGGCCGGTGTTCAGCCGTCTCCAGGAAGGCAGGTCTCCATCCTGGGTAAGAGTTACTTGGGAAGAGAAATGCTATAACTCTGAATGTCCCCTTTCTTCCCCCAGCTCTATTTACTGAGCATGAGGTCTCATGGTACGGAATATCACTTTGGTCAGTTGGGGTCAGCTGTCCCAGCTGTGTCTCCTCCCAACTTCATGTGCCCCCTCCTCCCCCCGCAGCCTGCTCACTGGTGGGGCAGTGTGAGGAGCAGAAAAGGCCTTGAGTGCTTAGCAACAGCCAAAACCACCAGTGTGCCATCAAAACTATTTCTCATCCCAAAACCAAAACACAGCACTACAGCAGCTGTTAAAAACAAAAAGAAATGTTAACTTCATCCCAGCTGGAAGCAGGACAAGTTATATCCTCCCAGATAAGATTTTGAAAACTTCTAGGACAGTCTTTTCTTCCTGAGTGTAAGAATGTCCTCTGTTGGCCTGATGTGTGCATATTTTTTTTCCTAATCTATACTCTGTCATTGTAGGCCACTGGTGACTCTTCTTTTTCTGTGACACAAAACATTTCAGTTCTGTGTATATCAATACATATCAATCCATAGCTTTTGTATAGGATATGGTGGAAGATACTGACCTGTGTTTTACTGATAAACAGATGTAATGGTATGTTAAAAAAATGTCTTTAGCTACTTAAAAACTTATCATATTGCCATTGTGGCTTATTTAAGACTTCAGAGTAATTCTTATAAAATACAGCTTCTTCTTCCACTAGCAGAAGGATAGAACCAAAAGAAATCTAACTAGAGGGACTGGATATTCTTGCTGAAAGTTGAGCGAGGGAGTAGACAAAGTTAGAAGGGAGCAGAGTGTCAGGCAGGTCACTGTATTCACATGAGCTTTTCCTTTTAGGGGTGTGCCCTATTTAGAGTGTATGAGTGTGTTCATAGGTATGTGTTCACTTTTGATATCAATGTATCTTTTAGCTGATTGTGTTTTTTTCTACCGTTCCTTTTGTTAATACTTAACAATATAGATGAAGAAACAGACCTTGAGAAACATGATTATTCAGCTCAGCTTGGAGAACTCAATATTAAGCCAGTTTACAAGGTTCCTTGCAGTTGAGAAAAGGGTACGTTTTCTGTATAATACCTTGTTTCCACTCGCTTCTCTATCAAAAGACTCTAAATTCTGTAACCTCGTACATATCAAAACCAATCTTCCTTTTGCTGCACAATGGCTGTTCTTTTATAATAGAGCTAATGGCTGTTCTTTTATAATAGAGCTAAACTATTATTTTGACATAATTTTGATTTCTTCTGCGTTATAGCAAGTTACTTTCTTTTTTCTGTCTCTTATATTGCTTGTCCCTACTTTACAATCAAAGTTTGTCAATCTGTGTGTTCCTGCTGTGATTTGCTGCAAGGGCTGCAATTCCTGATAGTGCTGTGGGAGCCAGACAGGTCAACAGACAAGGCCAGATGACGAGTACTTTTCAGCCCACAGTACATAAGGCACAAAACCCTTTCTCATGAAGAATAAGGATGCCAAACTATAGCAAACGGCCTGCTCTAGCCATGGATTGCTCAAGGAACAGATTTTGTATTAGCAAAAGTTATTCTAGGGGAGTCCCAGCTGGAAGTTACAGGGAAAAAAAAGCTTGAAACCCCCCCACTTAATATCACAGTAAACTATGGAACTTTTTCCTTTGTTTTCAATATTAGAACAGTGGTAGGAGAAACAAAAGTTTTGCAGCAAAAGGCAATGGAATCTGACTCCTTACTTGGAAGCCTTGCCTTTGCCTTGGTAAATACATATATTATATGTTCTTTTTGCTAATATTTTTGGTATGTTGTCCAGTTGTGGTGCTGTATTCTATGTGTAAACATCTAGTAATTGTTCATGATTTGTTTGACTTTTAATTATTTTGAATAGAATTAATGCTACACAAGTACTGTGTGTAATTTTACTATACACATGAAAATTTGAAAGAACCTGTCCCAGAAAGTAAAGTACATATAAAAATATAATAAGTGCAGAAGTTTTGAGATAATATGATACAGACTTTTTCTCCCTTCCAGAAGAAACTAACGTGTTAGAGAGTTCTCATAAGAATATGGCAGTGTAGTTGAAGCTTTAAATACTACTCTAAGAAACACAGCGGGGAAGGAGGGAAAGAGGAAGTTTCAAGAAAAATCAAGGTGCTGGTCCTTAACTAAGTCTCCACTAGTAGAGAGGTACAGCCAGAGTGGAGAGACCACTGGGAATGGGAATAAGCATGACTGGAAGAAGAGAACAGAACATATTGCTAGCATGCAGTGGGACAGTCTCTGGGATGAGGGAGGAGCAACGAGAGAAACGTGAACTAGATATGAGGGGTGAAGGGAGGTTAACTGGGCCTGTCAGGATTAAATCCAAGGGAAGCATGCCAAGGCTTGAAGGATGGTGGGCTAGTGAGGACTCTCTGCCATTTCATTTGAGAGAAGGGATAGATGTTTAGAAATCAGGGAAGAACCTGAGAAGGGTCTGGTAGGAAAATGGGGCCCACACTCACAAAAAGGTGTTGGAATCATTAGCTCATCTGAATCACAGAATCACAGAACATCAGGGATTGGAAGGGACCTTGAAAAATCATCTAGTGCATCTATGCCAGTGCATACAGTATGAGCAACAGGTAGTGTGAACCCTTGATAAACCAGAAAAACTATGACATAGTGGCTATCACAGAAATGTGGTGGGATGCCTCGCACGACTGGAGTGCCACAATGCAAGAAAATAAGAAGTAGTTAGGTTTTAGAGGATTGGACTGAGAGATGTTGCTACAGGAACTTCCCCTGGATACTCAGACGGATTGCTAGGGAAGCTAAAGGAAACTACTGGCCAAGAATCCTGCAGGCAGGACTTTATCTTTGTTATTTTGGTGTTTCCCTTTTGGTGGGAGAAATCCCTGTTCCACATAACCCATTACTACTTCGCTGAGCTTACCAGCTTAAGGGGTGAGGTGATGATCAACAGTGAGATACTAGATACTGTGGGTCACAACAGTGAATAACCGTAAGTAATTAACAAAAGGAGGTTTCCAAGAGTATTACATGACCCAAGGGAAGAAGCCACTGTTGGAGGCCCTTGTTGGAGACTCCTTTCTAATGTGGATTTCAGTTTTTGTGCTTACGTGAATTACATTTGAAGCAATTCTCCTATGCCTATTTTGTTCTTAACAAATACATTTTAAGTGTCCTGAATCTTTAGCTTATCTGTATCTTTGTTTATCCTATAGGATGGCTCTTGGAATCTCAGGCTACAGTTGGGAAAAATCTTGCAATTTGATGCTGATGATTTAATTAACAATATCCTTATTCAAAAAGGCATTCAGTCACTTGGTAAATACTTTTCTGTCATTAAAAAGCAGTACATAGTATTATATTTACTTATCTGTATGTATTATTACTCTATATGTCTAGTGGAACTCTCAATAACATATACTCAAAATTTAAATGGATCTCTTAATTCAGAATTTTCAAAAGTGCCTGATTTTAATAATATGGTTTCTTCTCAGGATCTTTCACAATATAGTGTCCTGATTGCTTAGGACATCTCCTGGAGAAATATGTGGAGGATGTGAGAGAGAGTTGGAGTAGCAGCAGAGGTTCTTTTAGCTCAATTATTCTATCTGCTGTATTAATATCTACTAAAAAAAATGTTTCTCCTAGGAGAGAGGCAGAGATCACTTCTACTTTTCCCATTTCAAATAATATGAATAATACTTCTATAGTTCTTCCCTCCTCCCCCCCACTGTCTGCAGCATTCAGTGTGCACTCTGCCTGTACACACTTTGCTGTTTGATTCTGTCAATTGGTGCTCTTTGTTGGCAGTAGACCAGAAAATGGGGAGGGGAGTGTGGGGTGAGGGAGAAGGAAAGGCAATTCCTTCCATTCCTTCGCTCTAAATTATTAGAAAGCACAATGCTTCATCAAAGGACAGAAAATCTTACAAGTTTCCCATTATTGCATGTCTTAAAATCAAAGTAGATTAGAACCCAGGCAAAGACAAACTGCAGAGATTCCAACGAAGCGTTACCAAGTTTAAGTTTGGAAGTCAAGAAATCATTTAAATAGTAACGCTGCTTCCCTTTTCCATTTTCTTCTTCCTTAGGCTCAAATGGAAAAGAAAAGCTACTGCAGTTGATCACTACTCTTCTTGTGCTACAGTTCATACGGTGCAGAAATGAATTTAAAGGGATAGTTTTCAAAACCCTGATGAAACTGGATGATTCATCTAATTCAAGGTGTGCTTTTTAATAAAATCTTGTGATTTAATGTTGTAAAATAAACGTCAACATATGGAAGATTCATTTTGCTATGGACAGTCAGTGACTGTACTACAGGATATGGCAGTAGCAAAGGGAATGGAAGGTATTAATCATATTGGGAGCATGTGGTTGCTTTCAAGAGGATGGATGGAGGAAAATATGATAGAGTAGATGAAAATATGATACATTCCATAGCATAGAATATCCCTTTGGTCAGTTGGGTTCAGCTGTCCAGGCTGTGTCTCCTCCCAACTTCTTGTGCCCCCCCAGCCTACCTGCTGGTGGGATGGCATGAGGAGCAGAAAAGGCCTTGAGTGCTGAGCAACAACACAGGACCACGGAATTGTAGGGTTTGGAAGGGACCTTGGGAGATCATCTGGTGCAACCCACCCTGCCAAAGCAGGTTCACCCTGAGCAGGTTGTACAGGAATGCATCCAGGGGGGTTTTGAATATCTCCAGAGACAGGACAAAGGAACAGTCAGGAGAGCCCTGGAAATCCTCATCCCCCTTGTGAAACTCCTTGACAGAGGGAAAAATTGTGTACTCTTTCTACACACAGTGGTGTTCATTGGGCTTGTGAGATGATCAAGAGGGCAGTCGAGTGGGTAAGAAGAGCTGAAAGGCAATTTCCATCTATTTGCTATCAACTTGAACTTGGGAAAGACTGGGATTCTGCCACCAAGAAGATACTGGGTATCAAGTTTATCTAATATCAATTCTCCTTCTACTTAAAATATTTATTCGTATAATTCTTTAAGATAATAGCAGTTAGCTTTCTTTGCAGTTTTACATAAATTGTTTAAATTGAGAACATTTGTTCTATTATTACAGAGTAATAATTCTCCTAGTCACAGAAAAAAGTATGAAAATAAAGGGTCTTATAGTTAGTAAGTCTTGATTTTCCATACATGTAGTATTTTACTTGTAACTGTTAAAAATACCTGAATATTTCAAATTTTTACAGTAGTCTCTGATTCCTTGCACATTATAGAAGTCCTTTTATAATATCTTTGTTTTGATTTCTCATAAAATCTTAGGTACTTCTTTAATGGCATGGTAAAGAAAGCATAATGTTGTATTTCAGTTTAACATGCCAGGAGATGTTTTGACAGATACAAGAATGTGATAAAGAACTAATAAACATCTTCGTAACATATCGGTGTTTTCCATTGGATGGTTTTGTAATTGCCTTGAAATGCAAACAGAACAGTTGTTTTTCTCCTGCACTGCTTTTCAGTCAGAGGTCATTTTACTCTGATGAAAAACTAACTAATTAGTTTTATTTTATACTAGACTAAACACCAAAGCTTAATAACAAAACCAGACTAAAAGTTATTTATTTTAATTTAATGGGCTTTTCACGTGTGTTTGAATGAACACGTTACCTCTTCTAAATTAAGGAGCTGCACAGAATCACACGTTGGTACTTTGTGATCTGAGGAAACGTAATTAGAGACTTAGTACAATTGCTTGCACCGGGGTGGGATCAGGCGTGTACAGAACATACTCTACATTGTTTGTCCAACCACTGAAAACACTCTGAAGCAGGAGATTCCACAGCCACCATAGGTGATGTGCTGCACTGCCCTGGCAAACAGAGAACGCTCCCAAGCAGTAATACCAAAGTGTTGTGAGAGGAAACAAGGAAAACTGTGGGATCTCTTTCAGAGTACTTTTCCAGACAATTTAAGCAAACATCTGCCCAGAATGGAGTATATGCACTTGGTCTTGTAGGGGAGGTTGCCAAGAGGGATGTATTGAGCTCCTTCTGTTTCTAAGGTGCTCTGAATCCCTGTTTTCACATGTGTAAGATACTGTCTCTTTTTAGTAAATAATATAAAGGAAAGATTTGTACTATGCTTTCTATTTGAGAACTAGGATGTGGGTTTCCTAAGAGCTAGAAAGACTCCTTAATGTGGGCAATGATAGACTCACTTCTAAATCTGCTGTTAAATCTTTGTATGGTCAATTGCTGCATTACTAGTTACCTTAGAAAGTGCTGGCAAAATCATTAATAAAAAAATCTATTTTTTTTTCTTTCACTGCAGTTAATTATTCAAATAGTTTGGTGTTTTCGCTGTTGCAACAATACATCCCATATGGATATGTATGAAAAGTATACGCTCACTCTAAAGCCTGAGCTTCATTTGAGATACAACATACTAACACGTGGTTCATTTCCTTTTTCTTAGAAGACTTTTTTTTTCCCTTCTGCATGTTACATTAAGCACAGCTGCTTTTTTTGTTGTTTGTTTGTTTACTTATAGGCTATTATTTTCATAAAATCATAGAACGGTTTAGGTTGGAAGGGATCATAAAAATCACTGAGTTCCAACCCCCCTGCCATGGGCAGGGACACCTGCCACTAGAGCTGGAAGCCCCATCCAGCCTGGTCTTGAACGATTCCAGGGATGGGGCATCCACAGCTTCTCTGGGCAACCTGTTCCAGTGTCTCACCACCCTCACAGGAAAGAATTTCTTCCTGATATCTAATCTACACCTTCTTCCAGTTTGAAGCCATTACCTCTTGTCCTATCTCTACACTCCATATGATACAGTCCCTCCCCATTTCTTCTGTAGGTCCCCTTCAGATACTGGAAGGCTGCTGTATGGTCTTCCCAGAGCTTTCTCTTCTCCAGGCTGAACAACCCTAACTCCCTCAGAATTTTAACATGCAAAATACTCTGTAATTTAAAGGGTTTTTTTCTCTTAGAGAGAAGCCCCCATTACCCAACAGGACCCTGTCCTATAGTGTCTATCTACATGGTTTTTGTGCATTTCCTCAAGACTTCATCCAGCCGAGGGAAAGGAACACCTTTGTATCGAACACTCGGCCATACTCTTGTCTTTTGATTCGGAGGAGCCCGGCCCACCCGGCCACCGCACCTCCTCGCCAGACAGGTCAGTAGCGCCAACGTGCCGTCCAGCGCCGCCGGGAACCGCCTCCCTTCTCCGGAGCGGGGCTGTGCTGTGTGCCCGGCAGCGAGACCTGACGTGGGGCCCTGGCCAAGCTTCTGAGGCAGGAGGCCTGGGGAAGACCCCTCGCCGACCAGACTGGGGTCTCTCGGCAGCCTGAGCCAGAAGACAGCCCTCCCTGGCGCTCACCCGGCAGACTCCCGCCACAGCCGAGGGCAGAGAGGCCTCCGGGATTGGGGCCCCGCCCCTGCGCGTCACGGACTAGCGGCGCGCCGATTGGCTGGGACCGCTGCCTCGCTCCCTCTTGGCCCGGCGGTGGATGTCGCAGCCGCTTTTCACCGTTGTCGTTTGAAATTCAGCCCAAAATGGCGGCGGCAGCGGCCAGGAGCGGGGCTGAGGCGGCGGCGGCTAGGCTGGAAGGGGCGGAGGAAGAGGAGGAGACGGCGGCCGCGGCGGAGGATGAGGAGGATGGGGAGGAAGACGGCAGCGGGGCTGGCAAGGAGGCGGGAGCGGCAGCAACCGGCGGCGGGGAGGCCAGTGGCGGCGGCGAGAGCGAGGAGGAGGAGGAGGATGTGTTCGAAGTGGAGAAGATCCTCGACGTGAAGACTGAGGGGGTGAGTGCGCGGCGCCTCCTGGGGCGGCGGCGAGTGTCTGAGGGAGGCCGCGGCGGCGAGGCGGGCGGCCCGGCCGCCCCAGGAGGGGGCCCGGCGACTGCCCGGAGGTCGCGTTTCCCTGGGGAAGCGGCGAGGAGCCGTGCGCTGGCGGCAGGGTGGGCCTTGGGTCCTCTCCCCTGCCCGGCTGCCCAGGCAGGGAGATTTTCTTGTACCAACCGTGCGAAAATAGTAGTTCCGTTATAATTGTAACTGAAAACACGTTGTGCATAATTTTGCAAGGAAGCTTTCTGTATCTTCCAGCTTTGGCTAAAGATACTTAACCTGGGGTTACTCTTCTATTTGTTTGCTTGTTTGTTTGCATTGTTAAACTATTCTTTGCTCTTCTGGCTGAACTGTAAAGTTGAGTGCAGAGATGAGCAAGACTGAGTATAATGGAGAGCTTGGAGGTGGTTTCAGGGTATGTTTAGTGAGACTATTTACTGGCTTATAAAATATATGAATACCTCTTAAGAGAGATTTCTTCTAATTAAAATAACTAGCTGTAGTGTAGTATAGAATTCTGTCTGGTTAGTATGAAACATCCGGATTTTGAAACCCTTAGGTTGGAGAACCTTCAGATCAAGAATTTCTTAGGTATTTGTGAGGCTATCATGATTAGGTTGCATCTTGCCCGAAATGTCTTGTTGGCTTACGAATGTTATACTTTCAAGGTAACAAGGTATTTATGGCTTTGCCTGTATCAAGTGTTGGTCAAAATAATCAATCAGGGTGAAAGCAAGAGTACTCCTTTTTTTTTCATTTTTCTCCCCTTCTTGGCAGTGTAACCTAAAATTTCCACGCTCGTGGGAGCAGGGAGGGAATCATACCATTCCACACACTTTGAAAGAGTACCAGAATATACCAAGTACCAGCTCTTAAAAATGTCATTGGCGTGTGCTGGTAAAAAGGTGCATTACATCCTTTCTCTCTGTCATCCTCCTCCTCCAAACAGGTCATTTTGCAGCAGGTTCTTTGCTGTATGCACTTGACATTTCCAGGCTGGGTCAATATAATTAGCTTTACTTTCTTTGTATGCCTTACCCAGTACATGTTGGTTGTAGTTTTGTAGCATGGGCTCCGGTTGCGTCAGCTCACCTTTCTGTTGCTTTTCAATGGAGCCTATGCTCCTGTGCTTCAGAAATACAGGGTGAGACAGATACTGGCACCCAGTCCTCGCTGCTGAAATGGCTGGAAAAAGCTGTGTGTTCAATCAGCAGGGTATTTTATGCAGTCTGCTTTAGGCTAAGTGGTTCCCAGCGTGCAGATTACCAGGTCTGATACAAAGCCCAGGCAGATGCACCGAGTCAGTCACTGTCCAGTGCAGGGTAAGTCCAGTCAGTGCGTTCCTGTGTCACAGTGGCAGAAGGGGGGGGAGCTGGATAAGCTCCTGTCATTCCAGTCCTGGTGTTCCTGGAGCTGATATTGTGTCCAGTTCTGGGCACCTCAGTTCCAGAAGGACAGGGAACTGCTTGAGAGAGTCCAGNAGGTGTTCCTGCTCTGGCAGGGGGATTGGACTAAATGATCTTTCAGGGTCCCTTCCAATCCCTGAAATTCTGTGATAGTAGTGGTAGGATGCGAGACACCACTCCTGGGATGGCATTGGGCTGGGGTGTGAGACCTGCTGATAAATGAAGCACTAACATGTCCTACTTAAGAGAACAAACAATAAAAGGCTGGAAATGCTTCCTGTCAGTATATCTAGAAGGTCTTTCATGCTGCAGTGGAGTGACACGGAAACATCAGGCTCCGTCAGGCATTCCCCAGTGGGAATGGGTAACCTTTACTGCTCTTTAATGACGTGCTGATACTCCTTTCCATAGCAGTTGGTTCTAGCCCATAACTAGTTCATGTAGAAACTACAGCAGTATAAAAATGCTTGAAAGTGTTCTGTCCTCTGTAGGTGACACAGAGGAAAGAAATAACAATGTTGAGTAAAATAACGTTGACAGGGGAGTGTGCGTATGTGTGTACACACACACACACACACACACACACACACACACTGTCTCTGTAGGCTGGCTGTGTAGTTTTAGTAGGATGATCAGTCTCCTGTCTTCACCAAAGCTACATTTTTGTATCACTCTCCATGCACTGGATGTAGAGCCATTAAAAAGCCAAATAATCTTAACATTTGCATTAGACTTTGTTTTATACAGCTGTCTCAATTAATTAAAAAATTACTTGTAACCCATTTTGTACCTGAGTTACAAGGGTGTAACAGTGACTTTACAGGAAACTGAAGTGGCAGAGCCCTGTAGCAGCAGGCACATGTGAGAGCCCACTGGCTAGGGAGCAGACGTGGGAAAGGGAATCCCACAGATGTGAACGCAGGTCAGCAGTTCTTGCAGCAAAGAAGACACACACCCAAGAGTGTGGCCAGCAGATTGAGGGAGATGCTTTGTCCTCTCTTCTTGGCACTGCTGAGATCCACTCCCGAGTATGGTGTTAAGTTCTGAGCTCCCCAGGACAAAAGAGACATGGATGTGTGGAGTGGAGAGTTATGAAAACAGGTCAGGGAGCTGGAGCACAGGAGGCTGGGAGAGCTGGGTTTGCTCTCCCAAAAGAGGAGAAGAATCAGGGGTGATCATAGTGGTATCTTTATCTACTGAATGGGAAGATGTAGAGAGGACAGAGTCAGATCCTTCTCAGAGGTGCACGGTGAAAGGGTAGACACAAGCTGGAACACAGGGAATGAATAGATACACTTGATGGAACAGGTTTCTGATCCAATTGGCCCTGCTTTGAGCAGGACATTGAGATCTCTTATAACCTAAGCTATTCTGTGACTGTAATAAGTTACTGGTCGTTCATTTCATGAGTACATCCATTAGAAGAAAAAAATGAAAGACAGACAGACAAGTGAACATGATTTTGAGAACTAGTTCCTAAATGTGTATGTTTAAGCTAAATTGTAAGAGAAGTATTACAGTTGTGTGTCTGATTATAGGCTATTTGTATGTCTGTGACAGGTACAGTTGATGGCTAAAGTTTAATGGCAAATATATATATATACACACACTTGGTCAAAGGTTAATGGTGCTCAGGCAAAAAAATACATTTATGGATATAAATAGATTCAATAGTAAGTGTCAAGTGACAGCACTTTTGATGCTTTCCTTCTCTGGGCTTGGTTAGCAGTGCAGGATCTTTCAGAGCATTATCGATCAGTCTTTTATAGAAAGAGATACTGTTATTTTTCTTCTCCAAAGGTGCTTTCTGTAGTACATTTGCTAATACTTTTGGGGATATTGGTGGTTGGTTTGGTTTGTTGGTGCTTTTTTATTTCTTTTTGGTGGGTGTTTTGTTTTTTTAAGAAAAGTTCAGGAATGGCTATATTGCCTCAAATTCATTGTTAACTTTTTTTTTTATGGACAATGGATTTTCTTAACTGTGGTGCTACCTTTTGTCATACGTCTGTGTAAAGAGGTTTAGTCAATAAAGATCACCACGTTGGTTTCATCAGACATGTCTCTGCTTCTCAGTTGCACTTGATGCAGGAGGCCCCGGGTTGTGGCTTGTCTGGCTTTATCAGCAGCGTGCTGAGTCCAGGGTAGTAAGCCTGGCCTCTCATCAAGAAAAGGAGTCCCACCTTGAGAAGCATAAGGATTCAGATAATTTGGTGGAATGTTTTTTTTGTTTGTTTTCTTAATGGTAAAAAAGTTCCTAATCTGGTGAGAAAACAAGAACAGAGACTAAAAGGTGCACTGTAGGATGATGCTACAGTGAGGTTAAATGACGCTGAAACAATCGGTCTAGGATTTTCTAGTGATCTTTTACCAAAATTTTTTTAGCTAACTCCACTGAGATGCACACACTCAGATTTTTGTCTAGGTTTAAATTGATCTCATTGGTGGATTTGTGGGTTGGTTTTTTTTCTAAATGTTGACATTTCAGTTTATCAAAAATGGCACTGATTACTAATTTAACATAAGTTATAAATTCCAGTATAAAGGTAGGTGACTGGTGTTAACGTGTTGTAAGTCTTGAGGTTTTGTATCAACTTCCTCAGCAAAGAGAAGCAATTCAAATTGAAATTTTAATAGAAGAAATACTAGAACTTAAAAAGTTTTGTAACTGTCAGAAGATGTATTTTAGTAAGATGACCCTGAATTCGTTTTCAACATTGTAGCTGTGATTCTGAGCAACTTTGAGATATTACAAATATTTTTGATAAAACCACTTTACAACCTCCTTAGTTCAGTATGTGTTGCAGATGGAAATAATTCTGGGAATTCTTACAACAACATTGTGTTCAACTCCCATTATATTCATTTCTATATACACAAAATGATGTATCTCCTGAGATCTCTAACAATTGAGTAGATGATGAAATACTGTGCTGTGTTGTATTAAACGTTGGGGTTTTTTTTTTCTTACAGGGTAAAATTCTCTACAAAGTACGGTGGAAAGGATATACCTCTGATGATGATACCTGGGAACCAGAAGTTCATTTGGAAGACTGCAAAGAAGTGCTGCTTGAATTCAGAAAAAAAATTGTGGACAATAAGCCTAAACCTGTTAAAAAAGACACACAGGTGTGTTTTATAAAATCACAGAATGGTTAGAGTTGGGAGGGACCTTAAAGATCATCAAGTTCCAGGCCCCCGGCCATGGGCAGGGACACCTCCCACTAGAGCAGGTTGCTCAAAGCCCCATCCAGCCTGGCCTTGAACACTTCCAGGGATGGGGCATCCACTGGATTCACCCTTTAGTGTCTTCCACTGAAGACATATTCCCTATCCAGGCCCTGCTAATGGGGAGAGGGAGGAGGGAAGGCATTTGGGATATGGGATTAAGAAGATTTAAAGAATCTCTTCAATCTGTGTTTTGTTTCATGTGAAACTGAGTGTTGTTGCTGCTCTCTGGTTAGGTTTGGGTTTGTTTTTTTAAATTAATTAACAAGTTTGCATGGAGACTCTAAATCCTTCTAAATTTTATTTCACTCTTTAATGAGACATTTTGAATGATATATGGTTGTTTTAGTTTGGTTTTGACAGCATAACCCCCTTTCCCTACCCACATGCATAGTGTCTTGTTGTGAATCTGGGCACTGCTCAGTTTGTTCTCCTGCTTTGTGTAGCCCATTGGTGAGTTTAGGCTGTTAAACATTACATTTGCTAAGATAGGAATACAGAAAAAAATTGCAAGAAAGCAGCATGTGGCTGCTTTTTAATTATTATTATTATTTTTAACTGCTCAGTTAGTTTGAAAATGAAGCCTGAGGGTCTCGTTTTTGAAAACTTCTGTGAAACCTGGAGGTAAATTTTACAAAATCGGGTTAATTGGTTTTGATGTAAAATAGTTCAGATTTTTGTTCTGTTCTGGAATCTGATTGTTGGTTTCCTTGACTGGTTTATGTATTGATGCTCGTCCAAGCAGGTAGTAGCGTAATTTAGGTAAGTGAGCTAGAATTGTATTTACAAATTGTACAGTTTGGCAATGAAAAATGATGTTTGCAGTGACAAAAAGATTAAAGCACTTAAAAATTTACTTTTCCCAAGCACCACCACTACCATTTTTGTATAGTTTACACCAAAATGATACATTTTAATGGAAAAAGAAATACTTTGGTTTTTTTTCCTTACCTTTTAGAAACTGTCTCTAAGTGACGATGTATTTGAAGCAGAATCTGACAGTGACTGGCAAAGTGAAACAAAAGATGTTTCACCAAAGAAAAAAAAAAAGAAATCAAAAGATGGAGAGGATAAAAGTCTGGATGATCCGAAGAAGAAAAAGTCCAGATCTTCAAAACTGAAAGAAAAACCCAGAACAGAATGTGATAATTCCTCAGATAGTTTTGTTTCAGATTCAAAAGCAAAAAAAAGGACTTCAGAATCCAAGGAGGATTCAAAGGACCCAAAGAAGCAAAGGAAAGAAGATACTAAAGAAATGAAGAAAAAGAAGGGAGAAGTTAAAGATTCAAAAATAAAATCCAAAGAAGATTCTAAAGAAAATAAAAAATCACGGAAGGAGAAGCATGGAGATGTTCAGTTTGACTCAGAATCAAGTACTCTAAATGATGTATTTTCTCAAGGAACTGATAATGAGAATTCAGACTTAAATTCTGAAAATAAAGATGAGAAGCAAAAGGTAGTAAGTGGAGAAGAGAGATTGGAACAAGAAATTGCTGAAAAAGATTCCATTGCTGATAGGCATCTTGACGGATCAGCAAGTAATGAAGATGATAGTATTGATGTTAAGGCTAAAAGAAAGAAGAAAAAAATTCAGAAAGCTGAAGATTGTAAAGAGGAAGGTAGAAAAGTGGAAACTCAAGATACTTCTTTAGAGAAGAAAAGCATGTATAAAAAGCAAAAAGGTCAAGAAAAGGTAAAAATGGTACCGGGGGAGTTGGAGAAAGTGTCGTCTGCTCCTTCACCAGTGCAGAAGGGTTTGAAATTGAGTGCTGATGAAAGAGGATGCAAGTCCACCGATTCAGCTGGGGAGGTAAGCAGTGGTAAAGCAGTGGGGTGGGAGCTGGGGATTGAATCAAACCTTTAATGTACAGATCAAAAGGCTACTGTTCATGGTGGCAAAGATGAAAATATAAATCAGAAAGTTTAATGAGCTGGATGATGCTAAAGAGAGTCCACTGCACAATGTAGAGGAGAGACTGAAAATATTCTGCATTCAGGAGGGAATACTTCGGGGGGGAGGATGGTGTCTCTAAATGTGAAAGTATGAATTTCTCCTGGTTTTTATGTGTAATTACTTGGAATGAAATTCACTGTTCCTCCAAAGCATGGCTTTTAGCTTTGGTCTCCCCACCTTCAACAGTTGCCACGGTTTGACTTTTTTCTGCTTGTCTAGTAAGATACGGAGTCTCGAGCAGTTGTCCATCCAGCGTGGCACAGGGAGGGCTAAACACACACGTCATCTCTCTCAAAAGCCAACCGCTGCGTTACACTGTACTTGGCATTAGCTCCTCCCTGAGAATTGCTGGAATCACTTTTACCCCCAAGTCTCCCAGATAATTGTGCTGCTGGCTTGTCTTGTTGGAATTCCTGGGGTGCTTATAGAAAATGCTTAGTTGAGTGACATGGTTTCGTATTAATTACAAATGCTGTACCTGCTTTAAGAAATGAGGTAAGCAAATACTGGGATATTTAGTTGTCTTATTTAATGCAGTAGTGTTTTAAGAAAAGCAGGATGGTAAGGGTAAAAGAAAAAAATAAGAAAAAAAAAAACCACTGGTATTTCTCAAATGTTTCTGAGAATATGGTTTCTTTCAGCTGTTTCAGCCTGTTCTCATATACTTTGCAGTTTGTAAAATGTGGGCAGCTCAGAGCAATGCCTTTCTGATTTATAACAAAATCACAGCCAAAACACCTTGATACTTCCTGGGTTGTATCCCACTTCTTCTGAGGCTGTAATTATGTGGGTTTTCTTCTGTAGGTTCAGCTGTGGTCCTCTGTATGGAATAGAGCACCTTGAACCTAAGGAGGTTGATTTGGGGATAGAGAATTACATGGTATAATCTCAGAGTAGAGCTACAGAAAAAAGAGTGGTTTTGCAGAAGCTTAGTGGTGAATGCTCTTGTAAACAAAGTTAAGTAAAGGCCTAGCCCAGTTTCCAAAAGTTATTTAATTAAGAGAAATGGTATGTCCCTTTCTTACTCAAGTATTTTCTCGTAGTTTGAAGCCTTAGCATTCATGAGAGAGAGACGTCAGTGGTGATAATCAGATAAATAAGACTGAAGTCCAAAGATTTACATGTAGTGTAAAAATCTTGTCACCCCAAACACGAAGAAATAACAGATTTCAGTCAACAGAAATCAAATTTGCTTATGGTTCTGCAGCCAGTGCTCTCAGTAAATTGTCTGTGTGCCTTTCTCATGGCTGTGCTCCATGGAAGGATGTGCTCCAAGGAAGGCATTCTGCCTTTTTTTTTAGTTTAGGAAGCATAAACAATGTTTAGTTACTCTCCAGAGCAGCTGTGGGCTTATATGGGTGGGTTTGGAGGCAGAGGTCTGGAGATTTTTTGGCTTCACTAAACTGTTGGCCCAAGCAGATTATCCTTTCCAAATAAAATCACTGCATGTGTTTCAGCTACCTGTCTTTCCTTGAGTAGCTCTGATCACAGAACACTGTCATGTCAATTTATAGTACAGTATTCTCTGTTTGGAGTCACTTTGCACACTGAACCATCCTTTCCATTCGATTTACCTCCAAAAATGCAGTGTTTGTTGTGCATCTGAGTATTGGAAGTCTGGAATAGAATTCAGGATCACTGATTTTAACAGCCTCTCTGTGTAGCAAATGTCTGGTAATCCCTGCAGTAAGTGATGGGTCTCCTAAGTATTGAACATCTGCAGGGATCAACAGCTGCCTGTGCTGCTCGTTAATCACATCAGTGGGGGAGAGAGGACAAAAAACCAGATTGTCTGTCTCAGCTCTGCTAACACATTATGATACACCAAAAAGAATCTATTTTAATTGATGTTTTTCCTTTGTCAAAGAAACAGCAGCGTTTAATGATAGATTCAGTCTGTAGTTCTTGTGAGGATTTCTTCTGGGGCAGTTTTTCAGAAAGCCAGTGCTGTTCCCTGTACCAGGTTAGTGTCAGGGGCTGATACAAAACCCTGCCAAGGAGCCTTGTCCCACCTGCTCTGCAGCTTGGAATTTGCTGCCTGAGGGGAGAGCGGGGATGAGAGGGTTACAGGAGGAGAAAGGCAACCCTTGGCGGAGGCAACTGAATTCTGTTTTGGCAAATTTCATTATGTATCTATGTCTGCCATAAATTTCTTCTGTGATACGGGATGTTGCCAAACTCAGTCTTCTGTGGGGATATGGTGGGTTTGGGTGGATTTTTCTGAGTGTTTTTTGCAAATGACTGTTGTTGTAATGTTCTGTATATGGAAATTGGAAAACTTGGAACCGCCTATATACAAATGTCAAGTTTTCTCAGTTATGGTTCAAGTCAGTGCTATCTATCATAACTGCTTTCAATATGGTGCTTCAAATACTTGGAAATAACTATATTCCATTCAGGTTCCATATTTGGAACAAAGAAAAAGTTTTGGCATACTTGCACCTCATGCCATAAAGTACCTTGCATGGCTGGGATTCAAGTAAAAGTCTGAATTGAAGTTGGTTTAGATTGGAAATAACACCTCTTCTCTTACAGAAGAAGCCTTCACAGGCTTAACTTCCACATCACCTTTTTAGTTCTTTTCTTAGGAGTATCCATGGTCTGTTGCATACGGGTTTCAGTAATATTAATTTTAAATACATTTTCTTGTTGGAGTGTTGAAAGAACTTTTTTTCTTCACCACTTTAACTTGATGTTTGTTCTCAATATCAGGAGAAAGAAGTAACGAAAACTGAAACAAAAGAAAAATCTCAAAAAAAAGAGTTTGAAAAAGAAGAAAAGAGTGGGAAAGAACAAAAGGGCCTAAAAAGTAAGTGCTAACTCCTTAAAAGAGAGAGAGAAAAAAAAAAAAGACCCTTCAGGACATTCTCCTCTTATTTGTCCAGGAGCAGGTGTTGTATAGTTTTGTACCACATACCAGAAACAAGAATTTCTGGTTTTATTTTAAGAAGCAAAAATCTGCTGTTTAATGGCTTTGTTAATATGTCCTTCATGAGAACGTTGTACTTGCATGTATGAAGTGTGGCAGTGTATGGAAATTAACATATTTGCAGACAGGTCAAGGTTTTGCCCTTTCTTATTTCCTGTTGTCAGCTATGCTTCTGTGGCACGCAACAGTAATCTTATTTTAGAGGAATTTATTCAACTATTGGCTATTTCCAGTAGTGTTCTGATGATATTATGAATACACATTTTATATGTTTAGAAAAACTAGTAGAGGTTCCCATCAGAAAAACTTCTTGCCCCTTGCTTTAGTCACAATGATGAGTTACCTCGTAGAACCCTTAAAATATCACCAGAACTGGACGGTTTGATATGGGAAGGAAAATGTCTACTTTGTATTTCTATTCTTAGTAATCTAATGGACTATTAATGTGACCGCTCTTGATCTCAGTAAAATTCTGGATGATTTTATTCAGGATAAATTCTCTTGCTACTCTGATGAGGATGAACTGAGGAAAGCTAGGTAATTCCACCTTTGGTAATTATGAATGGATACAGGAGGAGCTGTGATGCTTCAAGTAGCTGTTGCTATTTGAAAAGTAGCAAAGATGCTGACAATGCTTTAGCAGAAGTAGTAACAAACAGAATTATTAAATTTTTTTCCTTATGCAGCCATATTTTCAAAGTAGTAATTTATACATGATTTTAAAGTACATTTCTTATGAAGAAGATGGTACCATCTTGAAAGCAGTCAGAACTCAGGCTTGTTCAGGGTAGCTGGAGGTGAGCTCTCCCCAGTTTTTGGCTTCTGCTGTTAAGCTTGCTGCTATGTTTCAGCAATTATTAACTTACAGAAGAAGAACAGACCTTTCCTAAATGGACTCTGGTCACTCATTTAAACTTTGTTAAGTAATAGTCTTTAGTGGTTCAAATAGCCACTCTTGGTAACTGTCTTTATTTCAGGCTTTAAGGGCATCAAAAGCACATTTGACTTGTTTAGTGTAGCTTCAGAAGAAAAAAGTGAATATTCTCAGAATAGCTGCAAAAGAGAAGAATTTTTGCTAGAATGTAAGTTCATAGAGTTAAAGTACTGTGAGGTGTACAAGGAAAGGAGGAATATAGGAGATGGGAGAGAGACGTTGAGTTAGGCTGTTGATGGAGGAGGAGAGGGGGTGTGTCAAGTGGAGAGCTCTGGTGAGCAGCAGAAACAAACCAAAGCCGTTCATGTTTTCCCCATTCCTGCTTGCATCTTGCAGTGATCTAGGTCTTGTCTCCCCGGGACGCTGCAATGAGGTTTTCTTTTGAAACTCACTGATAACTTTTCAGTGTGTTTCCAGTGGGTTTCTGTTACTACAGTAATGGAGCCTTCACCATCTGGTATCATTTCAGCCTAATTTACGACAACAAATAAGCAGTTTCAGGTAAAAGCATTTTGTGTCTGTTGTAACATAAGGTTGGTTGTTTGGAACCATTCCATGCTGACTTCCAGAGTCTGTCTGAATGGAAAGTAGTAGTGTGTTAAACTGCTGATCATTGCAGCAATGGCAAGCAATGAATGGTTTGGAAATTTGTTAAATTATTTATTACTACTTTTTTTTATTTCCTTCCATAAAATCAAATACATGATAGATGGCAAGCAGCAAGTCTTGAGTTTGGGTATGGACATGCAGTTGGAATGGCTGACACTAGAAGATTTTCAGAAGCATCTGGATGGAGAAGATGAGACTCACGTGTTAACAAAACCAATATCAAGTAGTGAGTAGTTGCTGGGAAGAAGGGGCGTTGTGTGGCTGGCCTTTCAAAGTGAATTATCCTATTGATTTTATTGAATTTATTTTCTAGCCCTCCTGAGGGATGCTGTTAAAAGTGGAGATTATATGACAGTAAAGATGGCACTTTCTTCAAACGAGGAATACAATCTGGATCAAGAGGTAATTTTTCTGCAGTAGAAGTATTGGAAGGGGGGCGGAGGGAAGAATACAAATCTGGATTTGAAAAGTTTTCCCCACTTTGTAGTAGCAGATTTCTGTCTTGGAAAAAAGGCCCAAAGTGTGAAAAGGGAGCAGAGAACTCCAGGCTTCAATATTTGTTATCCACTTCTTCCAAGTTAAGAATGAAGTTTGACAGAAGCATCCCAGTAGCTGGATACGCAGCAGATTTGGCCGCTGGATTGAACTGAATGTTAAACGTGCAACTTTATGTGGTGTAAGCACTGATGATACCCATCATGTCAAGTGGCTCAACTATGTAGAAAAAATAAAAATTGAACATTCTGTTTGACACTGGGACCGTTTCACTCCATGAATGATTAGTTTTCTGCCAGTTCTTCGTCATCTGTGTTCTTACTGTTTTCTCTTTCAAGGACGTGTTATCCTGTTAAGTAGTACAATAGTTCCATTTTTGAGGATTAAAATCTTTGATACCAGTATTTTTACTGGTGAGCTTGTGTAGTTACATTATGTAGCATTTTGAGAACGATACGTTCTGCTGAGATTTAATGCCAAGTGAATTACTGAGGCCAGCGTGTAATCTTTGAATCTGGTGGAAAATGCAAGGAGTGAGGGGACTGGCCACTCACAGAACTCTCTGATAAAAGCTAAAAGCAGCGTTATGGTCACAGCTGTCTTGAGCCATTGTGTTTTTCCTCCAGTGGCTGCTGATTTCTTTTTCAACCGTTTTGCTGTCTTCCCCTCACCCGGATACCTTGCTGCCTTTCTTGCTGGCTCATTCTGTTTTCTCTCCTCATGTTCTGGTCCTCAGAACGTTACGGGGTTTGCAATTGCGGAGCTCAGAGTGCGAGGCCTGTGGACAAGAGAAGTGGCAGGTGATAGTTTGCCAGTATCTGGCACCCTGTGTCTGAGTGAATTCTCCTGCCAGGGAGGGGAATCTTTGTGAAACCTGCTGATGCACTTGCAATTTTTGTCTTGCAACTTTATCTTAAATTATTTATTTTTTTTTAAATTTATCTATTTGTTTTTAATGGCAATGATTCTCGCTGCAGGACTCAAGTGGAATGACCCTAGTAATGCTTGCAGCTGCCGGTGGGCACGATGACCTTCTCCGAGTCTTAATCAGGAAAGGAGCTAAAGTTAATGGTAGACAGAAAAATGGAACAACTGCATTGATACACGCTGCTGAAAAGGTTTGCTTGGTTGTTGTTGTATTTGTGGTTATTGGCTCTTTTACTTCTATTTAAAAGTAATTTTAAACTTGGGGCTTTGAGCAACCTGCTCTAGTGAGAGGTGTCCCTGGCCATGGGGACTTGATGATCTTTAAAGGCCCCTTCCAATTCTAACCATTCTATGATTCCTTGGATGATGCCTAAAAGCAGGATATAGCAGGGTGACCTTAACTGCATCATTTCACATGTGGTGGGTTACACAAGCATAAATTCTGATCACAAACCCTACCCTGAGTAGAGAATATCGTAGGGCTCCCTAGAGGGAAAGTGGAGGCAAAGGGTATCTCTGAATTACTCTGTCGTGGGGACTGAAGTTCTTGTGTTAGAATTGCTTGTTATGAGCTCAGGCTACACAGGATCCAAACTTGGATCTCTGATTAAGCAGGGTTTAATTTTTGAGAGTAGGGAGATGGAGACAGTAGTGGGCTCTGCTCAAAATAAGACCATCTGGCCAGTACGTAGGGGGTGTTTCATGGGTGCGCTCTTTTCTTCAAGTTGGTTCATCTGTTTTCCTACGTACAGTAGATACAAGGCCAAAGGGGAGCTTGATTACGGTTTGGGCACTAATGCAAACATACTGTGTTCTTCCTGTGGTGTTCACTATCACAAGATTTAGGAAAAAAAGGAAGAATTGTAAGTACTTTGGGTTTTACTGTTGGATTTTAAATAAACGTCACTCTGAAACAAATCCAGAATATTTTCTACTTACTTGTCTTGTGTTTGTTTGTTTCTTTTTCCAGAATTTTCTAACAACAGTAGCTATTCTTCTGGAAGCTGGGGCATACGTGAACATGCAGCAGAGCAGCGGTGAAACTGCTTTAATGAAGGTAAATTCAGTGTTTGTCCTGCCACAGTTTAATCATAAATACTTTTGGCAAACTAATAAAACATAAAAGTGTATATGTAGAATTGATTTAGGGAAGATGTACTCTATTTGAAATACAAATACTACTCTTAGCTTTTCTAGGCCACGTTCTAACCCATTGTTTTAATGTACTGTTACATCTAAAGAGTAAATGCAGATGCTGCCAGCATACAGTGCTGAATGTGGCCCATCATCCTCTTCCATTGCTCTGCTCAAAAGAAATGCACATGTGGTCTTATATTTAAGAGACAATCTGGTTGTTGTCAGGAAGAGGAAAATTTCAGAAAGGAGAATCTTTCACTTGGGTGTAGCTGTGATTGACTTTTGTCATTTCATTGTAGAACTGAAATAAACTGGTTTGCTGTCTCCTTCTGGACACTGCCTGATCTGTGCCTTTACTCCCCCCATCACCAAGGAAATTTTTAATTTTTATTTTGTTGTAAAGGGAAAATTCTAAGACCCTTAAAACAGTCTGTGATCCTCTTAATATTTCTTTTTTGTTTATATCAAGTAATTTCATCAAAGTTCCCCTTCCTGATAAATGCACTGCATGTCTATGTAGGCTGCTTAAGGCAGTTTGCTTGCAGCAGAGGTTTATAAAAGCTTTTCTTCCCCAGACAATGGTGTGTTGTTTCTCTTCTCTCCTCTGCAAGGCTTAACAAGTGGGGGGAATCCACGTTTTCTGTAAAGAAAATGATAGCACACTTGTGGTTTCCTCAGCCACTTCAGTCCAAAATCCCTTCATAATTTGGCTGCCTCCGTGAACTTCAGTTTTGACCTTCATTGTTTTTAAAGATTCTCTTAGTATTTGGTGCACAGCTGTACATACTTTCTAACTGGCAGCCTACAGTCACTTATGCTGGATATTTGTTTTGCTGTGCAGCTACAAAGAATAGCATCTGCATTTCCAGTAACTTTCTGGAACAAGTTTAGCTGTGTGTGGATATAAATGTGTTTATCAGGTCACTGTTATTTAACTGGAGGAGTTGGATCATATCTTTTAAAACAGGGTGGTGGGGAGGGAATTACTGGCATTTAATTCTTTTCTCTGAGGTGGCGTGTGATTTTTGTGGGATTTTGTTGGGAGTGTGGAGATGGCTTTATTTATGTATGGAAGATGATGGATTGAAAGCACAGATGAAAGTTCAGAGCTGAAACATACTCCAGAAGTTAACTTCTGAAAGGCCTCATGAAGATAGAAACCTGTATCTCCTGTGCCTTTCCCTAATTTGAGTGTCTTAAAAGCAAGTGACCAAGAGCACGTGTTTGCTTTACTCATAGTAAAGCTTTCATCAGACTTTCCTGTACTTTTGCAAAGGCTTTGGTTGAGATGCCCTGGAATTCTTGCTATAATGTTGAACAGCCATGGGCCCTCAGGCAGCTGGTGACAGTGACTGTTTGGCATCGCTAAATAACAATCTGGGGCAAATTGTGGTAACCTGAAGTACCATTTGAAAAGAGAATCCTAGAAACAGTCACTTGGAAGTGTTCCTTCAGTCATTCTGAATATTTCTGCAGAAAGCCATGTAGAAGAGCAGATTTAGACTGGATATTAGGAATAAGTTCTTTACACTGAGGGTAGTGGAGCACTGGAACAGGTTGCCCAGGGAGGTGGTTGAGGCCCCTTCCCTGGAGATATTCAAGGAGAGACCCAACGAGGCCCTGGGCAGCCTGGTCTAGCTGGGGATGTCCCCGCTGACTGCGGGGGGGTTGGACTGGATGACCTTAGAGGCCCCTTCCAGCCTGGACCATTCTGTGATTCTATGATTCTATTCAGGTGAATAATCATAAGAAAGTTTACAGTTGCTGAACTCCAGCAGATCAGATGTTTTCATGGAACTTTAAGGGTTTGTTTTATCTACCTTTATTTTATTTTTTTTTCCCCCTAAGTCCTCTCAGTGACCTTGAGTTTTGCTGCTTCTGTGGGACCGGATGTGTAGTGTTGCCTGGGTAAAGATAAAATATTTATGGAGTTGAAATTCAGTGATAATGAGTTGAAAATTGTGTTAGCATTTGCAGAGCAAACGCCTAAGCTCGTTTTCCGACTTTTTGATTTTAATTGTTCTGCACATCTGCTTACTTCAACGTTATGCTCTGTTCTACCAGGGACTTTGTCATTGTTGTCCATCCTCCCATTTTCTCACTTTCTCCCAGGCTTGTAAAAGAGGGAATTCTGATATAGTGCGGCTTATGATTGAAAGCGGAGCGGACTGTAACATCTTGTCAAAGCACCAAAACAGTGCGCTGCATTTTGCCAAGCAATGTAATAACGTACTGGTGTATGAGCAGCTCAAGAGTCATTTGGAAACGTGAGTAAACTGCACTTTGAAGTTTGTTCTGGTAAAGTTTGCAATACAAGGCACGTCATAATTTTGGTTTAAATCAAGGGGAGGCGGGGGGGAGATTTTAGGAAAGACAACGGATCTGATTTGGGCAGAAAGCTGACTAATAAGTCATGTGAGGTAATAGAATGAGCAGATACTTGCTTAAACACTGACTAGGAAGGTGAAAAGGAGAAAAAGGGAATTACTAGAAGTGAAAAATTCCTTAAACTAGAAGTATGGCAGCTGGGAAAACTAGGAGGTGTGTAAGCACTGGGCAATTGAATGTAAACTTACTAGGACAGGCCAAATAAAATACTTTGCTAAAAAGCATTAAAAAAAAATCAGAAACAACCAAAAGAACACCAAACAAAAAACCACCACAAAAAGTGCAGATAGTGAGGGTGTTGTTGGACCCTTAACCATCAGCTGTGATCTGAGAGTGCCAGGGGTAAAGCTTTCCTGCCAGTAAGTGATGGAAGTCAAGATCTTCATCGCACAACAGAATGACTGCAGCGCAGTGTGTGCAGTATGTGAAGTGCTCCTGTCCTAAGGGCATGTAAAAATACACTGAGCTGATGAATTCGGATGCTAAACGGAGACAAAATAAGCATAAAGAGAAGGAACAAGCTCTTTAAATACCAGTTTGGAGGAATACTGATAGTTAACATGTCAGGGTAGAAAACGCTTTCCTGTGAGGGTGGTGAGGCACTGGAACAGGTTGCCCAGGGAAGCTGTGGATGCCTCATCCCTGGAAGTGTTCAAGGCCAGGCTGGATGGAGCTTTGAGCAACCTGCTCTAGTGGGAGGTGTCCCTGGCCATGGCAGGGGGGGTTGGAACTTGATGATCTTTAAGGCCCTTACATCCCAAACCATTCTATGATTCTATGAAAATGATAACCAGCAGTCTCTAAACTTGGAGAAGACTCAGGGACTCAGAGGTTCTGCACTAGGTGAGATCTTGCCAGGAATGAGCAGCTGGTGCTGGAAGAACACTGTCTCAGCTTAAGATACTTTTATTGATTTATGATGATGTTACTCTAACAATTTACCTGTAAAACATAGGACAGTCTATCAAGTAGTTTGTAGTCCAAGACCGTTCTTTTCTATTTTAGTGTTTAGAAAGCCCTGGCTGTTTTCTGTCTCTGATCTCTCGTGTTTCCCATCAGCAAACATCCCAAGTATATCTGGACAGAAGTTGCCTTGAGGTGGTCACTGACACGTGCTGTAGCACTACCAATATTGTTATTCTATTTTAAATAGCTTTTAGTGCTCTTTCCTTTAGAACCTTATTAAATGCTAAACTGAAGTATACTAAAAAGTCTGAAGAGTAACTTTTAGACTATAAGTCTAGTAGGTAAGATCTATAAGCAAACACTCCCATGTGATCATTGCAGCAGTGGGCATAAGGGAGGTCAGGGAGTACCTCTGTAAGGCAGAAATCTGGGGAACATTTGGGAAGTGACATGTCAGGTAAAAAAATGTTTTAGTGCAACCCAGTAAGATACAAATAAGTACGTTTCAGGGGCAAGGTTGGATTTGCCTGTGAATTCTAGAGGAACTCGGTTACAAACCAGCAGAATCATAGCAACCCAGAATGGTTGAGGTTGGAAGGGACCTCTGGAGGTTCATCTTGTCAAACCCCACCCTGCTCAAGCAGGGCCACCTAGAGCTGGTCGCCCAGGACCCTGTCCAGATGGCTTTTGAATATCTCCAGTGATGGAGAATCCACAACCATCCTGAGCAACCTGTGCCAGTGCTTGGTCACCCTCACACTAAAAACATGTTTCCTGATGTTCAGAGGGAACCTCCTGTGTTTCTGTTTGTGCCCCTTGTCCAGTCACTGGGCACCACTGAAAACAGCCTGGCTCCATCCTTTTTTCCCCCTCACTTCAGGTGTTTATTGATACATTGATACGATCCCCCTGAGCCTTCTCTTCTCCAGGCTGAACAGGCCCAGCTCTCTCAGCCTTTCCTTGCATGTCAGATGCTCCAGTCCCTTCATCATCTTTGTGGCCCTTCAGTGGACTCTCTCTAGTATGTCCATGTCTCTCTTGTAGTGAGGAGCCTGGAACTGGATGTAGTACTGCAGCTGTGGTCTCACCAGTGATGAGTAGAGAAGAATCCCCTCCCTTGGCCTAATGCAGCTTAACACTGTCTGCCTTTGCAGCAAGGGCACATGGCTGGCTCATGTTGACCCTGGTGTCCACTAGGTCCTTTTCTGCTGAGCTGCTTTCCATCTGGGTGGCCACTAGTATGTACCGGTGCCCGAGGTTGTTCCTGCCCAGGTGCAGGACTTTGTACTTCATGACATTCCTGTTGGCCCTTTTCTCCAGCCTGTCAAGGTCCTTCTGGATGGCAGCATGACCCTCTGGTGTATCAACCGCTCCTCCCAGTTTTGTGTCCTGCAAACTTGCTGAGGGTGCACTCTGCCCCATCATCCAGGCCATTAATGATGATGTTAAACAGGACCAGACCCAGTATTGACTCTGGGGGTACACCAATAGTGACTGGCATCCAGCTAGACTGGGTGCTACTGACTTTTTGCTGAACTAATGGTTTCTGACCAGTTTCACACTGGGAGGACAGTACTGTCGTGCCAGTATTTATAATGCACTGTGAAGCTTGTCCGAGGTATTGCAGGTCACTGCATCGAGCATCTGTCCTGAGCAGGTAGAAGAAAAGATTCCTTTTAGCTTCTTATAGCAGGCTACCTGGAAAACAAAACAAAACAAAAAAGTGCTACCAGCATGAAAACTAATAATAATTTTTTCAAACATGGGAAACTTGTAGAAGTCAGCAGGGGCAGCCGAGGGGGATAAATGGAGAGGGTTGATTTTCCCCGAGGGAAGGAAATGATGACTGGTGAGTGATAGCTTTGAAGGCGGCAGCAAGGATGTGGATAAAAGTGATCTGGTACCTGCTGTTCAGTGCGTTGAAACTTTGTCACCCATTCCCTGTTTGGTGCCTTTTCCAGTTTGTTTAAAATCTGTCAGTTTGGGCTAATTTGAATAATGAGTTTTGGATGACATTGAACATGTAATTTTGCCAGTGAAATGGCAGTTGAAATTAAATATTGATAAATGCAGAGTGATGTCTGTGGGGTATCACTGTAGTAATGTGAATTACACAGGGAGTAACACAGCTCCTGCCAATGGAGGAAGCTTCTGGACTCATTACCTGAAAGTACCAGCTCAGGGCTCCTTGTCAATCAGAAAGACAATGTAGGAGTGGTGGGTGTGAAAATAAAACATAGATCCAAGGTGTCCAAATGCCTTAATTAGCATGTGCCATTCCAGTTACCTTATTTCAAAACCAGGTGATGCTAAAAGGAAAAAGTAAAGATGACCAGAGATAGAGAGTAGCTTCTGTGAGGACAGGCCCAGGGTGGTGCTACACGTCACCTGGGGACAGATTAAAAGGTCAAAATTTAAAATAAAATGGGGAAACAACAGCAGCAAATAACCCAAAGCCACGAGGCAGGTTCTGCAGGCCATCCTGTTGGATGATTTAGTGAGAGGCTTGAAATCAAGGAATGTTTTCGCACAAAAAAACTGAATTATGGCTCTCTCTGCTGCAGAATGCTGTGGTCACAGATGCATGGGGTTTTAGAAGGGATTAGGCAGATGTAAGGAGAGGTGTGATTTGGCTGCAGTCTCTAGTTTTGGATGCCTCTAAATCAGATTGCTGGAATCTAGGACAGAAAAACCCCAACTGTTTAATTTCCCGTATTTAATGAGGCTTTGTGCAGCATCTGGAAACTGGGCTAGATGGGCTTCGGGGCCTGCTCTGGTCCAGCAGTTCTTGTGCTTTCTTTCCTGTCAAAGGCTTCGGGTTTAGGTTCCGTGGGTGGTAAATCTGGGCTGGTGGGAAGGGGAGCACACTGTCAATAATGGCTGAAAAAGCCTTAAAGCTGAGAGTCAGGGCCTTTGCCTTGCAAAAGGTTTTAAAACCCATTGGTGCTCAAACAGCTTTCTGAAGAGGATTACTGAGTAACCTGCTTGTAAAGGTGCCAAACGCTGTTGGTGAACGTGGTCTGGCTGTGAAGGCTGCTCTACTCACTTGAATTAAAACAGCACCACCCCCCAACCCAAAAATACCAAACAACTCCCCCAGTTTTGCTATTTAATGGCAGCCTTGCTGCTTTTTCACTGCAATAGTAGTAGAGTTTAAGTGGGAACTGCATTTTTGTGGTAGCATTGTCAGTTAAATCATACAGTGACTTCTTTGTTTATTTTTCCATCGTACTCGCTGTGAGGTTGGTGAATGAGCCAGGCTGGGAAGTGGTTCCCTGTTCCTGTTTAGCCACTGGGTACATAGAGTTGTTTCGGGGACATCTTTCTACATAAAGAGCCTTCAAAATATGTGGCCAGTTGGAATTGTTTTAATCTGCTGCAGTGTATTTGTGTCAGCTTTTTATTGTTGTGGACCCAGTAGATGAATTTCACAAGCAGGTCACTGGTAAAGCGTTTTATTAAGGAAGTGTTGGGACTTGGGGTTCATCTACGTGTAAATCCAGAAAGGCCATCTGGAATCCTCTTCTCGTTAAGTCTGTCTGGTAAAGTAATTTTAGGAGGTGAAGTACAGGCCTCACATGTTTGGTCTTTCAGGCTCTCAAGAGTCGCAGAAGACACCATCAGGGATTATTTTGAAGCTCGTCTTGCTTTGCTGGAGCCAGTCTTTCCAATTGCGTGTCATCGTCTCTGTGAAGGGCCAGACTTTTCTACAGATTTTAACTATAAACCCCCACAAAATGTGCCAGAAGGTAAGGGGGGGTGAGGGTTGTGGTGGTGGGTTTGTTTGGGTTTTGGGTTGGTTTTTTTTTTGGGGGGGGTGGTGTAGGACGGTGTGTTAAGAAACTGCCTTCTAAGTATGTCTTGAAGTATCTGTTACGCAAGTGTTTTCGTATGACTTGCTATATTGCAGTACAGTACTGTAAGGATGCTCCTGTTAGTACGGGGAGAGTAAGTCTTACAAGGAGTGGCTGAGGGAGCTGGGGTTGTTCAGCCTGGAGAAGAGGAGGGTGAGGGGAGACCTTATCACTCTCTGCAACTACTTGAAAGAGGTGGGGGTCAGTCTCTCCTCCCAAGTCACAGACAATCAGACAAGAGGAAACGGTCTCAGGTTGCACCAGGGCAGGTTCAGATTGGGTATCAGAAAAATGTTTACACTGAAAGGGTTATTAGGCGTTGGAATGGGCTGCCCAGGGAAGTGGTTGAGGCACCATCTCTGGAGATATTAGTGATGGGTTTTTATCAGAATGTCCTGGTTAGGTTGATGGTTGGAATTAGATGATCTTAAAGGTCCCTTCCAACCTAGACAGTTCTGTGATTCTATGACAGTGGCTGTGTCTGCCTGGATTTCTGGTTGTTCAGAGCTGTAATACGATTCTTCCAGTTCTTGATTATTGGTATCCTTTGGAGAATTAAGAAACCTTCTGTAAGTTTGTGTTAAAATGAGGCATTTTGTGGGTATTGCAGATTGTTGCATATTGAATTTCCAAGCAGTTCCTAAAGATCTATAACTGATGTTGCTCGGTTGTCCCTGCCAAGAGAACAGACAACCCAAACCACATAAAGTTCCATAATCTGCTTTAGATAAACCTTAAACCCCAGAGCTGAACCGCACCAAGGACCGCTGTGTCCAGTTTGCTTCCCTTTCTAACAGCCACATCACGTTCTTGCTGCTGCCAAAAGACCTCAACGTAGTGACCAACTCAGTTCTGTTCTGTGCTGGGATCCACTGGCTTGAGAGATTGGATTTGTGCCCGTTGCTTTGATACCCCAGTGGTGGTTAATATATACTATATAATATTTATATTTTTATACATATTTGTACCTATCCATCTTCAAACATTCATTGTACACAGTTGTTCTAAATCATGCATCTCATTTCAAATTCACGTGATGGAATTGCCTTCCCTTTCAGGATCTGGAATTCTTCTCTTTGTTTTCCACGCAAATTTCTTTGGTAAAGAAGTCATTGCTCGGCTCTGTGGACCCTGCAGTGTACAAGCTGTGGTTTTAAACGACAAATTCCAGCTCCCAGTATTTTTGGTAAATCTTTTCCTATAGCTGATTGATGATTGACTTACAACTGCTTTATAAAGTCTATATGGAGCAGCCTGGCAAATCTTAGTGCCTCAATCTTTATTTTGAGCAACATGACGACGCATTTTTTTTATCATGATAGGGTTGGTTTTTTTTCAAATTGAACTTAATTCTTCTTTGTGTATGGAGAGAACTACAAACCCTGCCAGGGGTATACCAGACTCCATAAAAACTTCCATGCCTTAAAAGGCAGGAATGTAGTGCTGGACAACCTGCTTTTAGGTGGTCCTTTGTGAGCACCAGATGATGCCTGATGGGGCTGGGTGACCTCCAGAGAGGTCCCTTCCACCCTCCACCATTCTGGGACTTGGTTTGAGTGGGCAGGTGGGAATTCTGAATTTAAAGCTGTTTGACTTCTCAAATTCTCCTGGCCTCTCACATTTTTCACTCAAGTAGGTTCTTAAGTATAACTATTTTGCCTTGTTTTATTAACCTACCTCATATTTCTAATGATTAATTTCTATTTTTTAAATCTATTAAATGCATCGGTGTGTGTGCTCTTTCAAGTGGTTTTGTGTCCCCTGTGGTGGCACCAAAGGTTCTTTACAGGAAATGCAACTCTCTTTCAGACAGTGCGTAGTTAAAACGTTGTGTTCTGTTAGTCTGCTCCCACAGCACGTTCAGCCCTGTCCTGCCATTGACTGTGTCCCTTTTGGTTTCCTTTTCAGGACAGTCACTTTATTTATTCCTTCAGCCCCACTGCAGGCCTTAACAAGCTTTTTATACGGTTGGCAGAAGCTCCTACGGCCAAGGTACAGAACGCTCTCAAAATGAAGTGTGTTGTATTAATTTGTGGTACAACAATTATTCCATAGTCTCAACGCTTCCTACTTGTATGTTGCAAATGTAGAACTAAGGACTTGCCACCATCTCCTCATCCCGGTTCCCACTGGTTACAGCTCCATCCTGTGACATTGCCAGAACTTAGGAACACTGCCAAGGGTCTTAGTTTTGTCATAATTTAATGGTTTTATCCTGCAGTCACAGAATCACAGGATCACAGAACTGTCATGGTTGGAAAGGACCTCTGAGGTCACAGAGTCCAGCCACACACAGAAAACCCCTACAATCTCGGGCACTAGAGCATGCCCTGAAGTGCCACCTCTGCATGTTTCTTCAATATCTCCAGGATGGTGACTCGACCACCTCCCTGGGCAGGCTGTTCAGTGCCTGACTGCTCTTTCAGTGAAGTAATTCTCCTAATACCCACTGTAAACCTCCCCTGCTGCCACTTCAGATTGTTTCCTCTGCTCCTGTCATTATTCACTTGGGAGAAGAGGCCAGGCACCCACCTCTCTACAACCTCCTTTCAGTCAGAACAATCCATGCACCAGCATAAAGGAATGTTACAGCCCAACATTTTCCCCATCCACATTGTGAACTTTGTGACTTACAGATACGTGGGGAGTCAGTTATTTTTTTGCATAAAGACGTTTTTGCTTGTGTGCTCAGGAGATTTTGGGAGCGTTTACAAGGCTGTTGAGTCTGCTTTTCAGTAGTCTGTGTAGGCTGTTGTATTTCCCAGCTGGTTTGGGCAACAGACCCACCACGTGTTGCAAGATGAACGACAGATCCTCTTCTGGTAGTGTTTATTTTTATCCTTGGAAGATGCACCAGTAAATTTTCTGCATCTTCAGTTTTAAAACTTATATCCCTAAATAAATGTTTTATTGGGCCTTTTGTTTTCTTAAAGGGAAAAGTGGAGCTCTTATGCAGATGAAAGTGTCTGTGTGTGCCCAGTTCAGACTTGGGGCTTCTTGGTCAAACACCAGCCCCTGCTTGAGTCCTTTCACAGGCCCTTCCTATTGCAGTAGGGCTGCCAGGAACTGATTTTATTAAACACACATTGTCAATTCTGTCTTTTTTTAAATCTCTTGGTCACTAGCGATTGTATGATGTTCCTTGTGCTTTTCTGCATTAGAAGTGTTTAACACAGAAGTTAAATGTGAACAGGCTTTACATTTGTTTGCCTTTGTTTGCACTTCTAGGTGAAGCTGCTAATTGGTGCTTACCGAGTGCAGCTGCAGTGACCCCGGGGCTGGGAGTGCGCTGAGGGGACTGACACGCTTTTGGAGACGCTTCTGGTTCCTCTGGGTAGAGACTGACAAAGCAGTTTGGAACTTTTTGGCACCACACTTCAGACTTGGGTTCCCGTCTCGCTGTCCCTGGCCGGCAGTCGCACAGGAAGGTGTGTGTCCAAGCGCAGTTCCCTGTGCTGCGCTGGCGGGACAGGGGTTGTCAGCTTTTTTTTTTCACTCTGTACAGATGTAGATGTAAGTATTTGTGCCAATACATAGAACTCTGGTTTTCTTTAACTTGCGGAGTCCAGACTGCGTATTTCAGCTTTTCCACAATGTGGAACGGTGCATATAAGAACTATTTAAGGTAACTATGTGAAATGTCTTTTTTTAATAGAAAGATCTTTTTGATTTGTAAACTAAATATTTCTACTTACTCTAACTGTGATATTTCTATGTAAAATGCACAACTGTCATATTCTTGGAGCCGTGGGCAGAAATTACACTTTGAAGTCACTGCATTAGGTTAATTTGGACTCGCTGGGGGCTGCGTTGTGGTTTGAGAGCGATTCCCCCTGACCGCACGCGGTTGGGTCTGCAGGTATGAACAAAGACAGCTGAGTAGGCTCAGCTCACAGAGGGTGGCAAGCAAGGGCTTAAAGCTGCTGCTGTGTTAGAGGAGCAACTGATAGTTTTACAGACAGCTTGACTCCTGAGCTCTGGAGTGAAGCGACGTGTGGGCAAACAAATGGAAGCTGCAGAAGAGCAAACCAGCAAAGCTGTGAGTGCCGTGACCGTGACCGTGCCGGCAGGGCTTCTCTCGGGCAGGAGGATGGAGAGAGGATTTCAGACGGTCTCAACCCGAGAGCTTAGAACACGTACTGTCCTTTCCTGCAGAAACTCAGTTCCTCAGTGCAAAGAGCTGCTATTTCCTTTTGTATTATTATTATTTTATTTAAATGAGACATTTTATCAGGTGACAGCAGTTCTGTAAGGGTCCTGTGCTGTAAAATACAAATGTAATACTTCTGCATGAAGTATAGAATATATTTCTTTGTTAATTAACCATCATCTTGAAAAGTGGAAAAAGAAAAAAGGAAAAAAAGAAAAAAAAATATCCAGATTGTGCCTTTGCTGTTCTGGTTGCCACAGGTAGTTTACATGCCACGATGTGCCTATCCTATTAGCAGAACTGTGGTGGATAAATTCCTAATGTATTTTAGTGCTCGCCATCAAATCGGTGCAGCTGTAGTAAGTATACTTCTGAGAACTGTGACATTTGAATACCAAGTTGGATTAATCAGGTTTTAATTTTAGGTTCTTGAAAGTTTAACATTTTCTTGTTTAAGAGATGCCAAATGAGTCAGTAACAAAGCACACTCTTTCAGTTTTGTGGAATGTCACATTAAGCTCTAAAACTAGAACAGCACCGTGACATAGAGCTGCTCCTTTCGTTTGGTTCAGAATAGTCGCCTGCCTTCTTGCAAGCGGCACTGACGGGATGTGAACGAGTCTGGGTTTTGAACAGACTTGGCACCTCCACCTCTGGGAAACACACCAGATACCTCATTTTGCAAAGTGGGAACACCCAAAATGCATGAAAAGCAGCAGCTGAGAATCAGAAACTTGGGACTTGGTGTAGCTGCATTTTTGTAGTCACTGTGCGAAGGAAACGCAAGGGTCCCCTTTCCTTATGCTGGAGCGACAGTTCTCATGGAGGTTCTCTCCTCCTCGGCTACTCCTGCGCTGTCCCCGTAAGGGTATCGCGTGTGAAGCGCTGTACAGCACGTGGTGGTAGGAAATGTTGGAGCTGTTCAAGGTGGGGGGGGGACAAAACAGTTTTGAACAGATGTCCATACATGATACAGATGCTTTCTAGAAACTGTTGTACAGTCTGACCTCCAAATGTCTGGTAATGCTCCAGGAGTTGACGTAGCAGGTAGTTTGTCAAACGCTGTTCATTTGAGTGGATTGGTTGTTGTTTTATTTTTTTTTCCTCGAAGTGCTTGGGAGAGAGGGAGGAGTTTTGCAGGATATGGGGATAAAATTTGGGTTTGTGGTGCATTTGAGGGATGGAATTTGCAATCATGGTTCTCTTTAGTTGGTGATAGAAATTCAGTCCCTACTGAAGATACATAAAAGACATGTGAAATGATGTTCGAAGCTGGTTTCTGTCTGATTTCATTTCATGGGTTTTATCCAATTGCTGAAAGGTTTTGTTGGACAAAGGATGAAGAGAAAGTAGCTACAATAAAAAACCCACTTCATTAGGCACCATGGAGAAGTATCTTTGAAGTACTTTCTCACTTTCTTCTTGCTGCTCCCTGCCAGCGAGGCTGAGCAGCTGCGGTTCCTATGAACTGCAATGGCAGTAAATTGTCCTGAAGGCTTGGATTCCCTTTCACCCCCGCCTCGGCAGGGGCCAGTTCCTGGCTTCTTTCACAGATCCTGAAGGTTGGATGAGCGCTGCAGCTGACTGTCACAGGCCCTCTGTGCTTTATGCACGTGTTATTTCAAAAACAAGGTTTGTTTTGATCAGTCTGTGTGGAAGAAAGTTGTTTTCATTACATGGAAGAGACGGAGAGAGAGCAGCTGCCAGCTCAGGGTGCCCGAGGGCCGTCCTAAAACCCCCTGCCTGTCTGTACCTGCTACAGTTCCACTCTCACCCGCCTTTGCCTTCCCATGCAGTGCCCCTGTAAAATGTTTTTCCTTTGGGTCAGTCTTTCACAGCGTCCTGCAGCGTCCTTGGTTTTGCTGGAGTTGCCCTCTCTAACAGAGTCCGTGTCAGACAATGCAAGAGAACTGTAACAGCCGCCTTTTCCTAAGCGCTGCAACCCCATCTCTGTAACGTGCCTCAGCTTTTCAGTGTCCCACATAAATGGGGAAATTGTCTTAAAATGTTTGAGTGAAAGATACAAACAAGAGTTAGAAAAAGAACACCCAAGGCACCATGAGACAGCACAGCTGACAAATTGGAGCAGGAGTGAGGCAGCAATAAAAGCTAAGGTTAAAAAAGGGTCTCTTAAAAAAGTAAAATCTGAAATGCCTCAAGTACAGCAGCCAGGAGGAAGGGACCAGGCAGAAGATCACTCTTTTTGATTTCAAGTGAACTGTTTCTCCACAGCCAGGTGTTCCCTGTTGTGCAGGATGGCTACAACTGTATTTTTTCCAAGAAGTTCTGTAGTATTTCCCAAGTTACTTGAATTGTAAGGATCTCCCCTCTGTGGTTAGTTACTGTTGGCACAGGCTCAGTGACAGTAGGTGGCTCAGAGCCTCACTCCTGTCATCTGTGTGCCACAACTAAAACTACAGTGGGGACAGCCCTGCTTTTAAGACAATTGAAGCCACTTGTTTGGGAACTGAAGACACTGCCACCACAACCAGGGTGCCCCCTGCCTGCTCCTCCAAAACTGGATTCATTGCAACTGCTTGGGCATGTTCCAGCAGCACAGATGTTTTCAGCCAGAGCTGGAGGACAGGGCTACCCATGTGGTGACATGGATCATGTGTCACAAACCCTCACTGACAAGAAGTCGTGTTCCCTGGAGCTGTTACTTGTCCAGACTTTAAATAGCCAAGTGGAAGAAAAGCCCATTTAGGCCTGTGGCAGCAATTGCACGTCACACTGACCAGTCATCCCTGTTACGGGGTAAAAACTGCTCTCCCTGCCACAACCAGTAACAGCCCCAGCCCACAAGGGCTGCGCTTAAATGCATGTTGTCCCCATCCCCAGCCTGGCTGCCCTGCCCTCACCCTTCCTGACACAGGAGGGTTACCAGAAACTCCCAGTGGCTGCTCAGCAGCCTGAGGAGACCAGTGAAGCAGAGCAAGTTCAGCAAAGCCAGTACTGACTTGTGCCACTGTTCTTAGTGGTGTGATGCAACACTCACATACAGTGAAAGTGATACAGCCCTTCCTCATTACTGTGCACCTCTAAGATGGGATTAGCTCTGTCTTTTCTACTCCCTTCCATTTCCTGTCTGTCTGTCCCCCGTCCCCAGCCCCCTGTTTTCCAGACTGAACAAACCCCACTGTCTCTCCCCAGCCCCTGCTCCTGTGCTCTAACTTGATCATCTTGGTGACCTCTTCTGGACTTGTTCCCATATGTATCTTGTCTTCAGGAGCCCAGAACTGGTCACAGCACCGCAGCTGCAGTCTCAGAAGCACCGAACAGAGAGGAAAAATTGTTTTCCTTGCCCCGGGGTCAGCTGTGCTCTTCTAATGGAGCCTCCACCTTCACTTGTCCCTCAGGGCTCCCACATCACTGCTTGCTTTGCAACCAGCCTGTGCCCAGGCTGCACAACTGCACTGAGTCACGCCGTACCCACTGCAGAACTTCGTATTTGCTTTGTCTGAACTCGGTGAGGTTCCTGCCAAGCCCTTGGTTCATGTTCACTGCCTTGGTGAGTTCAGGAAATAGAAAACTAACATCCTGTGATTAATTTTAAGAGCTTTATAATAGATACAGAAATCCAGAAAAAAAAAAAGGTGATATATTACAGTGCAATTGGTATCACATCAAAATTCATTTTTCGTGATTCATTTCACTTGTGGGTGTTGGGGCTCTATTTTTTTTTGTGTCATTTTATTGGGCTGCTTAAGTGCCCGGACAGTGAAATCTTACTGCAGCTTTACTCTCCCCATTGGCTAACATTTCCTTCCAGTCCTTTCCATCTGGTGCTGGCTCATACAATTTTCTCTAGGTAACTAATACTTCTGTGTTTTTAAAACTCTACTGCAACGTAAACACAATCACTTTTTCTTTAAATATAAAAGTCATCAATTTCCTATTTTTTGTCACATATTTTGGTGCTTGAAAATATTTTCTTACTAATTTCATTTAACTCTGAAGGCTTTTTCCTTTTGTAGTCCGAACACAATCATTAAACAAAGGAGCCATCTTTTAAAATACCATTTACTCTGATTCCTGTTGTAGCACATACAAACTTCCATCCTTTTATCACCACCATTTCCCAGCATGAATATCAGAGATCAGAACGAAAATCTGCTCCCGGTGCAGTCTTGATCAGAAGGGAGTCAAGGCCTCAGCTACAGAGCAGAGTTGGCCAATATCAGCTTTTCCATCAAAATCCCAGCTCTGCTTAACACCCCGCCGGTGCCACCACCTCTGCCGGAGGCTGAAGAACATCACAAAAGCTGTAACTTGTCCCCTCCTACAGGAAAAGGCATCTTGAATGTCAATCATCGTATCCAGGTCCTTCTGATGGGTCTTTAGCCATCGGGGGAAAAAACCAATCCTGGTGGGCGACACACCACTTCCGTGGTGTCCCCTCTTCCCTTCAAACATCACTTCAGTTGTCCCTTTTGCCTCAGGGTCCCCAGTGCAGACCTGTCTACAAAGCAGAAAGAATGCAGGTAAAGGGAGTGCCGAGTTCCATCCCTCTCCACAGATACCGTTAGCGTTCTGTCAGAGAACAGCATTACTCTTGTGCCCAAGAGCACAGAGAGAACAACACAGGAAAAAAGAAGAGCGGTTGAGCACTAAAGGAATGCAAAGAGACTGATAAGCGAGCACAAAGAAAACAGGTTACATCGCTAAGTGCTCTGATGAGTGACAGTATGATTGTATCTCACCCCTGATGGTTTTTGCAATTCCAGCTTGAAGAGCAGCACTTTGCACATGACGAGGGTGTAGCAGAAAGCCGTCTTCACTTCTGAGGGTATAGAACCACCAGGGGGGTTCATTAACACCTAATGCAATAGAGAACATTTTCAGGAAATGAGTATGATTCAGGTGAGGAGTTACCCCAGACACTTCAGTGGTAACTGCCTTGAAAATGTACTTCTGTTATCCAAGTCCAGAAAACTACAAGAACTCAAACAGCCAAGGACAGAGCAAGGCCTTAGCAAATACAGGTCGACAAAGAGCTGGGAAATGCTGATGTTTTCCCACACAGCCCTTCCAAGGGGTTCCCTGGAATTCTTTACCACTTCTCAGGAGCCCCAGCAGCAGCAGCCTGACAGAAGGTTTTGACAGATGAATGGGAGCCCAGAACTGTGTGCAGATGTATTTTGGCGTTGCAGAAGGGAATGCAGTGACACTGGGAGGCCGCCTCTCAGCCCCACAAAACGCTGCTCAGCAACAAGTTCAGGAAGGTCAAACTGAGCAGGTGAAACTTTTTTTTGATGTGACTTGCTCTCCCACAGTCTTTTGCAATTTTTTCAGTTTGCTATTGCACACTCTGCCCCAAATGCAATGCAATCCACCCGCATTTTTATCTAATCTTCCCTCAATCTTTGATGCTATTTAATGAGGCCATTAGGCTTTGTCACTCGGGTTCACACTGCAATCTGAAGTGCACACACACGAATAATGGAGAAAGGGAAAGAAAGGGTTTTATCACTCCACTGAGACAAGGAGTCATTATTTAAGCCAGTCAAAGAAACACTTGTATCTCCAAGGAACCTTGGCCACCAGCTCTTCCCTTCACAGGAAGGAAGGAAACTGTACGTTGAGGACAGGAAAACTCGGAGACACCTGGGAAAGCTGCCAAACGCCAGGGCTCCCACAGGACTCTTCTGCACAGGGCACTCTCATACATCAGGAAGGCTGAATTCCCAACAGCAACATGGTCAGGACAGAATGTCAGCTGGATAGAAAAACCTCCTTTGAGTCAAACTTTCAAAAAATTAAGTGCTTTTTCTGTTACTCTTCTTTTCTGATAGTTCTTAACTGTATTGGGGTTTTTTTTAGATTCTTTTGAGTCAATGCTTGTACCTTGCTTTTTTCCATAACCTGGTGTATCTTACACATTACTGTGTGATTATTTTTGTATTATGATTTTATTGTGATTTTACTATACCTAGAAAATAACAGGGAACTCCCTAGTAAAGGGCAATACAAAACCAGGAAACACGGTGTGCCATCAGTTTTCCCACCTCCTCTGCCTTCTTCTTCAATACTGAATAGGTGACAGGGTCCAGGTCAGAGAACACTTATGACTGGACACACCTGATGGGAAACAGCCACAAGTGCTGGGGCTGCGAGGCCACTCTGTTGCTACAAGAGCGTGGCAACTGGGAGAGGGGTGTGAGGACTGGAGGAAAGCAAATGTCACTCTGATCTTCAGGAAGGAAGGCCCAGGGAACTACAGGCCCTGGGAAAGTGATGGACCAACTGCTCCTGGAAACCGTCTCCAGACCAAGAACAAGAAGGTAACTGGGAGAATGGGTTTACAAAGGTGCCATTTGCAAATCCTTAAAGATCCTAACCTGATAGCCTGCTGTGATGAGGTGATGAGTTCAGTGGATATGGGGAGAGCAGTGCTTACTGCCTACCTTGACTTCAGGAAGGCTTTTGACACTGTCTACCACAGTATCTCCATTGACAAGCAGATGAACTACAGGCTCCATAAGCAGACAGTGAGGAAGACTGAAAACAGGCTGAACAGCTGGGCCCAGAAGGCTGTGATCGATGGCACGAAGTCCAGTAAGAGGCCAGCAAGTAGCAGAGTAGCCCCAGAATCAGTACTGAGGCCCGTGTCTTCATTTATGACATGGCTGATGGGGCTTCAGCAAGTTTGCAGGTGGTACAAAGCTGAGGAGAGTGGCTGATACCCCAGAGGGTCATGTTGCCATCCCAGAGGGACCTCAACACACTGGAGAAATGGGCCCACAGGATCTCATGAAGTTCAACAGAGCAAAATGCCAAACCCTGCACCTGGGAAGGAATAATCCCAGGCACCAAGACCGGCTGGAGGCCAACTGGTTGGAAAGCAGCTTTGCAGGTAAGGACCTGGGGGCCCTGGTGAACAGCAAGTCCAAGAGCAAAGAATGTGACCTGACCACAAATAAAGTTACAGCATCCTGTACTGCATTACACAGAGAGTTGACAGCATAAGGAGATGGTCCTTCCCCTCTACTCAGCTCTGGTGAGATCTGGACAGGGATATCTTTCACATGTCACCAATAAATAGCTCAAAATATCTTTTTATGTATATAGTTCTCTTATTTACTGTTAGCTACAGAGACAGCTCTGAGTACATTTACTCAGCCAAACACACACAAATTCCTCTTGCTTTATCAGTAGAATTTGCACATCTCTGTGAAATCAGTATTTAAAACTATTTTTACTTTATAAAAGCAACTGGTATTTTCAAATTTCAAAACTATCAGAACTAGCAAATGAAGCTGCCTAAATCTCCCTTTAAAACCTTCATACCCATCAGTCCCAGTGAGATGCTTCCAACGCCCACGGTAGAAGATGCTACGTACTTGTGTGTACACAAACAGAACTCAGCCCCAGGTTTTACAGAGTACACGGACCCAGCCTTCCAGACCAAAACCTACTGGCTAATCCCGAGGACTGTTCAGAACTGGAACCTACAATCTTGATCTTACAAACTGTTTATCAATAACAGTAGCCCAGACACAGCATTATAGTAACATGTGTCACTATGGTTTTGGATGCAAGACACATTATGGCCAGCCAGATTTTGAGCTCCCTGCAAGACTTCAAGTCCTTTAAAAACACATTAATATATAACAAGAATTATGCAAGGAATTACATTGCCTAAAAGCCAGTATTAGTTTGACGTGTAGAAGCGGAATTACATGACATTGCAAATGTGAACAAGAGGGCTCCTAATTTCTGTAGCTGCTGAATAAAGCCAAATATCCTAACACATACCTTGTACTAAAACTTGGTTTAGGATTCCCTGTTGTATGCGTAAGATCCCAGAAGGATTCTGCACAAGCCAGTCTTCATCTGCATTTTAAGATTTTAATATTAACCTGAAAAAAATAAAAAGCCAGTAAATAACACTTCAAACAAGCTAGAAAATACAGTACCTTCTCTTTTCAAATACCCGTAAGTCTAAAATGGGGAAATAAACCGTAATAAAACTTCACATTACCAGAAAAAAAAAAATCCATTTATTCTCTCCCCATTATTACCACTCAAGTTGTTACTACACAGATTTCTCTAAAGATTTTAGATTTGATTTTACTACCCCAGTAGTTAAAATAACAGCTGCTCCAAGAACATGAACAAGATCCTAGAGTGGATTAAGTGCTGCTCTGCTCCCAAGAGCTCCAAGTAATTTCTCTCTGGAGGGTTTTTAAAACACACATAACAAACACAACACTGTCACCTTCTGGGCCTGCTCATGCACGTGCCCAAAGTGACATTTTATCCTTCTCATACTATTGCCGCTACAATAATTAGGATCCCTACACACAGCACGGAGTTATTAATGAAACTGGAGAACTAATGGCTCCCACTGCAGTTGTACTGAGGGTACGGAAGTAAAAATAACCACCTCCTCCCCATTCCACAGCCCACTGCGGTACAGACATTCGACAGATACTGAAGAGGGGCAAAGCTATGTATGAAAGTAATACAACTGAACTAACATGTTATCCTACTTTATAACAGTATCTCAGAATAGAACTGCATACAAGTCTCATTAAAATACATTTTAATGCTAAAAGCATTAGAAATTGATGCAGAAGTTTATGACTTCTGTAATTTTAAAACTTTGCAATAGATCTGCTTGCATTTGCAGTAAGTGCAGTTGGAAGAACAAACAGCAAGTCAGAGCACAATTTTATTCCTATTACATTTGTGAATTCATAATTAAAACTAATTATATTTTAAAAGCCCTAAATAATAATTAAAGTGTTAATAAGGGTATTCATCTTGAACTCTGTTTTCTTCCAGAGTCCTCAGTCGAAAGAATTACCCAAAGTGTTTAAAATTCAACAGCTCCCTGTCCCGGCCACTCAAGCTTCAAAACAGCTTTCATCCATAAGGGCACATTCCCTCTTCCCCCACTCCCAATTAAAATCACCTCTTCGCCAATACCCCTGCTTTAAAAGAACACGTAAAATAACGTGTGAGTGCTGCAAGGTTTGAGAGGTTTAACATAATCCATTACTGGGGCTGGGGAAGCAGACACAGAAACACGGTGCGGTGCCCAGGAATCCTAAAGAAGTGTGTGTAGAGAGGCAGGCTGCCTGGAAAGCCCCACATTACAGCAGGGCAAGGGGACGCTCTTAAAGACTTCTTAAAACAATTTACCAACATCTTGAGGTCCTGTTTGATGATCAGAAAACTTAGCACATCCTGCAAAGTATTTCTTATGGAAAAAATTACTTTGGAAAGCCACACACAAGTGGCATCTTTCAGACTAGCTTCACTTCAGGAACAGCCCCAAAAAGCAACTCAGAAGTGACATATGTGCAAATTAAAACACAAAACCACAAACATTTACAATAAAAGTAACATTTACCTTATCAGATACAGCTGAAAAAAGGCTGAGGCTAGCAGCTCAGAATAAATAGGATCTCGGTTGGCACAATTTAACGTCCGAGTCCTATTAAAATTACTGTTAATTCATCAGTTCTCCCATTTGCTTCCTTTTCATCTTCCCCCCACCCCATGGTGCAGCTTTGCTCTATATCCAGTTTCCAAAGTTCTGTTACCTATTCCATAACGCAGACATTCACCTACTTGGTGTTTTCTTCCTGAAGCCAGTATGGCAGAGCACAGCCTACTAACCCTTTATAACTAGAGCTATAATTTTGCAAATGTTAGTATTAAAACCATTTATCAGGTCAGATACAATAATGGCTGCAGTGATGACCGTCAGCCTCAAGGACGAGGCTGGAATTGTCATCTGGACAAATATCAGCGTCCTGGGATATGACCTCCACAGGGTGAAACTAATCCAGCTATTGATGAGCATGTACCTGTCTCAAAGGGAAGCTACAAACTGCCCACCTTCCAGTCTGTATTTTAATATTATGAAAAAAACGTACTAATTAGNCACTCTCTCCAGTTTCTGTAGCAGCCAGTGAACGCTACTCTCTCTTTCTTGGCCACCCAGGTTTACTTGAAGAGAAAGCCAAATTCTTGGCAACTAGTAGATACCAGTTACACAGCTGTAGCCAAATACATCTGGTACGCTTTTGAAGACAACCCCTAAAACCAGCCAGTAAGACCATACGGCAGTTCTACAAATTAATCATTTACCATAAACTCAAATGCTTATAAAGTCATCATTATAGTGGGGGGGTGTTTTAAACAGTATGTTTCTGCCTCTGCACTATTTCATCAGAATTCTCTCTCTACAAGAAATTAAGATCATTCCAGCCTCTCTACCCTATATAAACCCTACTGTTTATGATTAAGGGTAATTAGTTTGTTAGACCTGAATGTATCCTAGCAGCTAGTGCTGAAAATAGGGATTTTTAAGAGTGTGCAGGAACCCAGCAAACAGATATTTTCAAAGTAACAAGACTCTGAATCATCTTTATTCCTATCACAAAGCTTTTCTATAAATTAAAGCTCAAAGTGGGTACGGTGCCAAGCAAAATGAATCTGAGATATTCTGAAAGGCTAACAGCATGATAAACATGCCCATTATGAAGAGAACAGATGCATCACGCACAAACTGACCCATACTGTGCATACATTGCACCACTAGCAAGGAAAGCTGAAAACCAGCTCCTCAGTATAACCTATTTCCAGTAACAGGTATTCAGCTTGACAGAGTACATGCCGCTCCCGTCTTTCCAATGCAGAATTGCCAAGTGAGACGAGCTCCCAGGTGCCAAAGCAGCACAACAGGCAGAAACAGCCACGATGACCTGCAACACTGAAGGAAGTTCTGCATTTACCGTGTGCACTGATGCTACGCAGCTTCACCAGCTTCAGTGACAGAACACGTTGTGTGGCTTTTGTATTTTTAAATTAACAGGTTACCATAACAATAAGCTTCCCCCCCCCCCCTACATTTCCCTCTATTTCCCCCCTTTATTTGACGTTTACTTTAAAAATTACCTAGCAACACAGAACAGCAGCACAGGTAAGTTTTGACTCCCACTGCAGTGGACCATGGGACATTCTGCACCAGCAGGCAAAGGTAGCACTTTGAGAGCAGCAGAGCCACTATCCATCACAGAAAGGAAGAACGCCAATGCCGAGCTGTTCCCAGGAAAACACACAATCCCTTGTGGCCATTAATTTAGGGTTTCCAAGGGGAACCCAAGAGGATCCGCAGAGCTGTGTTTGCATTTGTTCAGGTTTACCTATCAAAAGGTAACAGATAACAACGTTGGCTGCTGACATACGAAGAGAAGACACAGTACTAGACATTTTTAAACGGCCAAGCAGTATTTTCCTCCCCATTCTTCTCTTAGTTTTTGCTCAAGTCTGGCCAAACCTGCTCACCTTAGTCATGAAGAGCCCCTGCTGAGGACAAACTCATCCATTTGCAACAATAAAGCCATGAGAGAGTAAATCATCACCTGGACATCATTGAATGGCTGCCAGTGATTACAGGAGACAAATCTCAACAACAGCTTTCCCCAGTCTTATGTTCCCCAAATTCTCTCCTTAAAAGTTTATACTTGCAGACAGAAGTAAGTATTTAAGGGAAAAAGTGAACATTACCAAATTAAGGCTCAAAAGGAAAATTAAGTTCCTAGAAACAAACTACTTAATCTGAGCCAGGAAGGCATTAAATTTCCTTGACAAGACTATTATAAACATTTTTATCTATTTCACAGCTTTCAAGGTATAAGGTACCTGAAGCTAGGATCTTACACAGAATGAGGAATCTGAATGCAGTAATACTCATCTTCTGGAATCAGACTTCAAAAAAGGAAAACCAGTGGCAGTTACTAGTGGCAAGGTTAACAAACACATCCCAGTGACAATACTGCAATCAACAGACATTTATTCTTGTTTTGCCTGGATTGCAAAACTTCACTCATCCAGAAGTTAAAACTATTTCTCCAGTATTTGGGAAATGATGAGCATGTCTGAAATTACTCAGAAAGGACAAAGATATCATCTGGGCAGCTTAAGGAAGATATGAATTTGAAGACACTGAAATGTTTAAGTACTTCGTAAATTTAATAAAAACTCTTAATTTGCAAGTCATTATGTTCCTAGATGTAAGACAGTGCATGTAATGCAAAAGAAGGATCCATTCTTTGGTAAAAAACAGATCCCCTACAATTTCAGAGAAGTCTGGATTTGATCAACAGAAGGGAAGGAACAACGCTGAAGTTCTTAACATCACTCAGGCTTCTGTTGCACAGTACAATTAAAATGTTACATGTTCTATATATGTATTGATATATAAAAATACACATATTTTGCAAACTTTTGTGAACTGTGATCATACAAAGTCATTAAAATTTTCCTATATAAAACAGCAACTCAGTCCTGTATCTTTGAATGCAGCCCTCTCCCCTACTATTGCTCACTAACATTCCCATGTCAGGTTGAGGAGTTTGCAGCAGAGCCAAGTGCTGGCTCATCAGACAGTAACTTTCGTAACTATCTCTTCTATCCAAGTTGTCATTAATGCAGCAGAAATTACTTCAGGTTTTAAAGATTTTTAGTTTCAGTGAATGTGTTCCTGTTGAGCAGCTTGGAAAAACACCCAAGTAACAGGTTCATTTTACCCACTCAGAACTCACATGCCCTCTTGCACAGATGGGAAGCTCCTGAGCATTTTGCGATACCTTACCTTATCATAACAGCTAAGAAGTACAAAACTATTGAAGGAGCAAAGGAATAACCTTTAACTCTCATCACCTCTTTCACCTAGAAATAATGAAATAATAATCATCTAGAAACAACTTACCGTGTAACAAAGAATACTTAAGAAACCTGACAGATGAAAAGCATCTGAAACCACTGCATCACTAAGCATAGGAAATTAAGTTAAAATTTCTCATGAGCTTGTTTTATGTTCTGTTCTAGCAATTCTCTATGAGTATCACAGAAACTTACAGCTCGTTTACCCAGAGTGTGAACCAAATTTCAAAAAGGCTGCTGTAACCAAGATGCAATTAAACCAGCACAGGTAGCAGAGAGCTAAGTGGTATCAGTATCGCGCTCCTGCTTTAACAGAAGTCAGGATCTCACTGGGCTACATGCTGTGCAAGCAAGTTTGCAATTATGTAATCTGAGAGAACCACTAAGAAAATTTTAGACATTTAAATAGGCGCAGTTTTATTAATATTGATAGTTTGATTTCAGAATAATTATAAAGTAGCAAAAATGTCTATCAGCAAAGCCCAAGAGATAGTTCGCTCAGATTTTACAACTACAGAAAATCAGCATAAAATTTGTATTACAGAAAAAATATATAGCTGAGGTGTGATGACCTCATGAGTTTGAGGATATTTTGGATCTCCCAAAAACTACAGGGGAATCTAGTCTGAAGAGAAACTTCCTAGATTGTGCGTAATCCAACTTTCTCCAATTTAAAATTACCAGCATTCTTAGGGAAGTGTGAAACTCACCAACACACACCACATTTACTTCTGAAGTGCAAGAACACTGCTTTACACAACTTCACACAACGCTCCGCGTTCCCTCCTGCAGGACTCCTTACCTGTCATTTTTGTAGCAGGTGCCAAGTTAGGCCAGTGTCCTAACCTCCTCTTCCAAAATAACGACAGCAGAAATGATTATCGTTGTGGGGCTAAAATCTCTGAAGCCGTAAGACTGTGCTGGGGGAAAGGGCAGGGCAAGCTGTGGTCGTATGGTCCTTATAAAAGCAACAACTGCAGATTCACTCAAAGAGTTTTCATCTTTGAAGTGCTTCATTTGAAAATGTCAAATTTAACAATATTAAGCAATATATACTTCTATATTGAAATGAAACCAGTAAGGAAGCATTCAAATACCTAAGTGTGGAATAGGATTTTAATGTTAATTCATTTAAAGTTCAATAAAGTCAAAGCTTTAGGTAGATGACAGAATCACAGGAAGGTAAATGTTGGAAGGGACCTCTAGAGATCATCTGCTCAGATCTCCCTGCACCAATGCCCAGGACCACATCCAGATGGCTTTTGATATCTCTAAGGATGTCACAACTTCCCTGGGCAATGTGTGCCAGCACTCAGTCACCCTCACATTATAAATGTCTTTCCTGACGTTCTCCTGTGTTTCAGTTTGTGCCCATTGCCTCTAGTCCTGTCAAAAGATTTGGTAATTCATTGTGCAATTAAGTAATTTCCTTCCTGCACTAACTCTGCTGGATGACAATTGTTAAGTCCAATTATTCCACGACAAATACAGAACACCAGCTTCTAGCTTCCACCATAATAAAGCCACATTTAGTAGAAAAAAAAGGAAATCTTACATTAGATTTCAAAATGCACGAGAAATGGAATCTGTATTTCAAAACAAAGGCAACAGAACAGCATTAATAAACTGCAGAGTATCCTGCAAATGCTCTATCATATATTGGTACCACTGACAAAGACTTACCTGTTTATAAAAGAGCCACAAAGTGGTTGAATAAAGGTACCATTTCTCATTAAAACTTGTGTTTTGTAGAGAGGAAGGCATTTATTTACACATCTCTTTCAATAAGACATAACTAGTGCTTGCAAAAAACCAAGCCTGCACTTGCCCAGTCAAAGGAGATTACTCCTCAAATCTGGGCTAAAAATTGTGTGTAACATCACCAAGGAACCTGTGAATATTGTTAATGCAGAATATGCAGCAAACTCAACTGCATAAAACTGAAGAGCAAGATTCTCCACTTGCTACTGTTGTACAAGCCTCACTGTCTGACAAGCTGGGACTCAAACCTGGCTTTTTGTCCTTTACTTGCACAACTGGACATATTGCTGATGCTACTCTAAGTAAGATTTAGCTCACTTTTCTACTACCATCTTACTTTCCTTATTTCAGTAGAAGTGGCTCGTACCTGTAAGATAAAGTTATTGTTTCTACCTAAAATGAAATAACTTTCTGACTGAATATCATACATTAAAAAAACCAAAAACATTAAGCCTCTGCCCTCATTTACATGGAGCTAAGGAAATGCTTGCTAACATGTAATGAAGAGGACTGAAAAGGACCACACTAGAAATAATTTCACATTTGAATAACAGGTTAACTCTGGGGCATCTCAGTGTGTGTTAGGAACCATCCACCTGCCTTAAACAACACTGTGGCTGGCTACAACTTTCTTCACTTGAGAACAACAAAGTACAAAAGACCTTAATGATGAAAGCCCGTTTGCACCAGACTAAGCCAAGACCACATGGTAAGAAATGGAGAACTTCCTTTTGTTATCCTTTTCCACACAAAGGCAGTCAGCTGGCATCATATTCAAGACTAGGATTTTTAATCAAATATTTTCACTGTTGGCAGTACTTTTCATCATAGTTCATTCAAATTTCAGATGCAAGCTCAGACTATAATTCTCACATTAAAAATAGGCCCTTAAAAATAAGTTATCAAAATTATGTCAGATGTCAAATTTCAAAATATCAACAGATTAATGAGAAAATGGTTACCAACACATGCTAAAACATGGAAGTTGTTACTTCAGTTACATGGTTATGACTTTTGATGTACACAAGGAAAAACCATCCATTTAAAGACACTACAAATACTATTTGCTATGTCTTGAAAAAGAAACTCCACATAAGCAAGCAGCTTCTCCAATGAAGTCCACATTTCAAACCGGAGTTCTGAACACTGATGCATCCATTTCTTTGAAAGGTTTACAAACATTTACCTGATATCAGATTCTTCCACTACTTTTTACAGACCATCTTCCAAGAGCTCAGTCTGCTCTCCTACTCAACCTTGTTCCTGCCTTCCCGTAACTTTATTTCCATCTTATTCAACAACCTATTTTGCTCAATTTACTTTCATTCTGAGCTCTGTAAAATCTCCCATCTGATCAGCACCTGATTGCCTACTGTGCTCTGACAGGGTATACGGATGCATAAATTTTGAGTGGCTCCAGTTTAGATGTGGAAACAAGTCTTCACATCTTTATTACAAAATTAGGGAATCGGACTGAAATAATAATCCAATAGATTCATTTTCTGTAACACAACTTGAATTAGCAAAGGAATTTCTGTCATTGACAGTACAAGTACGACTGGCATCTATTTTTTGGAAATTTTATTATTTCTTGAGTCTACTCAAGGTTGCTCAGATCAATACCTCATTGAGAATAACACATTTACAATTCAAGAAAGGTAACATTTGGAAGCACACTGCTAGGACTGGAAAGATGTACACTAAGAATATTGTAGCTGGCAAGCGCAAATGCTGATTTAAGCGCTCCATGACGACTCCACCCTCAACACCCAAGTGCAGTAGCTCCTACTCTACAACTGAAATTTGCTATGCAACAGAGACAAAGACTTTGAAAAGCATCCTTGTAGCCATAAAGGAACTTCACTAACTGAGGCAGGTGAAGCAACTGCTGAAACAGCCAAAGGAACTACCATATGCAAAGCCCAGGGAAGGCTCTGACAGGTCACATACCCCATCAGCAGACAAGCTACTTCAGGTGTTGACTGTTCAACTACTCAGATTTATCACCATGGCAAGATAATTCTGTTCTTTGTAAGCTTAAATCCCAATAGTCTTATTGTTTTGTCAAGATCAAGGAAAAAACATTTTCCTTCGGTAAGAAAATAACCAGATTTGGGCAGCATTTTTTTTTAAGCAGGAGCTCTCTAACCTCCTGACAAAAGTCCTCTACTGGAACCACTGGTAGATTACGTTACACAGATTAGAACTTCAGTCCTTTCCCAACAGAATTTTATCTTTTATATGCATGTCATTAATAAAATGCCACCTCTGTTCCTTTAAGGTTATGTAGACAAAAAACTAGAGTAAATACAACAAACTCCTCGATAACACTACTCTTCCCCGTATCTTAATGAAACACAGGCTTTCAGACTTATTTTGTCCATTAAAGCACGCATTTTATTTGCCTGCTTACATTGAACTGGTTTCCTTTACAGCACAATTCTGAAACAGTATTTAAGAATTTTAGATGAAGTTTATTAAGAGTCATAGTTAGGTTTCTTAGTTCTCTAGTAGCTTCCAAATTTTTATAAGAAGTAAACCGAAAGATGAGGTCAAACCACATATTCATGCTTTTCCACATTACTACCTCCCCATCTCTAAAATCCATGAAGAACACTCATCTACTTTTATTTTTCCATATAGTATTTCCACACACCTATGAGTCAAGAAAGGGTACCTATCTATTTTTTAAGTTCCCATGTATTCTGTCACTTAATTATTGTGTATTGGTTTACAGAAAAGAGACATTTTAAATTAATCCAGAAGAAAGTCTTTTTCCCCCACCCTCCTCAGAAAGAGCCATACATCCTTATGAACAATGCAACAGGTTAAGAATACATCCATGATATTCATATACTAACAAAGCACTTATGAAGAGATATGTAATGACTTGCCAAATCATATAAACAACTGCTTTTACTGTGCATCTGATTCTTTCCTTCAACCCATTTCCATCAAGTTCAGTATTACAACTCCCAAATAAAGTTTATACAGCTCGTGTCTTCCGCATCATCAGGAAAAGTTCACGCCTTTTACAATAAAAGAAAACCTGGAATAAGAAACACAGTCCTAAGCAGAATGGATAAGGATACCCAAAACAGGCCAGTGACAATCTTCAAAAATGACTGATTTGGCCCAGTCCTACAGTCAGTATGTCACATTACGTCCTCACATCATTTCCAGAAGTCTGGCAGAAGCTTGCAGAATTTTCACCATAATACTAACAGAAGGTTGGGGTTGAGACACAACGTCCTCTATGTTAGACCAGTGACAGACTTAGAGTTCAAATACTTCATAAATGTGTAAGACCTGTAGTAAAATAAGGTTTTTCCATTTTCTTTGAAGACATACAATCTGGCTTCCTCAGCACTAGGATATTTTGAAGATACTAGATTTTTTAAACAATTTTGATTTTTTTTTTTTTACAATAATATGAAGAAGATTCTACATTACCAGTTTTCCCACTTGATGCCTCAAGAAATTAAGTAACATACAACAAACCAGTCCCTTACCCTCCCCCAAAAATCCAGATGAACTTTCAAACCTGTGAGTACTTCGGTGACTACTACAGCAATAAAGCAAAAATGCAAATGTAGCATCAAGGGTGTAGGCAGAGTTTTAGTACCAGTATTTATTTCCCCAAAATATCAGACACCTAGGAAACTCAGGTTTATAGCTAACTGGAAGAAGAAAAAGATATATGAAAGAATTCATTTCAAAGGTAGTATGAATAATGCTCAATATCAGCTTTTATCCAACAGATTATCACAACAGATTATCAGTCTTTGGTAATCGCCATCAATTGAATTATCCTTTTCTGATATTCATACTACATATCATCTCCAGTAAAGCACTTGTGCCTAATCTAACCAGCTCTTGCTTTAAGATGCTAGCAATAAATAAGTATTTATAACTGGGTAAAAGACAACAAATTATATCACTTGTTAAGTCTTAATAACAGAGAGTTTCTCACAATGGCCCCCAACTAAAAAATAAAATGTACATGCCCAGTAACATAATAAAACTCAAAACAAGAACATTTCTCCACGGATTTATAACTTCCCCAACCCCATTGGGCTGGCATACTCTCTCTCACTACAGTTTTTTAAGTTTTGCTTTAAAAATTATGAAACTACATTTTTTTTTTTTTTTATGTTTAATAGACTTGGGGAGTTACAGTACTACTCAGGGCAAACATCAAGTCATCTGTGATTAATTTCCTGTCTTGTACATGTGTTTACGATTAAACCAGATTATCTATGGAAACTTAAAACTCAGAAATCTCTTTAATACTGAAATTGGCCATAAGCAAGAAAAAAAATCTAGATGTCATCATGCATGAAAGTACACCAAGCAATCTTATTCCTCTGAGCCAGCTGTCACTTTAGAAGCAGTAAGAGGCATCCAGGACATCCATTTACTTTCCCAAAAAATGCATTTTCGTGACTTGCTATTTTTCCCCCCATATGCAATGGAAAATGTGTCGTTTGCAGAGAACATGCAGAGCAAACACAAAACAGAAAGCAAGCGTAGCAATGAAGAACCCTTCTGAACAAGTTACATATTACTTCAGTAGCTAAAAATGTGTTGTAGCTATTTCTACAGACATTTTCAGTGTGAATAAAATACGAAACCGTACACAACTGTGATGCAAGAATGATGCTGAACATGCATTAAGTGATATTACAAAAACTACACAAAGCATAACAAGGCAACGATAAACCAGCACATATACCAAAATAGTTCTTAAAGCATGGCCCTCCCACCTGCCAACTTGACATCATTTTCACTTTTAAAGCAGTAATTCAATATATGACAATTATTTCATACATTTTCCTTCAAAACTCTGAACATTCAGTTTTTGAAATGTAGTAATTGGGTTCTTCACACACTAAGGAATAATCTTTATTTGTTATTACTTAGCACAGCTCTGGTTCTGAAAACCTCAGATGTGTTACAACGCTGGATGTTCTAGAAACACGATGTTCCACATTGGAACAAAACTGAAGATGAATTACTGTTTCATTAATAGAGTTTTCTTTCTGTGCCTTCTGGAAAAGGATTTTGATTTGAAGTTGATTAGAATTGGAGCTGCAGCTTACCTTTCACATGCTCTCTCCCTTAAAAGTGCAATATAACATACTGCTGCTATTGTATCAAAGAATGAAGAGTGTTAGCATTTTAAAGGACAGTATTTCCCATCTTTGTTATTGCAGTTCACATATTTTCTTCCAAGAAAAAGTACATGGGAATAGTCTTGCCCTGGAGAAATCATGAAGAACACTATTTTCCATATTTTATTGGCTGGCATGTAACCTTCTTGGCAACTGCAGAAAATGAACAGACAGATCAAGCTCACATATAATTTGGCTCAACATTTTAGTGTACAGGTTTTTTCTCCATTACTTCAAATACTTGCCCTCTTGGGCCAACTATCACTACGAATGTAAAACATAACCATGCCATTCAGACACCTAAAGCTCTCAACATATTTCTCACCTATATGTTCTAAGTTATGTATTTCTTAGAAGTACTGAGAAGTCATTCAAACATGTACATAAAACTACATTCTCTGTGTGGCACAGAGATGTCGATAGAGCACAAACTAATCTATGACCACAGTTATGAAGAGTCTTGCGCTATTGCCCACTCCTTGCTGTTCTTTCCTCCCACACTGAAACGAGCAAAACCAACAACTTTCATTGGGTCTCTTTTCCCCCCGCTCCCTGCACAAGCACAGAGGCACAGGGGTGGCACAAAGCGGGCAGGAAGCAGGACCAAGCAGCAAGGAGGGCAAAAGGCCATTTACAGCAATGCATGAATTATTATTTTAAATATGTGCATAAAGAATTCAAATTTTCCATTAGCATACAAATATTTAAAACAATTTGTAAGCAGCTTGAAAGACCACTTCCAGCTGGCAGTTGAAAGAGTGCATTCTACAGTACTGCGATAGCTGGTTAATGCAGGGTTTTTTCCTGCAACTCTACACTAGATAAAAATATTTAAAGCTTAGTAACAGCAGAATAAATCCTTTTACAGCAAATAATGAACAGTAACAGAGCTTTTAAAAAAAGAAACACATTAAAATGCCCAAAACACATCTGCAAAAAGAATTACAGTAAATCCTTGTAGTTTTTACATGGTTTTTACATCTTTTTAGACATACATTTCTTCTTCCAACTTGCTTAGGTACATGTGGTTATTTAAAGAGCAAAAACCTGTTTTGTGTTAGGCACCAGTTTTACAGAGGAGAGATGTTTTCTTTTGGTGTTTTTTTTTTTTTTTTCCTCTAAATATTCACTGAGAATAAATTAATTTCCCTTTCACATAACTAAAAAATTGATTACAGTGAAATTAGGGCAAGAGACCTACTGAAAATGCCTGGAATCCCATTCTGTAATTACTAATAAGATACCCGCTGTTTTATTTTCCTTTTCTGTTTTGCTGCTTTTCTGGCTCTGACACATGGGTTTAAGACTGGATTCTCACTGGTTTGAGGATTGGTTTTAACAATCTTAAAATCAGCTGTTTCATACTTACGACAACACGAGGTGTGTATGGTGTGTACAGCTGCTGTATTCAGCCACAAAACCCAAGTCCTACAGAACTATTTTATACCACCACCACAGAAGAAACGTATCCAACTGCAGTGACCCACCTTACAGCCCGTGCATATGAAAATTTTAAGGAATATCATTTCAGTTTTTCCTGATATTCTTTGGCCATCTACAAAACACTAAACTTCAAGTTTAAAAAATCCAAGATACTGCTGTAACTGGCATTTCCATCTTTTCCATTAAACATTAGTTTGTGCTTTTAAGGTATAACAAGCATTATTTTTGTGAATCTGCTACAGATATAAAATTATCCACTTTTCTCCCATTTTGATTATGTTACTTTATTCCCCCACCCCCATCTTTTTTTAATCCACATAAAGGAACTTTCACACTCATTATGGTTCAAGGCTCTATGCAATTTTTTTTTTTTACTGAGAAGTTGAAGGCAAGAACAGTGTCTTTATTCTCACTGCAATTCTTTCAAGTCAAGCACTTCATGTCCCGCATACAGTTCACATGTAAATTCAATCAAATTACACAGCTATGCTTTACTCTACAGAAGATAAGAAAGCACACTAGTAAAACTAGGAACAATAGAAACTCGAGACAAACAATTTACCAAAATAAATGGAAAGAATTTAGCAACACATGTATGTATAACAGTTAAGTTCCTTTTGAATCTCATACCTCTTCTTATCAGCATTTTGTCATCTGAGGGACTACATACAAATAAACTTTTACCCACACTTACAAAGATTTTTTTTTTCTTTTAATGTGATTTGGATATAAAATAATCATTATAAGAAAGCAGTTTTGCAAAACAGTTTTACCTCTAAGTATGTTATGCTTATCTCTGAACTGAAATTTTTCTGACTAGTTCCTTCAATTAGGAAAAAATGGTTGCTGTTGTAAACTGCTTTTTTGAAGAAACCCATCTCTTGCTGCTTTTAGAAGTCAGGCTGAGGTCATTAAATATAATAGAAATTTGGAGGTATTCATGTTATCTTCATAATACCTTAAGGAAGTTCAAGATGGAAAAGACCTATTAAATCTATCCCACTGAAAACAAACATATTGAGGGCTTGTTTCCACGCACTTAAAACCATTGAAAGTATTGTTTTCATGAAAATTTAATGTTCAATTTATCCGTTCCACAACTTACATTTTAGACACAGATAATTTTGTTAAAATTCAGTGTTTCATGGATTATTGTGAAAACAAACCTGAAATGCCTACAGCTACGATTTTAAAAAATATTTTATGGGGGAAACTCCAGAACTGTTAATAAAACAGATTTCTTCATAACAGCAAAACACCAAATTGGTGACACCATCTATACTAAGTATATTTTATGCTATACCCCAAAAGGCAACAAAAAGCCAATTCAGTGAAAAAAAAAAACCATACCTGACATTAGGTTTCTAATAATCCTTCTATAGTTATTAAGTTCTCACATGTCATTGAATGGGCTTTTAAGAAAACCACCACTTTGGGGTTAATAAAGTGCAATGTTTGCCAGTAAACCAGCACTGACTGGCCAATATTCTGAAGGAACAATGTCCAAACTCTGCATTTTCCATAGGACACACACACTTCCTTCTCACTACTCCAGAATCAGGGAAGTTTGGACTGGTATTCTCTCAAGCTGGAAGAGAGCTAAAAGACCAAGGAATGCATCAAATCCCAAGATGGTTCTGCACCTTAATGACAGCACAGGGCTCAAATTCATAAATCCGAGTTCCCAAAAAGACAAATAGCATTTGAAGTAGATGCACTCTCAAGTCCCCCAGTCTTGGCCCCAAGCACAAGCTAACAAGAGTTGCTGGGTGTAGACTCTGAAACACCACCTATGGATATGCACCACCTCAAGTCTCGGGAAAGGGACTGAGAATATATTCGTATTTGTGACCCAATGTAAACTGACCCTGTCAGTTGCTACCCAGCCTTCCCCACCCTGTTAATAGGCCAATTATAGTTTATCGTGACTTGTCTTCACCAAGAAGGGAAAAATTATGATCTACCTTTTTATAAAAGTATACAAAAAAATTAAGTTTCCACAACACGCTTAAGTAAAATGAGCTTCATGTCATCAGAGCACACTATTAATTTGCTGAACATGTTCCCTCAAAGCACCTTCTCCTTTCAAAAGGCCTAACGAGGTTTGGTTTTCACTTGAGAATCTTCTTTTACATTGGTTACCTCAGCTTTTTAAACCCAAGTTATCTCAAGGCAGATTGTGACCATTTAACAATTAGTACTTCATAGAAGTCGATGCATTTGTATTTAGTACCTTTCAAAAGAATTTGTAATTACAGATTATTCTATTTTTCAAGTTAAAAAAATCTGAAATCAGAAGTGGAAATTGGTATAATATTTTAAAATATGACAGTATAAATTAGATCAGAATGCTCTTCAAAGAATGCATACTGTAAAATCCTATTGGATTATGGTTAAAATTAAATTAACCTAATATTTTGTTCATACTGTCTTCTTGCCTTCTATTATAACCTTTTGTTCTAATAAGAATCTCCAGTTTATCATATTTTATCCATTTGGACATAAAGACATATGTGGACAATAAATCAACTTAAGGTCGGGGATTTTCTTTCTAGGTAATCCATAGTAAATTTTATTTTTCTTAGGAAATAGTTAAGTATATTTGAATCGCCACCAAGTTTTCTAAGATACCGATGTGCCTTATCCAATCAGCACATTGGAGAGGAACTACAAAGAAATAAGCTCACAATCAAAATTAATTTATTTTTTTCCAAGTGCCAGATAGCCCCCCTGCAAATGACTCAGGTGATAAATGTAAATGCAGTCAGACAAGCTGGATTCTGGTGTTTTGTTTTTGTGGGGTTTTTTCATTTATATGAAATAGTAACACTTTACTGTCTTTATTAAAGTAGTATCCCACAGGAAAATTTAGCACTTCAGACTGAAATTTCAGGAATAACATGAAAACTCAGTAAATAAACCTGAAAGTGCATTGTAGTTCTCAATCTCATATCTTTTCCATGCTTATTTGTTTTAGCACAACACATAGCAGAAAGAGCCAGGACTTAATTATGCTTTCTAGTCAAACAAACCAAAGACAGTTAAAAATTTAACTGTATGTGTACATGGAAAAAAATATAGACTCATCAGCCAGAGGAGGAACACTACAAATTAATCACTTCCAGCACACGGGCAGCACTTTCAAGCAAGACTGTATCTGCACACCATTTTTAGGAGCCAAATTGTGAGCCTTCCTTTTGTAAGAAAATTATGTGTCTATCATATATAGCTAGAGTCAGTTACTACCACATACAACAAACTGAAAATCACTGCCGTTACAGTTGAGCTATACACAACCAGATGGCCAGGCAGCCTTAAGAAAGCTTTTTTTAAGAACAGAATTTGGCAGCCTGTCATCAGCTACAACAGGAATTCTTCATTAAATCTTTCAAGTCTGCCCAAATTCAACATTTCAGTATTTATTTTGTAGGACTTAAAGGCTTGGTTCATGGATACTTAAAAAGAGAACAGATGATTTTTCTGCAACAAGGAAAGCTTACAAATGCACTGCTACCATGCAGCAGAGCCATCCAAGTCAGTTTTACAAGAAGGGTAGCTCACAACTGTAGCATGTAAATAACTAATATTAATTAAAATCTACAATAATTTTCATATACTGACATCTGCTTGCTAGCAAAAATCCAGTGCAACAAAGATGCACTCAAAAGAGCATGAGGCTGGCAAGGAAAGAACGCTTTTTGCAGATTTGGCATGTTTAATGAACTTCTGAAACGCATCAGATACTATAATGATGAGAGTATATATATCTAAAGGCCTGAATGACACAGCCTTTTCCTTTGAAAAACTGAACAAACTTCTTGAATTTTGTTCAAGTTATATTTGAAACACATTCCCCTTACAGGTTTACAGTTTAGAATTACCAACTCACACCAGTACTTTTTCAATCCCCACAAAAACCATTACATACAAGGGCAGAAAATATAAGACAAAAAATAATCTAATGTTTAGACACTTTACTAGACACCAATATAAACTACATTTTTCAACTAAATACACTAGTTTACACCTACCACAAAACCAGCTATTTTCCCAGGTGTTGAGCTTTAGGAATAGAGGGCTAAGTAAAGCCAGTTGCAAGGGTTTTTTGTGAAGAACGAGTGCTGTAACGTGATACAGGTATGAGTAGGGGAAAGAGTAATTCAGACTTTAAAGCTAACTCACTCCTGTATTATAAACTATAAAGCAGGGCATCTATCTCAATGCAAACAAAAAAGGGCAATGTTAAAGACAGTCTAGAAGAAAATGCTTAATAGTTACAGGCGTCACATGGTAACTCATTAATTGCATGAAAAACAATCTCTATCTTAAGCCATATAACACTGGCAAATGAAATAAGGGTACTTCCAAAATGCCAGCAATGCTGCAATTTTCCTCTTACCCATTTGCTCAAAATTCATCACTGCTATATTAAGAAGTACACGTACATGCTTTCGCCGCTGCCTGCATCCAATGCTTTGAGCGATGTACACACACTTTTGATATAAGCAGGGCACCATATTATCTCAAATCAGTTTCACTATTCATGTAGATCAATTTCAGCAATTTCTATTTCTGAAAATGTGAGTTGAACTGAAAAACAGAATGCTAATGTTTTATACCTACTTTGCACAGGAAAAAACAATACTAACCAAAACCATTCCTACTTTCTTGCCATTGCAGGAATAGAACCAATAGGTCTTTTCCATCATCTTCCATGACTGACAAGATCTGAATCATAGTAAGCTTTTTACTAGCTTTATCATCAGCTTTATCTTAAGACTCAATCAGCAAATCCAGCCTGAGTTGTGTTGGATGGAAATGGGTGTTTTTCAAATTCATCATTTTGTTAAACATTTATCAAGAATACTTATGCAATCCTTCTAAATGCATATTACTCTACCATAAATGACTAATTATTTTAACTGCAAAACATGTACTTGCCTCCTAATTAAACAGTTAATAATTGGTAACAGACTTCTTTCTATTCAAACCAGCCGTTAGGGGAAACGTATACTTATAATGATGCATTACAGAGCGGAAGGCTTTAAACCAGCTTGCACAAATGTCTCTTTCCTTGCAATAGGAAGACGTTTTAATGATCAGCAGAACACACAGATGACACAACAATTTTCTTCTGTAGAAGTATGGTTTAGGTAAATTCATTCATACTGTTATGAATAAAGCATACATACAGATTCCTTTCCAAAGTTTTTTTCCCCAAGTTACATTTTCCAATAATTTGATTAACGGCTATACTCTGTTGATAAGCCTATTGTAACTAAGTTTGCAAAGGGAGACTGAGATGCAATATCCATGAGAACGCTTTGTATAAAATGTGATGACCCTTAAAAGTTGAAACAAACGAACCCAGATATATTATAAATTGTTCATAGTACGTACTGCAACATGCAGTAAACAGAATCACTATTAAGAATGGAACTTTCTTGACACACAGAACTACATAAGAATGAAAATTATGCCACTTATAATTAAGCATAAAATTATTCTCACCCAGTATTAGTAATAACATTCCCAAGATCCTTTCAAGTGATTTTTATATTTTATTGTAATTGCTTAACTGCATGTTTTACAGCATAGTCACACATTGTATTTTGCCAGTCACAAACACATTGCCTTACATAATGATCCGCATCATTTTTTCTCTATACTACAAAGCCTATGACTGAATACAAAAAAAGTTTTACAAAAGAAACTGTTTTAGAGACTACAATAACAATAAAACCGTTTCCAGATAACAGCTAAAATTATAAAGGCATATCACTGTATAGTTTTACTGGAATTTCTAAACAGTAAGGAATGAAATAAGTTTTAGTATCTGCGACGCTTGTTAGGTCCTTCAAAGTTGCCCCCTGGGTTTCCTCTACCAAAGCCACCAGGTCCACCACTCACGGCACCTACACCACTCATTGGTGGCTGAGGAGTTTCAGAGCCCGTTCTACTAACCAGAGGTGAACCCATCTGTGATGGACCTCCTTGAGGGAATCTCTCATTATGCTAATACAAGTCCATTTGGAACATGCCAAATGTGAGTTACAACAAAAACCACAAGTGATGTTGTCATGAAGTTCAGCAGATAGTCCAGCAGAATCAGGATCACGCATAGAGGGAAGAAAGGAGCAATTCAATTAGTTATTATGGAAAAAAAGCTGGAAATCAAAGAGTGCTAATGTTACGCTCCAACTTTTTAAAGCAAATTCAAAATTAAAACTTTAGTATTAAGACCAACTCTGGTGCGGAATGTAACTTCATCCTTTCAAGCACATCTGAAGTGATACATATTCTCTATGTAACAGAAGAGACAGCAAACAATTTTATACCTATTCTGCCTTACATACCAACTACAATGCTTCTCCCTTAATAAATTAGACAAACATTATCAAACTAGGAAAAAAATAATCATCTTTTGTATTTCTAGAGACTGCAGGTTTATTCTTTTAATAGCAGTATAACCTGAAGACTTATATATCCACAGTTCTCCGGATATTTGAGTCCATACTACCTGGAGTCAGCCTTTTGTATGGCACTGGGAATCTTTAAGTTAAGACTTTCAAAATCCAGTCCAAATAAACTGACACAGCTAGTGGCAAAACGCTTCACTGCACTATGCTTCGTTTAAAAACAACTTGATATATATCTAAAGCTTAATTTGAATGACCAATATGAAAGTCCAGTTAATGTTTCAAATTTATTTTCCTCAGTTCTGAGCCTAATATTAATAAAGGTGTATGTACTTACACTAATTTATTTAGCTATAGCAATTAAGACCTAAAACAGAAAACATGCATCTGAGCACTTAGAATTCACTATTTACGCAAGTGTTTAAAAATAGAACCCCACATGATGAAATTTAAAATATGAACTCAACATAACATAAACCATTAAAAGCATAGATAGACGGTACAGTCAGATCTTGAAATAACACATCATTCACCTGTTGAGGACAGTTATGCTTTCAGAAGAAACTCCTTCTGTACAAAGACGTATATTAACCACCCATGGTACTCAGGGTTCAACAAGAGCATTCAAGACTAGTGCTTTATTTATACGTCCAAATCAGAGAAGAATTCTTCTGAAAGTCTAACTTCGGTAAGAGCAGTAGAGCTCAATAGTTCTAAAGTCTGTTAATTCATGTATCTATGATTTTTAAAAAGCATTATATTTATATAAATAAAAATATCTGCAACTTGGATCATGACTGTATATATGTGCGTTCTTTAGAATTTGACATTGAATAAGAAAAGTTACTTCAAGACCTGTATAAAGATCTACTAGTGCCCCAAAATACCTTAAAATCTGCAGCAGTGGTTCAAAATTATTAAAAAATTATATTTAACTCATGCCACATTGTTAGCAATGGATATGAATTTCAACAAACAGCACATATTCCTGATATATTTTACCATTTGATTTTTGGACAAAAAGTCAAGTCCTCTTTCCAGCAAGGACCCCCCTCTCTCCAGCTAACCAGAAAACTGCAGTAATTAACTATCTACAATAAAGTAGATGGGGCATGTATCTACAATAAAGTAGTATGGGGTGAAAAAAGCTATTTTACAAATGTTCAATGATAATCTCTTTCAAAAGACCACAGTGGAACAGAAATAGGATTGCTCCAACTTTCCCCTTAAAGATTTCAGAAAAACATCCAATTTAAAAAATAAAAATAGTATTTCCAGTCTATAAAGCATATTCTTCATTTCCCTCAGAGTGAAACTCTTACAGTGGATTAGTAGACAGCCCTCAAAGTAACTTTAAAGTGTCTTTCCAACAACAGGAAAAATACTAAAAATTCTGTAGGGACTTGTCCTCCAAGTTAAGTCCTTTGAAAGTGCAAAATGGGGGCAAAAAAGGAAAATAAAAAGTGTCTGATTTGTCCTTTGGTAGCGTGCAGAAGAACATGGAATTAGAAAAATTTAAAAAAATACACAAACGTGCGCTTTGAAATCTCATTCTACTTTTCCATGCCTGGAATGACTTGGTAGAAAAACAACAGTTTGAGATAAATAACCATGATTTACAATATCACATTCTTTTCATTACACCTCTTTTTCAGTGCCCATGTAATCATGAAAGAAGGTTCCAGAGGTGACCAGAGGTAACACAATGCAGTATAGCAAAAGCAGCTCTGAAAACAACATATTGTTAAAAGCATCCCCCTACTCTGTGAGAGATGGTACAGCTGATAAAATGAGCTGACTCCTATGACGTGAAGTGAAATCCTCTCCTTTAACTGGTAAAGACCAGACTCATTATGTATTTTGTGCTCAATCAAAATCTCACTTTCCTCTACGCAGTAAGAAAGGATTTTGTCCACACGTCATCACAGAGATTGCTCAGTCGCAAATGAATACCGTTGAGAAGGCACATATAAAAAAAATACTACTATAAAATGCTTCTGTGTTCCAACAAAACTATAATGGAATCACTGGTTATAGTATAGACTCCGTTATAACACACCACTACTACATCTCAAATATCCATTTAATACTGAAAAATATTTAAAAATCAGGTTAAAAATTATATAGTTGTTTCTCTACATAAGGCATTACAGCTAGGAAAAGTAACTGGCTAGGAGAATAGAGCAAAAATAACTAGTGCTCTAACTGCATTCCAATGGCATATCTGCTGTTAAAAAATTCCAGGTGTACACAAGACATTCTCTACCACCCTTGGCAACTGGGCAATACTATTCTTCCTGTATTGATATGACAGTTATCCCTATCAGCTGTTGGCATACTTATTTTCCAAGTGGAATAATTACTGTCATTATCTTATGCTTTCAACAGTGTTAGAAAAGAAATACAAGAAACACTAAAGTTGTTTTAAAAAAATTAAATAGTTTACACAAAGATATCTTCACACTACATACCTTCCAACATTGAACTGTTATCAAAAACCTCAACAAGCCAATATATAGAATTTAGTTTCACAGAAGAAAAAACAAAAAAATGCCGAAATTTACAGATTGCTCTGGTATGATGATCCTTCTTCATTTTACAGACGTGATTTCCGTCTCTCAGGAAGTTTTTCAAGACAGATCATACACGCATACTTTGCCACAAGTGCTATATATTCTAACATCAATGTAAAGCCTGCTAACTTATCAAAGAAGTCACCCTGTTACTAAGGGAAGCAGGATTTTCATAGTAATATCAGATAAAGATTTCTCTTCTGTCTCATAAAACTTGTTCACGCAAACAGTTTATCAATTACTTTATAACAGATTCAAAACATGTAACACGTTCTTCCTCAGTGTGAAAATATCTTTGGTAACAGAAATGGGCTGTGAGACATGACAGCTATTCAAAGTAATTAAATTTGTGATACGTTACCACCGTTCCATTATCTGGCATCATTGGTGTTCCCATATTTGCAGCTCCTTCTGGTCCCATGGAAGGACCAGGACCCATTGCAGGGCCAGGTAAAGTTCCTCTGTTGTTCATATTCATACCCATCATTGGAGGAGGGCCTTGGTTACCAGCAGGTGCTGGGCTAAACGCATCTATGCAAAACAATCTACACTTAGAGCTGTCCTATCTGAATTTTACAAGAACAAACAAACAAATTACAATATTTAAAAAGCCAAATGTACAAGTTTCCAATACTTGAAATAAAAAAAATAATTCTTTGAGACTGTACATTTATCTCAATCATCTGCTTTTAAACAGATTTTCATTAATCCCTGTTATTTTGCATTATGTAATCTGCCTCATGTATTTGAAAATCCTGAACTTTACAGCTAAATATAGCTGTACAGCTTGTGTGCAGGAACTGAAATGTTCATATAGCACATATATATATATGCAGTATACACACCACAAACTTGCAAAAAATCTCAAGTGTCTTTGCAGTAATTGGCAGCTATAAAGGAACGGGGCTTTTCAGGGATCATAACATAAAAATATACATTTGCAACAACTATTCTACCAGTATTATGCTAACTGGAGACTAATATACTGTAATCATGTAACATCTAAAAGCAATACCAAAGATGGCACCCAACTTCACAACAAATTAGTTGTAATATGGCATAAATAAATCTTGCATTGAGATGTAATTTATTACAATAGAAGTACCAGAATACTAAGAGAAGTTCTGTTAGAACTGAAAGTCACAGAACAGTCTCCTCCAAAATTCTGATTCACAGCAGGAGGTAGAAGACAAGCTTAGAAACTTCTTTTCAGGAGATCATTTAGCTATAATATTGCACTAGGAAACACCATGCTGCCAGTACCCACTAACACACTCAAAAGGTAAGTAAAATTGCCTTCATCACATTTTCTCATGTTGTTATAAGAAAGGAAAAAGTCTGATTATATATACCATTCACAACTGTTATCATGAAATATCATGAAGGCTGGTGCTGATGCAGTCCCCGTCTTTCCTCCCGCAACAATAACCCACTCTTTTCAGCCAAAAGCATGCATCCAAAATTCAATAATGGAGGAAGACATGCCTTTGGAATATAATCTATGTTTTCAGTCTTGACAACATACAGGAGGATCAGGAAAACTAATAAACTTGTTATTTTTATTTCAAAAATTAATCTTGCCTCCCATCACAACTGTAACTTCTCTCGTAATGAATATATAAATGTACATCAATTGTAAGCAGGCCATTTAGCACAGATACAGTACTGCGACTATCTGCAGCCATGCAAAATTACATCTTTATTACCTGCCCTGAGTACACATATCACAGCAGTCGCTGAAACCACTGTATCCAAGATACTGCTACTAAAACTGCAGACCTGGGCTTGTTCATATACATTATGCCAACTGCAAGCTGCCTAGCTAAAACAATCCGTACAACACAGCAGCACACATAAAGCACTAACCAAGTTTATTAGAAGCAATAGAGAAAAATCCTCTAATTTTGAGAAGCAGAACTCATTTGAGCTTAGTAATGAGAAACTCCCAAGACCTCTCCCTATGACACTAAGCCAAAACAAAGGTATGCCCAAGTTGGATGCTTCTTATCTATCCACAGGCATGATCAATTCATGGAGCAGGTAGAAGACTGTGCTACAATTCAAGCAAATGACAGTTGAATATGCCCTAAAATTGTTCTTTAGGGTCATCCATTCAGTGACCAAATACAGAAGGAAGAAACAGAAGGCTAAACTGCCAAATTAAGGAGAAACCTTTATTTTAAGAGGCAAGAAGTACTCTGCAGGGCTACCACGGTGGCAGTTCTGAGTGCAGTCAATGCTCAATTACCTGTTATTGGCTTGCTTACCAGCCTAATTAAAATTAACCAGCTGGCTTCACACAGCCAGCAGTCCCCTACCCTTCAACAGAAGTTCTTATCCTCCACGCACCCAAATTGTGGCCTGGGTGACAAATAGTGACCTAGACTATCAAACCTCTGTATTATTCAGCAAGTTGCAGACAGAGTCGGCTCTGCCAGGAGGACAAAGAGGGAGTGTAATGCAAGGAGAGAGCGGAGCCCTGTGCCAACGAGGTATTGTCAATAATCTTCATTAACACAGAGCAAATTCCCCCCAAACTACATCCATACTGAAAAGGCTAACAGCTGCACTTAGCATTACAGATTCAGTTCAGTGCTATGATGAGGCATATAGATTCTCTTAGTACTTGTTCACTGCAGAAAACAATGTAAAAATGAGTGGTCCTGCACAAATCAGCCCAACACTAACTAAAAATCTGTCTCAGAGGTATCTTGATTTCTGATAATGCGATCGTGCAGATACTTCCATTACTGAAGATACTCCAGCTCCCCACTGTCCCAACGTGATAAAAAGTCACAAAGGGCAGAGGTAAAGACCAGTTAAAAATAAAGTTACAATTCCAAGAGAAATTTTGACAGACAATGCTAAGACCAACAATTAAAGGTCTACTATTTAAAGGTCTAAGTCAGGTTTTTTTTGTTGCAGTGGTGGGGTTCTTAATGGGCTGAAGAGAACAACAGAAAAAATATCTCCAGTGAGATAAAATCCAGACAGTGTAGAAACAAACACTATCTTTACCTTTCTTGCTATGGATATTTTCCCCTTTTTAAAATAATAGTTCAATGTTACTGTAAGTCCTTTTGGAACTACACATTTATTTCTATTTTATTTCTTTTAAAATCGAGTCATAGCACAAAGCTTACAAAGCAAGCCTATTAGGAACCTCACTGTGAAGTATTAAAACCTGAGGTCTGTTAAGAGATTGCTATAAATACACATTTAAAATCTGTACGTAAAAAAAGTATCTTGTGGAACTAGACAACTGGCACAGTATTAATATTTACAAGGTCTCCTAATTAAATGAAATTTTCAAGCAGACTGCAATAATATGCAAAAAGTACAACTATAAAATCAACAAATATGACAACTCAAACTTCAGCTTATTATTTGTAGGTAACCTCACAGTGTCTTCCTTAGAATTATTTTTACAGCTCTTCATCTTGACAGAAAGAAAAAGCCTATTTCTATTTTGCAGCTATAAATGCATGTCAATTAGTAAGTGCAAGGAAATGATGAATAACCTATTTTAAAATCTGGACTGAGCAGATTCTGTATTCTATAAATTCACATTACTCAAAAGGTCAAACAACAATATTTACCAAGTTTCGTATGTACTTTCACATTTAAAATACACAAAAATAATTTTAACTTTTCTTTAAATTATCATCTTAGTTTATTTTAAATTATCATCAGGAAGGTTTCAAGAAACATATTGACAGTTAATAAAGTTTAGTAAGATTGGGGTTTTTTTAAATAAATATTTTAAGCTTTAGTCTTGTTTAAAAGCAGATATTCTCAATAAGTAAGATTCCAAACTCTTTCAGTCTACATATACGTAGCAAGCTCAAATTATTAAGAATGTACTTTTTCTAGTCTTCACGGTAACCGTTTTTAGCAGTCACAAAAGTGAACTGTGAATATTTGCAAAAACCAACTTGCAATAAATGAGTAGAACATCAACAACATCATTCATTGATCTTTTATCAAGTACATCAACAAGGGCTCACCAATTTTAAGCTCTACATAGTTTCACTGTGTGCAATTACAGTCCCAACTTCTCTGAACAGATGGTCCCTCCAAGAGAATGCCAAATACTTTCTGAACAGAAAACTCCTCTTTTGCATCAGGTAATTTCTAGAGCATCACCTTTCCCTGCCTTTTTGTTTCTCCTAACTTGCCCATCGTATTTTTCTCCCACAGGTGGCCAAAAAAATAAATAAAAAATACACCTTGGGGAAAAACACAGCTGTTTGGAAGCAAAATACGTGAGGTTTTTTATTTCCTAATACTGTTTACTCCTTTTTACCGGTAGTTGTCACTGATTAAGTGCTTGAGTATCATGTACAGTCCCAAAGAAAAAGAAATTTTACATTACAGAAGCCTTTTTCCTTCAGATCCCTACCTCCCATGTTTATTGCTCCACGAGGACCCATATCACCCATTCTCAATTCCTGTTCTCTCTGAAAGTAAACATAGTTTTCATGGTCAACCTATCATTCTTAGAACTTAAAGCATTCCCATTTACTCCAAGAAAATAAAAAATTTAAAGTTTCTGTAGTTTCCATTGATTAGAAAAAAGTACAAGGAATAAAATTAACTATACTCCACTGTTTTCAGGAAATCAAATGGACTAAGTTCAGTATAGCATGCTGTACATTTTTGCATAATACTAAAGGTTAAGAATATTTAACAAGTTTAATTTATCAGATGCAGCAGTCTAAATGTCTCAAACAGTTATCAACTGCAAATGAACCCATCTTCACGCAGTGTTTTTCATTAAGTATATTTACATTTAAACTGTAAATAAAGAGGTCTTATTACAGCATTGCCTGAAGGCCGTGGTTCAGTAATACAGTCACTCTGGCTTCATGACTTAAAACTGCTCATGTTGATTGGAAACCCAGCTCTGATGTGTTACACTGTGGTATCTAAACTCAGTTTGCCAGTTCATCTTTGCTAAAATAGTTCTGACTTAACTTAGTGGTAGTACATTTTTTTGATTAATCATGCTACGTTTTGATCTGTTTGATAAATCAGAGTATGTTAGTGCAGATACTGACCACCCTTTTGAAACCATTATAAATATGCAGTATCGACACAATTTATACTAAATAGAGACATAACATGCCAAATTGGTCCAGATTCAATTGATGCTCAGTCATCCAACAGCAAAAGTTCCGATGTTACTGATCATGAACCACGGCCTGCTGTGAAGCAATACCTAAAAGATAGTAGCCAGAGTGGCAAAAATCATCACAACAAAAATACACCCATCACAGCTAATTACAAGGGATTTTAGTATTACTGTTTACATCAAAAGGATGAAATAGAAACAAATTCACAGTTCAAAATGAAAACTAATGAATCCTACACCAAAAATTTTTTCCTCATGAATTTTCTGAAAGAATGTTAACGTATACTCCACTCTTGAGTGAACATACATGTGCATATGAAAAACAATTACCTGGTTCTGAAAATCATTCCACTTAATGATTTAAGAGTTTAAGTTCAGATGCACTTTGAAAACAATTCCCCATACTAGCCAACTGAATCAAGTCTTGCTAAAAGCAACCTTTAAATGCAAATATTACTTAAATCAAAATACACTCAATAGTATTTTTATGGTTTCACAAAACTACTTTTCATTTAAACATGTTTGGGATGCCAAACAAGAGTCTTCTGTCTTCACACACTCAAAAGCAGCAGACACCAATGTTTGACAGAACAGAGTCAACGGTTTTGTAAAAATATTCTGGTATAGGAAACTGTCATTTGTCAGGACAAAAGGCTCTGAGGTCAATAAGGTCAATAACTATGTTTCTAGTAACTCATATTAACCTCGAAAATGTACTTAACATAAGAAGATTATATATTATTTGCAGAATATGGCTTAGTGTGGAGAGGAAAAGTACAGCCTCATAGCTAAAAGGCAGGTTTTAAGGTCCAGCTACAAAAGGACATTAATGAACTCTAAGAAGGACTTTTTCTTCTGATCCTAGAACCCACATTGAAACTCTGTAACAGAAGATGCAACAGCCTTGTCAGACCTTTCACAGTAATATCAACTGACATTTCAGGTAAAATCAGCAGCCCTATTCAGATCAGTTATATCCACAAATTGATACCAATGAGTTAGTCACAAAATCAGCATACAGCCTTCTCGCTGTTAGTCTGTTTTTAAATCTCAGCCCTGACATGAGGAAGCAGAAGGAAAAGGGGTATGTTATCCCCAGTGTCAATCCCTAACCCTACCAGTCTACGTCCATCAGACTGTGCGAGCACACGTGCATGCGTATGTGCACATGTGAGAACAGGACAGGCCACAAACAGCTGTGAGATACTCTCTAGCTACAAGGGAAAGTACCAGATTTTTAGTTACTGCACATAACTTTCGTGATGCATCGCAGGTTCAACTGCAAGTTAGGGGGTTGGTTGTTTCTTTTTTTTTAATATGAAACGTGCCACAAGGCAGGGCCAAGTACAATGCCAGCTAGCTACGGATGGTAAATACAGAGCTATAAAACCAATCCTAGTTACAAGTACTTAACTCATTTTCTTTGCAAAGGACAGAAGCATTGGCAAGCTATAATATACACTTTCTTTAAAAAGCACATAATGCTTCCTCCTAGCAATAAACAATTTTTTTTTCTCAGTTTGAAATGCTACCAGTCTTCAGTTACAGTAAGTACAAGAGGAGCAGAACCTGTAATTTTTACTCCTTTGTCTTCAACCTTTGTCATAAAAAGCATGAAGTAACTATCTGACATTTTGTAGCCCTAACTTTGGTGTTGAATTATTACCATATAAAAACCATTTCAGCTATAAACTCAAGATCCATAAATGTACCTTATGATTGTTACTGGCTGTAACGTGCCTACAAGAATTATTATTATTCTTCCTACTGTTGCATGTTCACAACTTAGCATGTTCTTTTGAACTTTCAGCACAAGAAAATTCTTCTATACTGTTAACAAAGAACAGGCAGATTCAAGATAAACTCCCTGTCCGAGAAAACACTCAATTTCAAATGTTAACGTATGTCAGCATACATCATTAATGCAACAAAATACTTGATATAGTACTTAGATAATTTGCCAAAACCTGTATTTGCAGGAGTCCAGATGATAACAAAAATTCAGTCCTATCCCATACAAATCATGCCCTAGACAGCCATTTTCTAGGTAAGCATAAACAACTTATTGCAGGTAAATTAGGTCAATTGTTCCATGAGTTTTGCCCAAAATACAACAAAGAAAGGAATACCAACAGTCAGATGAGCAGAACCAGTGCTGGTTGATATTCCAGCCCACCTGAGAGCTTCATGCTTGGATACTCAAACCCTTTGCAGAACAAAACGATAGCATTATCTTCTCAGAGCTTCTTTTCCTCACTATGTGACTGCCCATTCTTCTGTTGAGTAGCAGCCTGCTTCAGCCCCTTCCCTGAAGCCACCCATAACAGGGAGTTAAAAATGAGCAGCAAGAGAGTAGGGCTAAACTTTTACTAGAGAAATACGTAGGAAGGTGATTTAGAACCTCTGAAGTCACCCGGTACCTGGGAAAATAACTTAAGCTGGAAGAGAACAAGAAAACTGTATGATATGCAATTATGGGGGGGAAAGAAAGCCACAGGACAAAGAATGTGCAGTAAAGTGTAATTTAAGCTTTGGAAATACTAAAAAAATAAAATAAACATGATCAAGAAAAAAAGAGAAGCAGACAAAGAATAATATCCTATTGTAAGAGAATAATTGTTTACAAAACTTAAAAGAAAACTTTCAAATTACTTCTGTTGCAGGAATCTTGTAAAGTACTGCAGAACTCACTAATGCAAACAACCCTCAAAACACTCAGATTCATCCAAGTAATTTGCTTGGAGAAAATCTGCTATGATGGCAACTATAGCATTGCATTTCCTAATTATTTTAAGGTACAAGCATTAAAAATGACATTTCCTCACAATTCCAACTAATTTGAAAGTCAATTGTAAAAAGCAGATTTACACAAAAATACTGAATACACCTACTTTTCCAATTACACATATATCGGACATTTAACACAGTAAGGATTCTCCTGTTTTTACAAGTATTAGAAACAAGATTTCTTGAGCACTTCAGGTATACCGTGCATAACATCCTTATAGCTCAATCACCATTGATGTCAGTAGTCTAAGTACAGACAACTGCCAAGATGATTCTTCTGTTTTTCTAAATATATTGGTCTATTTTTAAATTTACTCTAATAAAACCATGCAAGCAATTGTTTAGAAAAGACACCTAGGAATTGATACAGGAGAATGTAGCAGATGCAATTCCCTTCTCATACTGAAAATAAAATACAAGTAGCTATAAAACTGGTGAAGTATTTTTTTTAACTGACAAACTAACACCACTTTTTTTTTTCTGTAGAAGCAGCCTTGCAATTCCAGCAGCCTGAAGAAAACTGAAAATCTTGTCTCCAAATTAAGCAATATTCATGGTAATGAAACTGTCAAAAAATTATGATATGGAATATTTTAAAACAGCAAAAAGCAAGATATCCACAGAAATAAACTATGACAGTTTTCTTGAAGTGTTTGTGGCCAGGTGATATACTTCCCAATTCATACAGGACTACTCACTCACCTTTCAGCTAAAGAATGGTGATCAAAATAATTCTAAGACACACTATAAAAAACCCCAAAAAAACACCACCACTTACCCCATAAATTTAAAACATGCACATTAAAATCAGTAACTTAATTAGCACTTTATCTAGGTTCTATGTGTAGAGTAAAATGTAATTCATGGTGCTGCTGATTCTCAACTGCTTTCATTAACATGGAGACTGAATTCCCTTCTCTAGCAGAATTCCTATTTGTCAAAACAGGTATGATATTTCTGTACCTGTTACTAGAATTCATTACTTCTAGAAGGGTTTATTTCATTAAGTTCTTTCTAGAAAAGAAAAAATATTTCCAAAGGCCTCTGCAGAAAGCATAAGACCCTTAAACCTTACATAACATTGTAATTTACTGAAAGATGCCCACGTTATAAAGACATAAATCATAGAAGTGGCTAAAACTGCTAGCTTGACACTCAAAACCTGATTTGGGGAATATTTTTGTTTGTGCATTGTCTTTTTCTATTTTGTGAAACAGAATATTCTACTTCACTCCAATGACTACCTCACTGGAAGTTAAGCTGCCAGCAAGGAGCTAAAGTAATAAAAGCCTTCTCTTCCAACCACCCCTTTGCCTCTTTAGTTTATTCATCAATTAAGATCTATAGGTACAATTCAAAAGCGACAATATTCCAAAATAGCTCATTTATTCCATCACTGCAGTAACAGTAAGCAATTTCAAAAGAGAAATACTGATCTTCTTTCCAAATCCAAGATTTCTGTGTGCTCTTGAGCAGTCCAACCTAAATCTGGAGCTAATCCCTCCTCTGAGCTGTACGTCATAACATGATGATTCCACAGATTTCAGAAAGCTATAATTAATTCCACCTCTAAGAAAGCAAACTTGTGACATCCTGTACAAGATGAGTATATACTTACACAATCAAAAAGTAATCCTGGATTTTTATATTTTTTTTTAATAAATGTGGACCAAACACCACCATTGAAAGAGGAAAGTAACATCATTTTTCGCAACACAAAAAATTCCCAAAACACTCCTGCTACTCATCAGCTGCTTCACACTGGGCTTGCTCCAGCCTGGAAATATGTTTTAGCTACTACTTCTAAATTAGCAAAGGGAAAACCAAAAGATCTTGTAGAAAAATACCGATGCAAGAAGGCAAGTTAAGAGCTAGTTGAAGTTATTTCAAGAAAAAGTCAACTGAAAATGCTTAATACCTTAGAGTGAAACCTATCTGCAGTAAAACGTCACTCTCAGGAAACTGTTAAAATACTGCCAAAAAATGAATTTTTTTTCCAAAAATTTTTTGGGGGTAGAAAGTGAACTAGATTAGGACACAGTCCAAAATACTTGCAACTGTTATATAACAGAGACATTTTCTCACTCCTATGTCTCGAGAAGCAAGAAAGTGTGCTCTCAACTACAGGAATAAAGCAAATGAACTAGAAAAGACAAACAAAATTCAATATTATGTGGGAAAAAAAGGGGGGGGAATAATCTTTACTGGTTTTCATCTCAGAACAAGTGAACAGAAGAATACTTACTGTCTGAGCCAGAAAAGGTGTAAGTATAAACCTTCATGAATAGAAGGTTTATATACACCAGTCACTGGTTTGCATGCAGAAATAGTCACACCCCCTCAATATTAAAAACTGGCCATCACTACTACAGAAGTTGTCTACATACAGATTTTTCCAAATGTTTTTAGCCAGCAACCTTGGACAGTAAACCTGACGACTGCAATATTTTACAGAAAATATCCCAAAGTCAGCAATTTGAACAAAAGCATGAATAAATGTTTCTATAAAAAAAGGTTAGGTGATTTTTAAGACCTTTATCACACAAGCTACTGTAATTTTGTTTTCTGCAGAATTCACACTTTCAGAATGCTGTGTTATAGGCCAAAAAGTCAAATGACAACCTAACTTGTTAATGAAAAAGAACAGTCTAAAATAAGCCACGATTTACAGTAGAACCTACTCTAGTGATTATAGAACTTTTATTATCTTGTCTTTAATTTACCTGCTGCTTCTCTGAATTTTAACACTGCATTAATATATCATTATTTCCAAGGTATTTTTTCACCTCTCCCACTTCCATTTGTTACAATGCAGTAAAATATTGTATATACATCTATAGAATAAAACTGACTAAAAAAGGTTCCTCATTTTCTCACAACCTGTGGAAAACATCATTCATCAGACAAAAAATTAACCTATGCAGAAGGCAAAAATCTGGCCTCAAATAAGTTGCATATAAACAGTAGCTAATATTCAAATATTTTAATCCCATGCTACTGTTAAATCATTTTTATGTCATCTGTTCAGGTAATGGAAAATCCTACCGTTTCCCTTCACTGTCTATGGCTATACAGATGAAGCACTCTGTAGGGGTACAACTGCAAAGACAGATTTATTTTCTTTCCCCAATTCCATCCCTGTTGACCACTTGAGAGCAAACAGGAACCGAGGTATTCTGTCAAAATTTCCCCTTGATCTAACTAACACTAACAAGGAAGATAAAATTCTTCTTCTCAAATATTTTGAGGTAAAATTCAGAAATAATGTCACAAGACAAAGGTGCTCAGAAAAAGTAACCACTTCAACAGATCTTGAAATCCATTAAGAAATAAAGGAAGATATCTATATATTAACTCTCTTAATAGCAACTTCCTCATTACAACATTCTGTCAATTAATTTGGTTTCACGAGTTATTAAAAACATAAATTGAATGTAGTTCAACAGCTGAACATAATGCAAACATTTTTTCATACTTAATCATTTTAAGGCACTTAGCTGTTTACTTACCTGCAAAACTACTTTCTGAAAGCAGTATCTTGCTGTATCACCAAGTTCATAATAAGTACATGTAATATAATTAAATTACATTCACAACATAATCAGATCTTCAGAGGCATATTAAAGAATTTTATGCAGCAGTTTAGAATTATTCTTCTTTTATTTTAGCTAAAGAAATGGCATAAGATTAGGTAAGTATTAAAACAGACATCCATGGGAGCATGGAGGATACCTTACTTTCACAGAACAAGTTGCAAATTATTTAATTTAAGAGTCACTCCACAATTCACCCTGGTGGATGTGGAGCTGAAGGGCTGTTTAACTGTTAACGAAGTCTGGGCTTAACTGCACCACCGTGCAGAAATACACTAAGTATTTAACTGAAAACTGGGTGCTATAAAGCAACGCTGCATTTTAGATTTTCCAAATGTTACGTTTTCCTTGCACAGGAAACAAATCTAGGCAAATATTAAAACCAAGTGAACACTGGACTGATTCAAAACAACAATTTTCCCCAACTGCAAGATCAAGGATGCAATGAAGTAAGAGTCAACAATGCTTACTTAGAAGAAAAATCAACCAGCCACGAATGTCCTTTGTTATGAAGTATTTACGTAAAAATCTAACTACTTAACTGTAACGTTGAATATAACATTACAAAATCATAACACTTTAAAAGCAGCACTAGCTGTAGCCACAGTACACTAAATATGACTCTTTGCCAGAGTTTAGTATTAACAATTTTTCCTCACCAAGCAGATATTATACATGCTGACTAAATTGTAACAAAGAAAAAAAAAGAGTCCAACTGAAGTTGCTATTTCATAACTGATCAGGAGTTACCAAGTGATTAGAACATGCATTTGCCAAAAGCAAGCTGGAAGCCCAAGTTTTTCACTGCTACAAAGAGGTCCTGTAGGAGAAACTTCTAAAAAACATATGCAGTCTTTTATGTGTTATGAATGTTGCTTACAGTCATAGTAGTTCAATGTTTAAGATTTCGCCAACAAAGTTCTTACCAGGCCTACAGCACTTAAACATATAAAACATGAACAAAGAAGCATCAATATACATTGTACCAGGCAATTCTACTATTTTAATCTGAAGTTTAGGAAACTGGTCATCTGAACAAATCCAAATGGATTAAGAAAAATCGCTTTCCAGTTAAATCCCCTGACCCAAGTCAACAAACAGTAACTACTCTTAGACTACAGTGTCTGCTTTCATCAAAAGTTATTTTAAAAAACCTACTATTTTATTTATGTACTATAGACCCAAAGGTCAGAATCACATTAGGGTCACAATGGGTACTCACAATGAGTAGAGACAAACAAAAATAGCTGGTTGTTACCTAAAGAATATACAAGTTCCTTTATAGATAAATAAACGTTTATAAATTCAGAAAGGACGGGGTGGGGGGGTGGGGGGGGAAGAAGAACACAAAGACACTGTAAGTAAATATAATTTTAAAAGTATTATAAAAACCAATGATATATACAAAAGAGAAACAAAGCCAGAAGAACCAAATTTTGACGTTATATTGTCTTTTTCAGATATTTTGTATTAATACATTTAGAAGAGACACTTACCAGCTAATGTGCCACAAGTATATCAACAAAACTGCACTGAGCAACACTAGTAAAAGTAGTGAGCTTCATGCCAGGTACAAAAGTAATTAATACAAATACGCCTGTGTCCTACACAATGCTACGCCTAAGTTAGAGAGCCATCAGCCACTGTAGGAAATCGTAACGGGGACACACTTTTTAGTAGGGCCTGTAGCGATGTAACAATGGGCAACAGCTTCAAATTGAAAGAGGGGAGATTCAGACTAGATATAGGGAAGAAATTTTTTTACAGTGAGGGTGGAGAAACACAGGAACAGGTTGCCCCCCAGAAAGGTGGTAGATGCCCCATCCCTGGAAACATTCAAGGTGGGATGGGGCTCTGAGCACTTCGTTCTAGTTCCAGATGTCCCTGCTCATTGCAGGGGAGGTTGGACTAGATGACCTTTAAAGAATCTTAAAACCCAAACTATTCTATGATTCTATGACAATGTTTGGGAAAAAAATATCTTTAAATGGCAAACCTTAAATATAATCTAATTAACTCTTTAAATTTTACTGTCCATTAACCCACATATTAAATGCCCCACCTGAAAGTTACAACACAGCTCTATGGAAACTCTTCTCATCTTTTTTCCCAGAAAACATACTTACTAAAAATGCTAATTCATCTAACAATAACGCTTCATCTCTGGAAAAATTGTATTGGAATCTAAAGAAAGACTTGATAGAAGACAGAAATATCAGACTTCAATTCCATGATTGCCATGGAAGATTTAATAACTCAAATATGAGCTCTGGTAATGAGATAAACCTATGTGACGGCTACACTACAGAAAGGAGGCTTGTGAAATGTTCATGAGAAACTCCTAAATAATTTTAAAATTGTGTTTAGCCTGGCATCAAGACAGGCAACCTCAGTAAGACAAGTTAACTTCTAAGTCTCAGTTTATGGGATTACCACTATTAAAATTTTTCACTCTGTGAAAGCTACTGAAGCAAAAGGTCAAGAGGCTCACTGCTCACACTAAGGAAAAATCTACTCAGAAGACACCACCTCTTGAGAGAGAAACCAGATCTACAAATAAACTTTCCTCACACTACACAACACATCCCTTCGCATGTTTCCTCACATCAAAAAGTACTATTTCTCCAGAAATTTCGCTTATTGCTTTTTGGGTGTTTTACTCTTTGCTTAAAGACAGACCCTTGGAATAAAGACAAACTTTTCTAAGCAGATGAACTTATATTGGCTGCATGTCTCAATGCCATCCAGCAAGACCTCAATATTTAGACTGTGGATGAGTCCAAAATAGGTACCAGGTACACAACTGAAACTGAAAGTTAGTTTCTTCTTAGTCTGGGTAAATACGCGTACAAACTCCAAGTCATACTTAACTTCAGTAGCTGAGGAAGAAAAAATAAAATTATTAAGGCAATTTTAGCTTCTTCAAAATATGTTGGGCATTTATCAAGCACATTAACAATACATTTTCTAGATTATTTATAAAAGCATTATTCTTACTTGTCAGAAGATGAAATACGGAAGAGTTCAGTACCGAGTAACTTAGGTAAGTAATTTATTTTTTAACTTGTGAGCAGTAACCGTTTTCAGAAATTATATTAAAAGTATGGAATACAGACTTATTAAATCTGCTCTTTAATAGATTTTTTTTCATTTTTATCTGTAAAATCCATGAAATGGAAGGTAAGTACACAAATGGAGTATTCTATAAACAAGCACACCAGGTGCATTTGAAGTCTTTCCATTAGTAATCGAACAAAAATGGCATCTGCTTAATCTGAGGTCTCACGAAAGACTGATGTCATTTTGCCAATGCATATGAACCACTGAAAAATGTTTGTTTAGTTTCTTGATCCATCAGTCTTACTGAAGGAAAATTAAGTTATAAGCAAAAACTGATAATCTGTAGAACACAGAGAAAAAAATCCTTATCAATTACTGTAGAAGAGAGCAAACCTGGGAATGTTTACAAGCAGTACCACAACACCTAATTCATACTGGAGATTTATGCATATTAAAGGACAAAAATTACCTATGAAACTTCTTCTGTTTCCAAGTTCATATTCAGTAAAGATGAGTATGCTCTACTGCATTTTGTGCAATCATTAAAAGATGACAACAGAGTAAAATATTTTAGTCTTCTAAATATCTATAATGTAACTTGATCCAAGGACAACTTATCACATTACCCTAAATATTCATAGTTCACACAAACTGAAATATAAAGTTATAAATTAAGCATAAAATCATTATGATTATTTGCTCCATTTACTGACATACTACCTTAGGTACTATCCTTGATACACATAAAACAATCTAGAAAGACCATTATGAACCATCTATAATGGTCATGAAATAAATACTTACAACAATACCTTGTTCCATAAATAGCTTTGCTTTATGTAAACAAACACATAATACGCTACAAAACATGGCTGAAGTTCTGCATTGATTTTTATGTAATGTCTTCCCATACTAAAAGCAGATACAACAATTAAACTAGCTTTTATACCTGGCAATCCAATTAAAGCCTGAAAATAGTACAACATGAATATTCTAAGGCCTGTTAAAGAATTATTGTTATTGCTTAAAGCACCGAATTTAGTATCTAAAACACTAAGGAACAGAAGAAATGCAAGATTTAAGTATCTGTCTGCAGATACATATCACTGCCATCCTGCAAAAATAAAAGTTTAGTGCTATTGCCAAAACGAAGACCACCCACAAAGCCACAAAATGCATATTTACAAACTTTGCTCAACGGACGAGGGTCAGTTGCTTTATGCAGATGAAGAAACTTGATCACTAAAGTAAAACTACTGCCTTGAAAGCAGGAATGTTTTGTCAGGTTGGTTTTTTTTTTAGTTCTATATTTAATGATCTGTCTTTCTCCAAGCTAGTTTCACCTTAAAAGGTTTTAAGGTGTCAAACATGAACTATTTCTTCCACGAGTATGTATGCTGGATTGCAATAAGGAGGTAATTCATCTCCTCCAACCAAGCTCTACAAAAGCGCTTTTATAAAGCAGCTTAGCTTTATAGCAGTTTGTTAAGAAACAAAGACTTTATTCATACAACCTTACAAAACTTTACCACCATCAGCTTCATGGAGTACAGTAGACTGTCAAGGTAAAATAACCAAAATTTGTTATCAGTAGAAAGCAACAAATTTGAAAAGATCCTTGGAAATTTTTATTAACTTATTTATTATTGGAAAACTGCCTTAGTTTAGTTTTCAATAAGGTAGGGAATAATTCTCTGTTCAGTGAAAATTCAAGCTTCTTATGTAACTATGGCTTTTGAGCACAATAGAATCAGAAGGCAGAAAGAAAAATGCAATTCTATTCACTTAAGAGCTAAGGTGTGCAAAAAACTATTCCTGATTTACAGGAGTCCAAGGAAATCTAACTAATAGTCTTTTTTCACAAATGTCTAATAATTAACTTGTAACTGAATGTAGAAGTGAAGGATAAGATATACCTTAGTAGGTTCAAAATAGGAAGCTGCATTTATAAACTGTTCCAAAGGAGGACAAAACTCTTAGAACAAAGACTAAATATGGCGTAGGATTTTTTTCAATCAAGTTCCTGGCATTCCTGAAGCTATGAACTTTTCTGTTGGTTTAGGATGAGCTTTTTTCACTGCCTTGCTCTCATCTGTTTTACAGCTTTTGATCCAAGTCCACTACAATTTCTGCTGTTGAGGCAATCTCCACCGCTTTAGCAGATGCCCACTTTATGCTGATCCTTACACAACATACTTGAGCAACAGTGCTTCTGTATAAGAGTAATTAAAGGAAAGCAAAGCAAAACAAGATCTCAAAATAATTCTTGAAAACACTAGGAAATAAAAGAAGTTAGGTATTTGATATACAAAGTCTTACATGGAAGAAAACACTAAGCGTTCATTCAGAAGTTGAAACTCAGGAGAAACAGTTCCTTACATATGCAAGTTACACTTTAAAATGTGGTAGTTTCCTTGGATGGTAGATGACAAGGATAGCTAAAAATCTCAATTCCCTCTTTAAACCACCAGTAAGAAGAGTTAAGTTGTAGGCCAGTATCAGAGCTATTGTTTAATAAAGCACAATACCCACCTGACACTATTTCACAACGTTACTGCAGAATTAAATCTGTGCACCGTAAACTAAGACTACAACTCCTACCTATTTTGGTCTCTTTTGTAGACATGTGAAAACTATTTTAATACACTAAATCCAAATAATTCTCTTTTCACTTTTTAAGTAGATGACATGAATAAAAGTATTTCCTGAAACTGAAATTATTTGGTAAAAGGTTCTGATTGAGATTTAACAATATAAATCTTTGTAAGCCATTCACAATTGGATAGTAAACATTGCAGTTTGAATAATTAATGTATCACTAGCATTTAAAAGTAATATATTTTTGAAAAAATATCTTTGCTGCTGAAAAAATAAATGTTGCTTCCAATCACTATCAGCAAGCTCCTCTTTCAGCAAGAAATATGTATGCAAAAAAAATTAGCAAAATACTGCAGGAAAACAAGTTTCCTGATTAAGCTCTCATGAAACTACACTGCATATATATTGAGCTGTAACAGCAGATTTAAACTAACCAACTTTTACAGAGCAAGGGAAATACCCTAACAAATACAGAAGTGTTTATCAATAACTCATCTATTGGAAATCACACAACTAGATTAATAAATAGTCTAGGCATCACTAGGTTGACTGTTAGATTATCAATGCAATCAATTTTTCTGTACAACATCACGACAAACAAGAATGCTTCATGAAGAGAAATCCCCACACAGAAAATATTTTTATCACCTGTAATTAAACTGAGTAACTGGTAGCTGCATTAAATTTGATTACAAGACAGTTTCAAAAGTGGTTACATCAAAAATCAAATATTAACAGGTTAAGGAAAAGATACAGAAAGAAACTTTAAATAGGAAAGCCTAATACTGCAGCCTTGTATGAGAGGACCCAATCCAGGTTGTCGTCGCACTTACCATTTATGTCCTTCTTTTATAGTGAACAGTAAAAAGGGATAGGATATAAGTGAAGGAAGCTTACTTTTCAAAGCTTTTAAGAAACAAAAACAAGGATTAGAAACAATGATTATTTTCCTTCTAAATACAGAGTTGGCAGAGGCTTTAATATGCTATAAGGATTATGCAAGAAGAGTTTATCAAGATCTGATATGGCAGAAACCATCCGCTAGTATCATAATACAACTTTCACCAACAGGCAACTTTTAAACTCTTAAAACAGAGAATAACTTTTCCAGTGCATGAACAATGGTAGCCTGAGACTAGAATTAATTAGGAGATGGAGTCTGTTCACCATGAACAAGTACTAGTAAGTGTAAAATAAAAAAAAAATTAGTTGGATAAGAAATTCTACTAAATTGAAAAAAAGATTCGGTGTATCAATTTGCAGTCTCCAAAAACAGTTTACAATTCTTTTCTGCTGCAAAATTGCAAAGGCTTTTTCAATTCCCATTCACACTATACAAGTTAAGTACAGTTATCTTCATAGATATATACACCTATAAAATAACAGACCGTCTTCAGAGTTCTGTACCTGCCCTTATTAGAAACAGTTGCTAAAGTAAATAAATACATCACTTCCAATTGTTTCAATTCTCCTTTTAAACTTCAATGGACATCAGAAGTAAAACATCATAAGTCAACACATAACCAGATTACTTAAAACTATTCTGAAGACTAAAGAAAGTAATTTTCTTAAATTATTGTATATTGCCACTTCAACTTCCCCTGACATTAACCCCCCCCTCCCTGTACTACACACTCCTTTACATAACTTATAACACTTTTGGTAAGGTTATCACTGCACAGCTACATCTCTATATACTTGCAGTGTATTAAGTAGTTCCAGATGAGCACACAGTTCCAGTATTGCAACTCAGTGGGAAAGCTATGATCTTCCAAAGCATCCTTTCCCCCTCCCAAAATTTCATCAAATAGAAGTCGCAAAAATTATGCACAGTGATTGAAGTGCTTTCCATTTGAACCATTCCTCTTTCCTTCTTACAATATATTTTTGTCACATCCAGCACACCAACTTGAACAGTTTCTATTCACATAGTGTGGAATTTAAGGTGCACATAAGCACAAGGATGGACAAACTGTGGCAAGCAATTCAAGCACAGAGACTAAAGAACATCACCCTCAAAACAGCTGTAAGAAGAAAACCAGTAGAGGGCTGCTGTGATCAACACTATCTAGTTCTCCCCAGCATTCCAAGCTGCAGGGTACAGGCCACAATTTCCTAACAGTAACGGAATTTGAGGGAGCTACAGCCATCTCAAGGCTGTGGATTGGATCCCCAGCTTCCCCTTCCTGCAGCTCTCTGCAGTGAGTACCAGCATAAGTCTTACATCAGCCACTAGAAGATTCTGACAGCTTGTGTAGATGGTCAGAAATTCAGGCCACACTAAAAGATGTTACGTGCAGATACTAAGGTGAAATGAAATTTCTATTTGGCACTACAGAAGTCACAATCAGTAAGCACTATTTTCTAAATTACATTATCCATTGTAATATGCTATTTCACCGAGTATGTATAATAATTTGTGGGAAAGCACTAAAGGATGAGTTTTGAATTCTTGATCTTCATTACCCCAAAGAATAGGCAAGCTGAAAGCAGTTCTCTTTCACAGTGAGTACACGTATGGAAAGAAATGATTGATTGTTTTCTGCTGCACATTTCAAAGCACACTCAGCAAAACCAACTTATAGCTGTTAGTAACAAAGGATTTGCTGCATCCCCACTTTTACTAAAAACACTAAGGTGCAGAGGATGAGGGGGCAACAAAAAGAAAAAAGATGTCCTGCTGAGAACAGGAAAGTTTGTATTTTCTAACTTCTTTTCAGAATGTCTCAGAACGTACATGGTATATTCTTCCCAGCCCTACAGAAAATGCTATGGTATAGAATGTAAAATAGGTATTTATTCCACATAACACAAAATCAGGAAGTAGCTCAAAATCCATCAGTTTACTTTTGATTTATGGTTCAAGTTGTACCTGTGAAGGGGAGCAAAATTCTCTCATGCAGAGCACAGTTGCTATAATAACATAAAAAAGCATTGCATGGATCATTATTCATTGCTTCCTCACTAAGAAGAGCTGTAACAGTAAAAGGTATCCTTCTCACATGAAACTAAAGCATTGATTATCCAGGTTACATTCATTTAACTGCTTTGGTAGGTACAAAAATAATCACACCCTTGACTAAAATAAATCACCATGAAAATTTAGAAGTGACTCCTCTGATACCACCATTTAGCTACTCCTGCAAGACAGTCTTCAGAGGCAGAAATCCTAAATTACTAATATAAATAATGTAGAAATTATAGTAGAGGACAATTTTCCCCCCACCTTTATAATTTTTCAGTCTCTTTTAGTAAAGATTTTGAGATTTTCCCCATCTAGTTTTACAACAACTTGAAGGGAGAAGTGATTCTAGGCTCCACATGAATTTAACACTGCCCATTTAATTTCTCAAGTACATTATTCTTAATAAATTAAGCATAAACTAAAACAAACAATTCAAACAAGCTTAATCACCTGAAATAGTTTAAAATGTAAACCTTCAAACTAGGGCACCTCCTCATGGAAACACCATTTATTTCCATGATCTCTCACTTAAAAAAATTCTATTGTCTTATTGGAAAAACTCATTTCCTGAATAAAAAATAGTCAAATTGTTATCCAAACACCTTCACTAAACTGAAGTGTTCTAAGCTTGTAGGAAAAATAACAGCGATGCCATCTCACAAGAGAATAACTACGCTACTAAATTTGTACCACTCCAACTCACAAGAACGATGGAATACTGAAGAAAAAACAGTAAACAAGAAAGCAGCAGCTCAACATAAATACATATATATTTGTATATAAAAATGACAACAACAAAAAAATCCTTTACAATCTGGACTTTTGTCATAGAATTTTACTTACATTGTCCATGAAATTTGGCTTAAATCCTCCCTCCTGCTGTCGTCGTAACTCCTCCTGCTCTCTCTGGCGTAGCATCTCTTCTTCACGACGTCGGTGTTCTTCTTCATGTCTAGAACATTTTTCAAAAACTATGTCAACTTGGACTCTTGAGCTACTCAGGTTTGTACTCAATCTCAGGAGATAAGATCAAGCATATAAACAAAACTAGTAATTATTAGCTTTTTTAATAGTTTATGGCACTAATCTATTCCATCTGATGGGTTTAAATACTATTGAAGTATTTAATTATATGTTTAATTGTAATATAGGCAATTACAGTACCAATACATTCTGTATCTGTTCTTCTGTCTACATATTGCTAGGCAGGCTAAAGTAGTCCAGTTTTAAACAAGTCACTATGGATTAGAACATTTAAATATTGCCAATAGACATTCTTAACTCTCCAAGGTGTTTGTGTTTTGTTCTTTTTCCTCATCTACATTTGTTGTGGTATTTAACATAAAGATTATAAACTCAATCAACATAATGATACTATCATGTTGATACTATACAAAGATACCATTTTCTTGAATTATTGAATGAAAACAAGTATTTGTATGAAACATCTTAAAAGAAAAATTGTTTGCAACGCACTGTAACATCAAGTGAAAATACCCGCGAAATCTCAGGTTGGACTATATAAACTTGCAACACAACTGTACCGCGTGCAAACCACCTGCCCATAAATTTTAGAAGCACATTCCTATCTATTACAGCTATGCTTCAGTCACACGTTTAAAATAGTAATATGAAACAAAAAAAAAACTGTTAAGACATTTGTACGCTATTTAGAATGCTCAGAAATTTACAACAGAACTAGTAGAGCTGAAATAAATGAAAAAAATCAATCCTTAATGTAATTTATGTATGTTAATGTAATTCTTTTACATTAACATAATTGATCACATTGCCTTTCATGAACACTAACAGAAGCATCACCCATTATTGGTTTTCAATGGCAACTTTTTAGCAGCAGGAACATTTTTTATTTGCTATCAAAAGCAAGCTCTACAAGCTACAGGATCTAAATTCACGCACACCTACAGCAGCTGCAATGCCACACCTTTGCAGAGTAGAAGACAAAATACCTCAGTTGTATCTGCTTGCGTTTTTGAAGTTCTTGGTTTCGAAGTTCTTCCAAACGCCTCAATTCTTCTTGACGTCGCATGAGATCTAACAGGAATAAAAGGGTAATAAAGATAAAAGCTGTCAATCAAATATGTGGAAAAAACACAAAATTGCTATTACTGTCAGGCTACAGTTCTAACACTCAATTTTTAAAGAATTTTCTCACTGCATTTAAGTAGTTTCTTCCCAGAAAGCTAAGTCTAACACATGAAAAAACACTGGATCCTCAGCTCACAGAAACAGGTACAGGACTGGCAAAGCCTCTGAAGCAGGTTATGGGAACAGAAATCTCAAGTCCTCGAACAAAGAAAAGGAGAAAAAAAAAAATCTCAGTCTCTTAAATCATATCCTGATTTTACAGCCAGGGCAAGGCATCAATTTTCTCACAATGCTGTGTACTGCTAAAGTTACACTGGCAGCAAAACTAGCACTATATATATATGTGTATATGTATCTATATATTTATGAACTTACACTCTCGACTGCCTATTGCAGAACAGTGCACACATCAGAAAAAAGTGGTATGAATTTCAGGTGCCTGTAATCCAAGCCTATGTAGAGATTTATCACATGACCCTGCATATAGACAAAGGACTAATCTTTTAACGCTACCAGAAAGGAACAGCCACATCCTCCTAAAAAGGACTTAAAATGCTCTTAGAAAGCAGGGAGCAACTAATATTAATGATGTTTGCTTTACTAGTTTCTGACCAGTCACGTTACTGATGTCTGCCTGGAAATTTATGCATTCTTCAACGAATATTAATTCTACCTTTTGCCAGAAAGCAGTTGTTCACCTTTTCTATCTTATTAGAACATTGGCTTTGGCCACATGGCATTTTTTAGAGACACCATGGGAAACATTCCACTATGTCCCCTATCACATGCCTTTTATGTATCAGTTCAAGTACACCACACATTTCTCTACACAGCTTTTCACTATTCTAATCAAATCTTTTTAGCTACACAAATCAATTTCCTCCAACTTGTATCAGCAGATATTATTACAACTTAATATTTCACTTTAATATCCAAATGCAACTACAAAGGCTAATCCATTTCACAAAAATGTAATTTCTAACAAAAAAAGATGATCAGATTTTCACTCTCGCAGCATCCTTATTGACATTAGAAGTCCTTTCTCAAGCACATTTTGCAGGTTTGCTTTTCCAATTTCTTCTGCAAAATTAACATATTTCAGACTTCAATAGAATAGATTATATTAAAAATTCACTCAAATCATAAAGTCGGAGAGCTGCTTCCTTCCAACTGTGCTTGCCACTGTTGGCCTGGTACTTTGGAAGAGCCTGGGGAGTTCAATATTGTCCACTATCGGAAAAGACATTTTGTCTTCAGTTCTTTGTTCTTTCAAATTTATGTAGCACTCCTTTTTTCTTTTGTTAATACCCTGGCACAGGATTTCCTATATTCTCTCTACCACTAATTGCTACAAATTTATCATTTACTTCCCTTTATTCTTAAGGTGTAGCATTCTATTTTTCCTAGCATCTTCTGCATTTTTTTCCACAGCACAGTTCTTATTATTGCCTTTCCTGAAAACATTAGTGTTTTAAAGTTGAACATACCAACTTATGATCCAGTATGATTTGACAACGGCAGAATCTTGGCACAAAGCCTTACTGGCCAGATGAAATACAGACCTATAGGCTTGGGCTCTGCACAGAGCCTTTCATTTGAAAAGATCTGCAATGATGGTAAATTCTGGACTGACCTATGTTCAACACATACCCCTTCTCTTAACAGAAGGGGCCTGCACTACAGCAGCTGTGAAATAGAAAGCATTATTATCTGCTCCTGCACTTTGCTTAAAAATGAGCCAGGTCTTAATTTCATATTCAACCTTTTGCAGAGCAGAGGGCAGAAGGTGAAAGTGTCCTCTCATCTGAGAAGTTAATTCTACAACCAGGGATACCAAGTCCAAACAGATTTTAAGTTGTTTTACCTGCTGACTTTTCAGGTTCTAAAAATGGAAAACAAATGCCCATCTTCCATACAACTGATAAAGAATGAAGCTTCCAGCTAAATTCAGTCATGCTTTCCAGTATTTTCATAAACTATTTAACCCCATTATGAGAGAATATTTACAAAGTCTGAAGTGTACCATGAATATGTAGATCAGAAATATCGTGCCAATTTACTTACACATGGAAACTCGTATTCTGCTTTACAAATTACTTCTGACTCAATCTGTCAAAATATGACACTTAAAGGTGAAAAATTACACATATCAAAAAAAATGAAGTCTACCCTCATTATTAATACCACACCACAAACCCCTGAACACTTAAAACCACATGTTCTAGTTCAAGTCCTACTAGCTGAATTGAAGCAATTTCTACAAAACCTTCACCTGCAGGAGTATATGGATTGTAGTAAGCTCACCCTTCCAATCTTCATTTTAGCTCCTGACAATTTATACATTATATTTCGTATTTCAGAATAACTACTTCAATATACCTTTAAACCTGCAGTTTGAGTATCAGGTACTCAAGAACATTAATTCCATGTTCTTATGTTTCTCAAAAGTTTCACTGTGTCTCTCTTTAAAACCCTGTGATGCAATCTCATTTATATAATTAATATTCTTGGCATGGTCTGATCTTACACCCAGAGACAGTATTGAAACCAGAAAATATAGAAGCAATTAATGTCTGAAAATAAATACAAGAGGAAAAAAAAAAAACCCACCTTATTTTCATACACAATGAAGCTAGAGAGTTGACAAGATTAAAACAGAAGGAATGTTTACTAACCCCTAGAGCTTGACAAATTAGACACCTGCAGGTGAAGAAGCAGAAATCTAGCTATCTGAACAATATTCCAAGTTACTTGGTACCAAAGAGAAGTACTCTGTTAACCAAATGGCAAAGGAAAAAAACCTTCTTCCCAGACTGAACCCGCCCCCCCTGTGTTTCCTCACTGGAATATTAGCACCAAAAGCATTCATAATCCAGTGGCTCTTTAACAGAAGGGGTAATTGTCTTCCAAATAAAAGTGGAGCTTAACAGATATTCAAAAAAGGAATATTTTTTCCTTCACAGTATCTTTAAAAGAAACCTTAATATCCAACGCACACCTAAGCAGTTCTCCCATGTTTTACCACCAAAGGTTTCTACCCAACCTGTATTTTCAGCACTGAACCATTTTCACCAATATCAGTCACACATACACATAAAATTAACAATGTGCGTCTAATTGAAAAGAGGGGGCTGCACTGTGTATTTCAGGCATTGCTGCTATATCCCATTAACATTCACATTCCTCATCAGTAAACTATAACTGTGCTTACATGCAAAACAAATGTCTAACCATTGTTTGCTCAGAAAATAAACCAAGAAATAACTTGACAGCCATCACTTTAGATGCTGCAATAACTATTTGGTATTTCAAACTATCTTTTTATTTTATTATGCTCTGCATTTCAGTACAAGATCTATAAACAGTATGGTTTCATGCTAAAAGCAAGCATGGCTATTTAGAAAAAACAGGCTACGAAAGCTTTTTCCTAATGACAGTTTTCAGTTGCAATAGGTCTAAAAATACTATATAAAAATGAAACATACTTCTTTTAATCTCTTCTCCAGTTATGAAAATGATTTAAATCCTATTTTAAAAGGCTACATGTTTATATTAAATATACCCAAGCATTTAGGTGCTTTAATTCCAATCACTAACCCAGTGAATCATCCAGCTCACATAGGTATTTTCAACACGTCATTAAAGTCAGCAGAAAAAATTAAGATAAACCAGTCTCACACAACAGGGAATTGTACTAGAAACAAAAATGTCCTTTCTTATGAGTAAACATTAAGTAAAGCCAAGTGTTTGCAGCAGACTGCTTGTATGAGTTACCTGGGTTTAAGTTTAGAAATGCATCCACTGCTTAAAATCTCAAAAAAAATTTCAAATCCCTTTAAAATGCTAAGGCATTCGTATTCAGCCCATCAAGCTAGTTATTGTACTGTCTTGTGATCTTAAACTCTGTGAGTTATTTTGGGTTGTTACATACATATAATGCTATGCATACATAAGACTTCTCAGTTGGGTTTCAAAGGAAAAAGAACAATTAGCATTAGCTGCTGGAACATTTAAAATCATGCCAGACATGCACAAAACAGCTAAAAGAAGTACAAATTATCATTTTTTATTTTTTTCCTGCACGCTGCCCACAGTACTCTAAGTACTAGCACATCTAGTACCATAAGCAACACCAAAACCGGAAAATAATTTTACTGGTAAGTGTGAAGCTACCATTCAATTTCTTCACATAAACTACTTACACTAGACAAATTTAAGAAGTGAAGAAAACAGACCTAGACAATCACCCCTCTCTCATTTTCTTAATTTCTGCAAATCAAAGAATATGTGTAAGGAGAAATATAACTTCTTTTTTCTCAGTTCAATGCGTTTAAGTAAATAGTGTCTGGCGCAATCTCTTAAGTTTAACATACAGCTCAATATGCTACACAAAGAAAATCTGTGACAAAACAAATTTAATACTAGTAGATTATCTGATTTTACCTTGCCTCATCAGCATTAGCTGATGCTCATGTCTAGCTGCTTCCATTTCTGCCTCTAGTTTCTCTTTGGCTTCTCTAATGTTCCTGTCAACCTGTTCACGCTGTTGCTTTTCCATCTCATCAAGAGCCTTCCACCGTGAAGCATACTCAAACTCAAATGTTCCAGGCTGAGCAAAACGTGGAGGCTGTTCTCTTTCCCTAATAAAAATTTTGCAGTTAAAATGTAGAGAAGGACACATTTAGATCAACAGCTGTAATAGCCAAAGAATTTAAAATCACTTCAAGTGTAGATCTGACTTTAAATCATCCTGTCAGATGACTACATTCTAAACCAGTCAAAGCTTAATTCAGCTGTTAAGACAAGTAACGCGATCAAAGGATTTGCCCAAATAAAATCTTTTCAATTAATATAATTTTAAGATAAAAATATTTACATCGGTACAAAATACTAAGCTGCAATACTAGATTAACTGTGTCCAGCCTTCTAAAACCAAGCTGTCAATTTATAAACCCCATTATTTAAATGAATATTAAACCTTACTGGACAGCTCAGAATATTATCCAATATCTCTAAACATTAAAAAGTGCCAACATTTTATTTCACATTCTAATACTCAAATTGTAACTAAGAATGATGCATTTTTTAAAAACGGTATTCTACAGCCTTACAAAAATAAGCATTTTAGCTTCAAGCAACATGATTTCTAAATGGCAAGCAAATTTCAGTATTAAAAATTATCAGATTAGGTATCTTCTCTTCCACCTCATGATCAAGACCTGCTTTCTCATGTCATGCTCAAAGTTTTAGTTGAGCCGTGGAAGCTGCCAAGATTTACACTCCACTGATTTCAGGAACAGTCAGGGGCCATTCAGAGGACAAAAATAATCTGTGGCTGTCCAAATGACTGCAGGATTAGACCACACCTCTAATCCATAACAGACTATACCTTGGCTAGCAAGAAGCACCACCTGATTTCAGTGTAGGGGAGGAATCTATCTACTTCACTAAATGCACAGAATGTTAAACCAACAAGGTAAGCCTGAATTTTACTATGAGTTGGAAATCTTGGCATGGTCCTACTTAATCCTTTGGCACAAAACAGTACAACATACAAGACACTACGTCCTGTCACTTGAGTTAAAAAAAAAACAAAACTAAAGAGCATATATTTACCAACCTAAGTATATAAAGGTTTTTTTATAAAATAGAGCTAAACACAACTTACTTGTGATACTGTTGTGTTTTTTGCATTAGCTTCTCTGGGAGCCCATCTTCATCATCAAATTGCTCCATTGGTTCTACAACAACAGGTCGAGGTGTTCTGGAAGACAGTTTCAATTTAATAACTGAATCATAAATTAAGCAGTTATTTTGGTATTTCAATAAAACATTCCAAAAAGCTACGCATTACCTACAATTTCTGTCTTGCAAACTCTTCTTAAATCATAGAATTCCAATGAATTCTGATTTTAATAATTAGCTTTGAAAAGAATTGTTTCCATACAATTATTTGAATAAAAACCCAAACCAGCTATTCTGCATTGAAACCGCAATTTACTTTGAAATAGTTCTGTTTGCTATGATGTATTTAAAGATTAAAAAAATATATTGAAACAATTACATAAATTTTGGAAGGAAGTACATTTTTCTTTTCATTGAGGCAACACAGAGGCCACGGTTATATTGGGAAAGCACCAAACAAACCCAAAAGAGAACAAATGCAACGTATTTCATATTTCCACAGAACATTAAATTTTCTTTTGAAAGATACTCTACAACTGAAAACAGCTTGAGAATTTGGCATTCATATTCCAGTGGTAATTACAAAAACATTTCTGCTTAAGTTATTTAAAAAAACACTCTTTGAATAACCATACTCTTACAAATAAGAATCATAATTTATCTTTGAAAATACCTTCCTCAAATTCTCATTATCTGTATTAATCAGAGGAAAGTATTAGCCAGCACTGCCAAGGACAGCAATTAAGGATCCTGAATTGTGTAAAAAGCTCTCTGCATCAGTCTTAGGAGCAAAGCCTTTATTACACACCTTAAAGCAGTAAGAGCTAGAGACTCTATTATCAAAACGCCAGCACTTATTTATTGTGTTCCACATCTTTATGTCACTTTGCAGTTCTTTTCACAGAAAAAAAAAATCAATATATTTTAACAACAGCAACAGCTTAAAAAGAAAACTATGCATTGAGAGCAGGTTAGAAAGAATAAGTCTGGAATCACAGAGCACAACTCAGCAACTCTTCCTCCTGATGTTATCTGCATGGCAATTTCTGGCAGTTCGTTATTTAAATGCAACTGAACTGTGGTGTTAACAAGTTATGATTTAAAACAACAATTTAAAATCTCTAATTAACTCTTCAGATGCCTAGTTTTGATTTATTTAGCCCATGAATTTAAGGATTTTCTTCTGATTGGGCAGAGAATTTTCAGCTAAAAAATGTAAAATTTTAGATTCTGAAGCAAAGCTTTAAAATATGGTAGCAGACTGATGCTAATTGTCTTTGCAACTTTGCATTAGGGAACATGTCAGTCACCTAAGCAAGACAAAGATCAAGCGCTTTTTATTTACTCAAGCCACACTTAGATAGTCATTTCAATCCAACTAATCTACCCAGCTGGTAAAACAAAAATACCCTCCCTCAAATAGAGGCTTCTTTTTCCACATCACATCTCTCATGCCACGAATAGCACTCATGTAACACTGAACCAGATTAGTTCCCTAGTTTGGCTCTCCATGCTTCCATTCAAATACAAAAGCCCAGAAAACCCAGGGGATAAGAACAAATTGCTGGCACCTACTGATAACAGAAAAGACATTCAAATTGAATATACTCTGAGGCCACCAGTTCAGTGGCACTCAAAGATTTATGAGATTGTCATGAAAAAGGGGAGTTCCAGACTCTTTCGCCACCTGCAATGTCCTCCTGGCAACATTTTCTCTGGCCTCATCCTCTGCTGGACCTGATGTTCATAGCACTCACGTTAGCAGCACCTTCGTGTGCTCAAACAGCCGAAAATAAACTCAACAAAACTGGCAGAACACTGTTCTGTTGTTTTAGCAAGCACAATTGACTTATGGAAGTATCAGCAAGATCTTAAGAGAAACCAACCATAGAACCAGGGCAGGAAGAGAAAAAAAAACTACAAGTTCCCCAATCTGATGGCAGCAAGCTTCCATGCTGTGAAACTACAGACTTATGAAAACCAGAAAAATCAAAAGAAAAAAAAATCCTGAATATCTATCATTTCACACAGTCTTAAGAAAGCATTTGAAAATATGTATGTGTTAAAGTACATCAGTTAACAACTCCCTTCATCATGTACAGAAATAAGAGCTGCAAGAGAGACGTGCTGTAATTTGCATGCTTGCTTGCTTGCCCTTGAAATAGAAAATCTTTTAGAGATTGTTGCCACAGACTTGTACAGAATCTAAACCTCCAGTATCAAAAAAATAAGTCCCTCTGGCCTTTCAAGCCACAAATAAGGCTTTTGAGATAGAAATAAACACAGTAACACTTTCCTGAGTTTACAGAAGTATCAGCAATGCAGTACACAGCTTTCAAAGAAACGGGAATATTCCTTTGTCACACTGTTACTGGTATCAGAAAGTGTGCAATCAGTGAAAATGAAGTCTCACTAGAGAAAGTCCTACTATATAGAGAAGGAAAAGTAATATTGCATAGAGACAAGGAAAACTAAATGTTGCTGTTGGACTCCCATAGAGTAATTACAAGTCTTGTAAACAATAAGCAGAAAAAGATGGCTTTCCTGACAGAAAACAAAAATCCACAGGTCAGAGTATTTCCTATATTCATGTAACTTTATTTTCTCACCTCATGTCTTTCAGAACTTGAAAATAAAACAAGAACTGTGGAATACCCATGAACGTAGTTTTCTTTCACATCATGCAAACTCAAAAAAAAGCCTGTGAACTTACGTTGTTAGCAAGAATGCTCCATCACTGCATCTTTCTAGAGCTTTCCGTGCTGGAGGTTTTGCTGCAAACTCTACGAAACCTTTTCCGGTAGCTCTGCCACGATCATCTACTACAACAACAGCTCTTTCCACTGGCCCAAATTGAGAGAATGCTTGTTCCAGCAGCTCATTAGAAACCACAGGTGAAAGATTCTTGACTGCTAGGGCAGCTCCATGTGTAGCGAATCGAATTCGAAGTGGTCTGCTCTTCAAAATAGTACCATCAAGTTCTGCCTTTGCTATTTCAGCCAGAGTCCTAGATTCCTTTTTCAAGATACAAAATAATTTATATATTTTATTTTCAAAAGACAACAGATCCTGCTTTTGTATTCCCCTCTCCCCTCCCCAAAAAAAGTAGTGAAGGTTGTGGGTTTCCCCCCCCCCTTAATTTAAGCACATTAGCATTAGGGTCATTCAACTTTCTCTCCCCGAAAAAAACCAAACCAAACAAACAAATCAAACCAACCACCAAAAACATCACCCCAAAACCAAAGTTCCTGTCCCCTGACTGAAAAAAGCATGAATTTATTCTAGAAAATTACATCGGTGTAAATTTTTGTTGCACATTACAGGATTTAACAAATTCTCACTATGATGGATACATTTGCTGCTCTGTAAAGGCTTTCAGCACTGTTGAAAACTTGAGGCTTTTTCATATTTGCCTACACATGTTTATATTCTGCACCCTTAGCTCCATAGGAAAAAGTATTTTCAAAGATTACACTACAGGATCTGAAGTGCTTCAGGTTGTGGCTTGCATTATTGTTTTTAAATAAGTGAACATATCATACTTGTTCATTCACTGTTGGATGAACTCTCTATGGATGTCTAACAAATGATGAAATCACTTTCTTTGCTCGTATATTTATTCTTCTCACATTTACAGGGGTTTTGCACCCACATCCATGAGACAGCCTGCATCAGTAACTGCCTTTTTCCTCATTTCAGACATTTTCACTGAGTTTAATACCTGCAATCCCTTACATTTAAAGAAATTATTCTCATAGCCTTCTCCACAGTTCAACTAAGTAAATTGTTAAAAAATAACGTATTCCCTAAACATAACACAAAAGGGAAGTTCAAATAAGAGCTAACCTACATTACCTATCTAACCTACATTACATACAAAGCTGAGTAATGACGTGTGAATGTATCACACTTCCTGCAGAAAATTGCAATTTCAGACTGGGGGATTCTCAAGGTAAAAGATGTATGGCAGAATGCCATAGGCACTTATCTTTAGGATGACAACCCAAAAGGATAAAGTCCTAACCAGTAAAATAGATGGAAAAAAATCATAACTAGAGACACACAGAGACACTAAAGCTATTCCCAGACCGATATAAATCAATGCATTCTAAACATGGCAGTCATGAAAAATAATCCTGCATATTAAATCGACATTTAAATACAGTATCACACGCTCTTCAGATGATTAATTTTCTTGCGTGCTCAACTTGAGCATATCTGATCAAAAATTGTATTATCCCTAAAAATCTAGTCTTATCTGCATACAAGTAATTTAAATAACCAAAGGTGCCATTTCCTTGCAAGTTTAAGATTACATGTTCTGTTTTCACGGTGTGTGAGCAGTAGTATTTCAAAACAATCCTGTCCAGTCTTTCACTGAATTTTCATAAATTAAACCTGTATGTATAATTACCCGTACAGACTAGAATTTGCTTCTACGCGAAGGATTTTTTTTTTTTTCTAATATTAAAGTACGATAAATTCTCCCAGTTAAATCGGGTAAGTCTTTATGCAGGTATTACACGAACAAAATAGACCGCGGAAGCACATCCTCCATTCTCTGAATGAGAACAGGCTGCAGGAATACGCGCGGCAGCAGCACGTAAAGGGTGACCGGTGGAGGGGCCCTGAAACCCGCGGAGTACTCGAGTCATAAGGGGGGAACCCAAATGCGAAGAGCTGGGAAGGCTGCTCACAACGCAGGCCTCCGGCTCGGATGTACCGAGGCAAATAGGGGAGGGGGGGAAGAAAAGGAAGCAATGGAAACAGCGAAGCGAAAGGGAAGAAAATGAGGGAGCAGTTTCTGTCTTTTTTTACACCCGCCCGACAAGGGAAGGCGGGAGGGGGAGCAAGGGACAGACGTCCCTGGGTTATGGGCAGCCACAGAGGCTGGCGCGAATCCTCACCAGGCGAATGAAGCCAAAGCCACGGTCCCGATTGATGAAGACCTCGCTCGGCTCCCCATAGCGCTCGAAAAGGCGCTTGAAATCTTCCTCGGTGATATCAGTTGGCAGATTCCCCACGAACAGCCGGCAGCGCTGCGTGTAGCTCTTCTCGCCAGGTTTGAGGAAGCTTTTGATATCGATGGTGAACCCAACCTCCTGCTCTTCATCTCCACCTTCTTTGCTCGGCACTAGTGCCATGGCCGCCGCCGCCGCCTCACTCTCCGTTTCTAGGCCCCGCAATCCCTTCAGGTTACCGCCGCCGCCGCCGCCACCCACCATGCCCAGCGGCGCCGCTGGGGAGCTATTCTCGATCCGCACTTGCTTCAAGTTCCTGTTCGCTGCCATACTGACACCTCGCTCACTTCTGGCCCGTTTTCTCTGGGGGACGCAGAGCCCTATGCGACCACCAACTCCTCCAACCCTCCGCCAATTCAAAATGGCGCCGCCACCAACCTCGACGAGTTGTAACGTCCCTGAGGAAAGCCCCGNTCTCAGCTCTGGCGTACGGGTGAACCCGCCGCAAACCGCTAGGGCTCGGTTTTCGCGGCTGCAGAGACAGATATGTACTAGTGGGGCTGCGCTGCGCTGCCNTGGTGCCTGCCCCACCTGCAGGCAGAGCAGCCACAAACACAACCGTGTTGGGTTAGAGTAGGGGTCTCGCAAGCGTACAGTTCCTGCAAGGTCTGCGATGGTCCGTCCCCAGGCAGGAGAAGCCCTTGCTGGGGTCTCCCCTGAGGGAGAGGCAGGCAAACAGGGTGCCCTGCCGAGGTCTCGCTGCAGGAGAGGGAGGCAGGCATAAAGCTAGAGAGGTTGAGGCGGTTGCAGGGGAGCAGGCCAGGAGAAGGAATGCTGTGGGATGGCATAGGAGATGAGAGGAAGGACCCACAGACAGTGCAGGAAGAGTGTTCGCTGAATTAGATGTGGGAGACAAAAATAAGTGGAGAGAGGCCTTGTTGCATCTGCTGCTAGCAAAACAATTTCTCACAGCGCAACGGCTTTTGTTATAAAGGTGATGACTTTGTTCTGACAGGTGTGAAGTCAAACATTGCCTTCCTTGAGCACCCCTTCTTGTAGCTAAGACCACATGTTTATGTTTCTCATCTACAGCACAAGACTACTGTTTTCTTTCCTCCTTCCCTGCCAGGTGCCCAGTTGCTTGTTTTGACCAATGGCTTGAACCGGTAATTCAACTGGCACATGGTTTCTCAAAGAGCTCACCAGTCTGCTTGAGGCCTCATAGAAAGCCTGATAATTAGTTCTTGGCTCTTACTGCCATAATAGCTTGAGTGCTTCAGGTGCTCATTTAGCTTTGCATCATGCAGGGTAACTCCTGGACAACAGAGAAGAGCTTCAGGAGAAAACAGCTGTATTATCTGGTTTATTAATACAACTATAGCACTGAAAATGTCCAGAAAATGTCATGTGGTTGATAGTTACTTCAGCTAGTGCATGGCATGTACTGTTCTTTTGAAAAAGCAATGTCAAGCATGATATTCAAGAAAAAGTTAATTCTACAGCAGACATGAATCTATTGCTCAGTGATCTCCCTGTCCATTGAGGAATATTTAAGTTCTGATGTCTTGTTTTTCCATTTGAGGCAAAAGAAGGATCTCAGTCCCTTTTCTCCTATCTCTGAACTTGTACCAGGGTCTGGAGAAAAAATGAGTTCCTAGACAGCATGTATTACTTTATCAGCCCACCTATTTCTGAAATAAGTCTAGGGCATTGAACTGAAAGCAGATTTAAATCTTTGAAAAGCAGAAAGTACAGATGGTAGAGGAAAGGTTTCTACTTACAGCAAAGGTAGGAAGACAGGAAGTGTAGGAATGAGGCAGGTTATGGGATCCCTAAAGCTTAATCACCTTGACTGTCCAAAGACCTATAGTTTGTAGTATGTTTAGAATTTAATAACAAGTGTTAAGACAAAAAAGGAACAACTTCCAGGAAACCAATAGCTTTTCAAAACTGGTAAGCATATAAAGGCAGTGAAATAAATGCTAGAAATGATACAACTTTACATTGTAGAGAGCAGATGCTCAGTAGATGATAACAGGGAGATGCATAGTAGTCTGCTTTTTAAATTACTGCCAGTGCTGTGTAATAAAATTGCCATGGTTTTCAGACACCACTTTCCAAACCGGATTAGTAATGAAAGCTGTTTAACTATACAACAATGATTTCCTGCACACTATAAAAAGGTCAATAGGAGGAAGAAGGAGTGTTTACAAATTCCTTACTATTCTTACCTTTCCTTAGCTGAAGCAATTTCTGAACAGTAAATGATGGTCCAGTAAAACAGATCAGTTAAATTTGAGCTTCCAGAAACAAGAAAATTATGAATGTATCTGCAAAAAGTATAAAAATAAATATGTGGTTAGTATGCTCGTACATCCATAGCTTACCTTCATTAGTCAGACTCATGGTATAACCATAATGCACATACTTGCACTGTTTATAAACTTTGTGGAGTAGGAGCTATTTGTACATGCTCTACAGTCAAACATTTTAGGGTGCAAAAAGAACCTCATACCTGCTATGCTGAATCACCTCCTCACCTTCATTTACAATATATCATTGCACATTTTACTCATTCATCAGAACAACCCCAGACAGTTCATCTCCTACCTGACTGCCCAGAGTCTTTGTGACTTGATGATTGCTACACCTTGCCAGGGACATATGTTTACAAAAAACAGTTTTGAAAGGAGGCAAAATGCTTCCCTTGATGTTCCTGTTCCAAAGTGTTTCCTTCTGTTATAAGCATCCACTTAAATTTCTGTGATTTACAAATTGCAACTGCTATCACAGGAGGAGTTCTGCTAGACTTTTCCAGCCACTTTCCTTAAGACTGGTATTTAATACTTTGAATGCACCTGAACTCCATGAACTTAATTTTGGAAGAGTGGGGAGTAATATTTATGATCACGTATTAATTTGCTTTCACCCTGTCATTCTTGAGAGTCTTTTTTTGGATGCTTGACTTTATTCAACTTGGCATTCAAAAGGCCACAACAGACATCTCTAATTTTGTACTAACAAAATTTGCCTTGGCCTAGAATTATTTTTAAGACCTTAAAAAGGCCAGAACTTCTTGTAGTAGTAGTATATCGCCTTTACATATACTACCGGACTCCTTTTTCTATCTCAGGTAGAGTCTTGAATTATGATCTTGCAAATGGTTGTATATTTAACTTTATTACAATAAATACTATATTCTGCATATGTACAACTGTCTGTAATACAATCACTATTCCCCTAAGGACAACAACATTTTAGTGGCAGAAAACAGGAACAGATTTTTCATTTTGAATGCCACAGAGAAAGGTTGTGTTCAGTGTACACTAAAGTGTTAATGATATCAACAGATTTGCGTGCATTTCCAAAACACACACCATCCAGCTACATGCCGTATGAGACAGTCAGTAGCAACTTTTCTTTCTTTTAATTTGTTGTGTCACAACATTATTTCCCTACCAAATATCATGATCCTGCTGAAAATCAGGGAGGCACCAGGCTTCTAAAAGCCATAAAAAGCTTTTTACGCTGCAGGCCTGTAAATGCTATACATCTCCATCAGCAAGTAAAAATCCCAAACTACTTGTATTTACCCTTGAACAACTTCAAAGTGATTTCTTGGGTAACAGCACCCCTGTGGTGACAGCTGTATTAGTGCTGAAGTCCTCAACAGAGGCAGTGGTGGTTGGCTTTCTGCTCAACAAGGTTTCTGGACTCCCAGCTTTATTTCTTTTTACTTCCTAGAATCTGCAACGAGTCACAGTTAGGATCAGGACACGTAACTCCAGCTACAGTGGTAGATCATGATAGAGTATGTCAGGGAGCACTAGGACTGAGAGGTACATTAGGGCACAGCGGAGGATACTCCATCTGGGAGGAGGAGAGAAAGAAAGGAAAGCATGACATTCTGCACTGAAAAAGCCCGAAATGCAGTAGGCGGTGGCTGGTGGCCTGAGGCTGGGATCCTGTTTGGAAGTGTAGGGCCAGGGAACTGAGGGACACCATCGTGCATGACTTGACACAGGTGGGAGCTGCTGCTGCTGCTGCTCTTCAGCTCTTGCCACTAAAGGCAGTGTTTGCCTGCAGTATTGCTCATGGCAGCATCTGGACAGATGAAGTTTAGGGTGGGTTTCTGGTCTCCACCACTGAGCTTTTTTTACAAAGTTAAATTGGGTAAGTATATTACAAAACCACTAGCTGTGCCAGCAAGCCTGGTGGTATAAACGTAACGGTATGGAGAAAGAAGTGCTTAATGCAATCTGAGGAAGTGATGCATACTTTTGTAATTATGTGAAGATGACCTCATTATGCTAGTACTCGGGCACTGGGTGGTTACAAGATCATGTCGTTGCAGTGCCATCTGGTGACAAATACTGGAATTATCACTAGAACTTTAATAGAATAAATAGAGTGAAAATAAAGATGGAAAACCTACAATAAAATTATCTCTCTGGTCCCATATGGTCAGGATGACTTGCATTTTCTATTTTTAAACCTGGTGGGCAGGCTCCTTTCTCTGTTCTCCTCAATATTACCATAATCCAAAAAGATACACTCACTGTTTTTACACACAGAGAACTGTATATGAATCACATTTATGAAATAATCTATAAAACCTAACAGAATATGTTTAGTAGTCACCTATAGGTATGCTACAGTAATAGATTTTTTTACATTGATGAAAACCAGTATGTCAAAATTATTTGCCTTTCTCTGGGCCCAGGAAGCCTTTCTTCCTCTGAAATCCTCCCATGACACATAGCCTGCAGACAAACTTTAACCAGTCTCTGATGCTTTAACCTTGATATGAGCAGATGAAAGCTGCACTACCAGATCACAGAACAACCTATGTTCTTCATCCCATACTTTGCGCACCATGAAAAGGATCCACCACCAATCTTTTTGTGCTTATGGCCTTTACACAGCACCTACCATCCAAATAACCACACACTAAGGTCATGGAAACAATCTTTGCAGTGCAACCACTCAAAATTGAGCCATGCCATTGATACAGTACTAGGTACTTAAAAATACTAAACCCCACACCCATCAGGTATTTTCTTCCTCAGCATTTGTGACACCATTTATGATGCAGGAAGAATTTGCTGTTGGGATCACATAAGTAAGGGAAGAGCATTGGTTTGAAGATGAGTAGGCTGCAAGCGGTCAAGGATGACCCCTGTCAAATAGCACAGACCTGAGGCAGAGCTAACACCTCTCCTCTGCTCCATGGTGAACTTATGTACAGATAGGAGGGAAGTGTTGACCCACCACATCTGGAGCCTGAGTTCACTGAGTACAAGACGGCTGTGACATTGTACTGAGAAGATGTGATAAACAAACGTTGGTCCAAAAGACAATTATGAGAGTATCACAGTAAAATGTGTGAAACTTAGAACAGCTGAAAACGTGGGACAGGCTGAAGATGCTGTTAACATCTAATTCTCAAGTGCTAGATAAGCAGGAGACATGCCCTGGCAAGTAGATCATCGATATGCAGGTAATGGGGTTCCAGGCACTGGCTGTCTCAGTTTCTTTTTGTGGAGACTTTTTTGGGGATAGTGGACAATTCTTTTGAGTGCTTCTCTATTTCCTAATGAATTTGAGCAAGAGTTTTCACTGCATGAGCAGGCAAGAAAGAAGCTGGATTTTGATTGATCTCCTTATGAACTGTTTCCCTTATTAAAGTGATGGGTTCATGGTCTGCACAAGCAACTGAACCAATTCAATAGTTCATTGTCACCTAAAGGTGGGAGTAAACACTCCCTTTCTGCCTCTACTGCTTCTCTCTTCTTCATTTTCCTTTCACCCTCTCACCCTTCCACCCAAGAGCGTCTCCATCCTTGTCCTGGTTTGCATGGTCAGCAGACCCTTCCATGATCCAGTTAACTCACTAACCAAGAAAAAACTTGACGCTCTTCTACTGAATTAATTTTCTGCTGGGTTAGTGAATTGAATCAGCTCAAAGAAGGGCTGACAAGTACCTGACCCAACACAAACATGAGCAGCACGTAAGTGGCCAACAGGACAGAGAAGGCAGAGTTGATGTGTTTCAGTTTCAACCACTACAGAACTTAATATTTTGTCATCCTTGATTTAGAACAAGTAGTGGAGGCCGAAGCCTGGATGGGTTGGGTACTGAGGAAGGACAGCATCCTGGCAGTGCATGTCCTGCCAGGACAAGCATGACTTGCTATCACCTAGAAACCAAGGCACTGTTGTTAGATGAAGAAACAACCCTGGAAAAGTTCCCTTTCAAGCATAGCTAGGAGTTTCTTTGTTTATGACATCTTCATAGTGATGCTTTTTGAATATATGAGGATAGTGAAGAAAATATTTTTTTTTAATGAAAATTATTCGACAATAATACTGTATTTTATAATCATTATTATTGTTGTTTAAAACAGTTGCTCAGTTCCAAACCTGCGTAAAAACGTAAAGAGGTCTAGTTCAGATGTAACCCCAGACTGAACTTCCTCAGTTTACCTCTTCCTGATAGAGCTTTGACCTCTGAAAGTCCACCGATAGGAGATACCATTCACACAACCCCTCCAAAAGCTCCAATATCTAGAATGTTCTAGATTATTGTACTGACATCTTGAGTCCTGGAGAGAATCTAGACTGAGAATCCTTGAAAAATAGTTCTGTATAAGTCATTGCAGATGGCTTTGAATATTTATTACATATATTGTCTCCTATAGGGCTGTGTAACTAAGGACTCGTTAAGAGGTTGGTTGCCTAAACATGCACCCATCAAAAGTAAAGCAGCCTTTATAGTTTTAGTAGCTATATTGTTTTTCATGCAAAACTATTAGGATGACACAATTCAGAAGAGCAGATAAAAGTGGGTCTCTAAAGCAGGTATTTTGACTGTGAAATATGTAAGCGGAACAGCTAGTGTTACACAAATCAGATATTCTCTGCTCAGCACCTTACTAAAACAATTGCGGTGAAACACTGGTTTTAGCTCATAAAACCTGCAGTGAAATGTATAGATACTTATAAAATAACTTCTCAATATTCAGCCATTGTGGAAGAAATGAAAGAACTTACCTATTCCATGAAAAACTTTTAACAGGATAATTTAAAAGTCTAAAGAGCTGGTAACGCTACGGAGAGAACTATTTGGCTTTTAAAGGTTTCAAGGGACAATTCACTTGATGTCCAGTAGGATGTGGTAGATGGGCAATGGTTGGTTATTTTTACTCCAAATCATCTCTCTTACAATCTGCAGAAAAATATATTCCTTGCATTTGATTATTTGCATCTTTTTTTAATTAAGCTAATGTATACAGTAAATTTTCTTAGGTGATTCATCTTTGTATAGTAATTTCTTTCTTCTTTTTGATTTTCCTTTCAAATTGGGGCATAAGAATCTATCTGTGAATTAACTTACTCTTCCTCAACGCCACTGAAGCTGGAAATGTTCTATAATCTGAACAATTTAAGAACTCTTGCAGTAGATGGTGACCATGATCTGATAAAAGTATGAGACATTCCTCTGTGGTCTTTATTTTTGCTTTCCAGGTCTAGGATTGGGTTTTTTGTTTGGCAAGGGAAAGAGTTTAAACTGAATTAAGAATGTGTGAACTCAATTTTCAGTAGTTTATCTAGTCCTTTTACCCAAACCTCTTTGATTTCACTCGTATGTGTAAACCACTCTTACAGCTAGACAACAGAGTATTTATAATCTTTGACCATTTTCTACAGGTCTGAAAATTCAATAACTTAAATATTTTACCTAATCAAAATTATGAAATAATAAAAAGTTAGGTGATTTGAAATATTGTTTTGACACATTTCTTAATATTTATTTTCATTTTATTTAATTATTTTAAAGGTAGGATGTGCTTTATTTGTAGTGTAGCACACGGGAATTGAAGAATTGCCATAACAGAGAAACCTCAAAGCCTGTCTAGTCCATCATACTGTCTTTCAGTAGTTGATGCCAAATGTGTAAGGAAAAGTGCTGACCTGTTTAGGAAGTAGATGTAGGTAGCAGAGGTACAGTTTTACTGTAGCAAAATAAAATCAGCAAAAGTAATGCAAGATGTAGAATCTCAACGTTGCTAAATTAAAACTGATGTCAGAAAATTAAGTTTTGTTTCATGTTGTGTAATGTGGTATTAAGCTGGTTTCAACTTGCTACGGTTGTTGTTCAGTATTTATTATTTCAGGTGTACAGCTAAAATTACATTGCACATAGATTTTTAAGCATTTTATATTTTTATTATTTTTGCAAAACTGCAAGAATGTGAGTGTAGCTATGCCTGGCAGCACCACTAGAGCCTCTGCTCCACCCCGGACATTTCTTACTGTCCCTGTCTTACTTCTTACTGCAGTTTTGGTTTGGTTTGGTTTGGTTTGGTTTGGTTTGGTTTTTTTAACACATAGCTCAGCTGCTTATACAACCACATGTGACCAGGATGGGGGAACTAATCCATCTGAAAGAATCAGGGAGAGGGAGAAGAGGAGTGAGTGAAGCGTTGTTTCGGGCAGCATTGGTAGCCAATAAATGTAGAATCACATTTCATCCTAGTCTCAAACAGCATCTCCTAGAGGTTTCATCTTCCCTGGGGGGAGGGAAGGAACATTCCCTAAAGTATTATCTCCTTAGATACCCGGAACTTGGAGGTGTCCATCTGTGTGAGCATGACAAGAGTCTGTCCCTGTAACAACCACACTTCAGGAATTTGAGGAGGAAGCCTAGCAGATCCTGCTGCAGTTCATAACTTTTCTATCTCCGTGTCAGCCATCTCTCTTCCAAGTCTTGCCAGCTTTCTGGTTCACTGCTCATCAAAGTGGACTTGAGCTAAAATAGTAGGCTGAGCTGGAGCAAATGAGACATGAGCACATATTTCTTTCTCCCAGCTCCTCTTGGGTTTAAGGTAAGGAGGTAGCTGAGCTACCAGGCAAGCAGCTGAGAAATGTAACACACTGAATCGTGATAGTAGAATTAACCATAAACTTTTAGCCTAGTGAAAATAGTAAATGTGGATCCGCCTTTTTCCCCGAAGTTATAGTCCGTGTAATAGTCCAGTGTAGTCCATTTTCTCTTTTTCCAGACCAGAATAAAGAAGGCCACAGGCTCCCAAGTTAATCTCTCAATAAAGCTTTAATCCCAAAATAAATGAAAGGGCAGTTTAGCTCATTCAACAAACACAATAAACCTCTCTACATGCCTGCAGGTCAGGCAGCCTTGCAGTGACAGCCTGGTCTCAAAGAAAATCTGGTGGACTTAGAGACAACCTTCCTGTAGCCAGCCAGCTCCTACTTCCGTTGGCATCCCATTAAGCCCACCAGCTGGGAATGGTTGCCCTAAGCACTTCCCCACACCAGTGGACTGGTTAGTTACAAGGCAGAATAAACTGCTCGCACAGGTCCTTGTGGTGCTACTTACGCTGTAAGGCACAGTTATGGCAAGTCACTGGTTAAATTTGTAGCATAGCAAGATTGTTTCCTTGCCCAGCAATGAAGAAACCTGTTAGGAATTATACTGTCTCATACAGAAATTTAAGATAACATCGTGTTTTGTCAAACTCTAGATAAAGCTACAGATATGAACTCCTTTTTGGTTGTTTGGGTTTGGTTTGGTTGGTTTGGGGTTTTGGTTTTTTGGGGGTTTTTTTTGGTGTGTTTTTTCCTGGTATTAAAAACTGTCAGGAGAACTAAAGTAGGGTTTCTGTCTGAATGTGAGACTAAGCGAAGCAAATGCACCCTGTGGGCACATTTAACGCATTACCCTATGACCCAGAGCAATTTATTTAAGTCAGTATCTTCAAAAGCAGGTGGCTAAAATCAGTGGAAGCCGTAAGTACTTACTACCTTCAAAAATAAGGCCATTTTTATATAGGTGTCTATGGGATGCACAGTCTACAAAGTCTTGATCTCTTAATATCTCAGTTTCTGCACTGGGGGAAATGTTTACTTGCTTCACAGGGGTAATGTAATGTAATACGAATTAACTTTTAAGCACTCTGAATCCTCAAATGAAAGGAACTCTTCAAGAATAAATTCCCAGGATGAATGGTGCATTATCACACAAAGAATCCCAGTTATCCTATGGCAGAAATGTGAGCAGGACAAATCCCCAAAGCAAGTGATGTTCATTAGGTGTTCCAATTCTGAGAAAAAATGGGACACTGTGGTCATTTTTTTTCTTTTTATCAAGCAAAGGACTGAATGTACTTTTTGTAGGAACAGGACTGGGAAGAATAAAAAAATATCAAAGACAGATAACCGCTGGTAAAACTCTGCAAATCAGTTCATGTGATTTCCTGATGCCTCACAAAGAGGCATCCTTGATGCAACCTGCATCAAAATATACAAAGCAGCCCACATCAAACCCATCAGCCCTGCAGCATTTGCACAGTGGGATGCACATGTGCCTGAGCCTTGCTAGGGATGAAAGCCTCCTTTAGTGTGTAGAGGAAATAGTGTGAGGTTTGAAAAAATGTCATGATCCAGAAGCACCCCTGGAGCCCAGTGACCTGCCAGGGTCCTGCAGTGTCCAATCTCCTGCATCCAATTCCTTTGGAAATAGTGAAACCTAATGGGAACTATATGATCATCTCCCTTAATGGAGAATAAGTCTTAAGCGGAGAGGCTGAGGGAGCTGTGGTTGTTCAGCCTGGAGAAAAGGAGCCTGAGGGGAGACCTTATTGTTCTCTACAACTACCTGAAAGGAGGTTGTAGACAGGTGGGGGTTGGTCCCTTCTTTCAAGTCACAGGTGATAGGACAAGAGGAAATGGCCTCCAGTTGTGCCAGAGGAGGTTCAGATTGGATATTAGGAAAAATTTTTACACTGAAAAGGTTATTAAGCATTGGAATCATCTGCCCAGGGAAGCGGTTGAGGCACCATCCCTGGAGGTATTCAAAAGACACGTTGACATAGTGCTTAGTGACATGGTTTAGTGATGGGTTTTTTTATCAGTGTTAGGTTGATGATTGGACTAGATGATCGTAAAGGTACCTTCCAACCTAGACAATTCTATGATTCTATGATCATAAAATATCACTAATTCAGCTTTTTTCAGATGAACTTATTTGGTGGATACTAAAGGGAGAACTGCAACCAGAACACTGGAGATCCTTTTTCTCAAACTAGCTGTTACGGTTTGAGAAACCCACAGCAATTTATTGCCATTTAGACAATTACTCTATCATCCGATCACAGAATCATGGAATCAAGGAATTGTCAAAGTTGGAAGGGACCTCTAGAGATCATCTAGCCCAACTCCACTGCTAAAGCAGAATTGCTCAGAGCACATTACTCAGGACTGCATCCAGGCAGGTCTTGAAGGTCTCCAGAGAAGGGGACTCAACAACCTCCATGGGCAGCCTGTTCCAGTGCTCTCTCACCCTCACCATAAAGAAGTTTTCCCTCATACTTGAATGAAACTTCACATGTTCCATGACCCCTTCCCTCCCAGGAAGGGAAATTGTGGAAAATAAGGAAACACAAGAGTTTAAATATAAATAGATTAATAGGATAAGACTAAATAAATCAAGAAGCAGTATTCATCCTGATACCAATGTAAAATATACAAGGATTATACTGCGCTCATTCTGTCATATTGCTGTGCACTCCCTGCAGTGAATAGCAAATGTCAGACACCGTGAGCACTATAGGGTGGGAAGGACTCAGGGGTCTGGCACTGGGGCAAGAACTTCTCTGGATCACAGCCATCAAGGAAGACAGAAAGCCACACAGCAAGCTTTCTAATTTATATTGAAAGTGACCTTCATGGTATAAAATAAACCTGTTGGCCAGCTTGGGTCAAGTGCCTGATTCTTGCTGCTCCTCATCCCTGCACCTAGCAAGGCTTGAAAACACTGAAATCTTGAATTTCACATTAGCGTATCTGCCTGTTAAGTAAATATTTTCACAAATTCAGACAGTGTTCTGAAAGTGCAGTTTTCCCAGGCATTAGAAGACAAATTGGTCCTGTCCTAACCAGGACATTAGCCCAATCCTGACACACTATGCTGAGTGTGATGGGATGCAGAATGCAGTGATGAGAGCCTCCTCAGACATGTGCACACACTTTCTAAGACATGTCAGACTTCAGTGAAGCCCTAAAATGGAGAGGCCAACTTGTTGGGGGTGGGACAGTAGACTGGCTGGGGTCTGGGTGTGAAGGGATACTGCTATCTCTGAGCCTCTCTATAGAAAATAGATGTGGTGAGAGGAGGTTGCTTTATTTGGCTACAAATAACTTGATGACTTTTGCCTGAGCTCTCTGTGGCAAAAAAAAAA